>CASBPR010000001.1:0-545000 GCA_949126895.1 Eilema caniola | reverse complement strand
ATTCAATAAGCATATAAATGAAAAAGTTCACCGATATGATAAAAAAATAGCATTTGTTGAAATTCACCCTATATTTGAAACTGTCTTTTAAAATCCTTCATTTTGATACCCCACTCGATAAGTTTAGGAATAAAACATTTTTTTAAAGCAGTCTTCGTTCATTCGCGAACGCGTGCGGACGAACTTCTCGGGCGGTACCCTTTTCGGTGCAAAAAATGGCGTCAAATATAATTAAATGTGCGAACTGTAATATAGTTATAAACGAACTACTGTCGTTTATTCAAAATAAAGCAGATGTGATGGATGAGGTCTCCCTTATCCGAATATGCAGCGATAGTTTTTCGGAGAGTGAAATAGTGTCGGCTAAAATGTTGCTGTTTGATTCGGTTCCGAGTTCAAAGCGTAAAGTCCGTAGAAATAAAGGCAAAAATGCTCGAGACATCGATGACATAATAGGTCTATTCAAAGCGACGGATCCTGAGTTGATGCCCATCTTTGTGGCCCGGGACCTGCAGAAACTTCCCCCCGTAACTTTTGATCACATTGATGCGACGAAGTTATTGAAAGATATATTACGGTTGCAATCTGATGTAAAGGTTCTGAAAACCGAGTGTGCCCCATTGGATCAGTTACAAGAGCTAAGGATTGAATTCGAAAATCTAAGGCAGGCGTCGTTAGTATGCATTAATTCTGACTTTGTCAATAGAAAGTGCGGTGCATTTGCTGGCGACCCTTTAGATAGTGGCCCCATGGCATTACAACAGTACGTTGAGAAGTCCTCCAGCGAAGATAAATCGCCCATAGCATCCATAAATTGTACCACTCATTTCGTACCGCAATATGTAGGTATGAAACATACAGTTTTAACGGCTCAACAAAATATGAATGACGGTAAGCGGACAGCTGATTGCGCGGCGGCCGCGACGGAAAAGGAGCGCGATAGCACTCCTGTCTCTATCGCACCCAGTAACGGTGGGTGCGGCTCAAATGTGTCAGAGCATGACACTGAACGAGTGAATGAACATGTTGGAACCCCTACCAATGGCCAACATGTCACTAAAACAGATGTCAATAACTACTGTGCGACTTTGGTTCGAGATAACCAATGTCTACGGAGTCCTAAGGATTATACGAGTAAAAAGTGGCAACAAATAGTAGGGGACGATGAGCCATGGCGCTTGGTGGCAAAAAAGCCTAAGAAAACCTTAGCTAGCAGAAGGACTGGAAGAGCGGAGGTTAGGCCAGATTGTAAATTTAAAGCGGCGCCAGTGAAACTGCCGCTTTTTATCTCCTATGTATGTAAGGATACCACTGAAGGTGATATTAAGGCGTATATACTTGAGAAAACGCAGGAAGATGTAGAACTGTATAAAATAAACAGAACGGTTGAAAAAAGGTACAACTCGTACAAGCTGTACGTCTCACAAAGCAAAATAGGCGTATTCCTTGATGATAAGTTATGGCCAGATGGAATAAGTTTTAGACGCTTCTCTCGTGATAAGCATAAGGCGAAGTATGGCACACAACAGCCCACAGCAAATAAATAAACATACTATCTATGGATTCAGACACTTATTACAATACAAAATTAGTCAGTTTCAATTGCAAGTCTGTGAAAAGGTCTGTCGAGGGTGTTAGATCTTTGTGCCAGTCAGCTGATATAGTTGCTCTGCAAGAAACATGGCTGTTGCCCTACGACATAACATACCTCGACACCATACACAACGATTTCGCCAGTACGGGAAAATCAGCAGTAGATCTTTCGTTAGATTTATTAAGAGGGCGTCCTTATGGCGGTGTTGCTATCCTGTGGCGTAAACAAGCGTTTAAAGCGGTCACTGTGATCGAGTGTGTCAGTGCGCGGTTAGTGGCAATTAAAGCGTCTCTCGGTGATAGCTCGATAATAGTGTTTAGTGTGTACATGCCTACCGATTGCAGTGAAAATTTACCAGAGTTCACTGAGTGTCTGGCTGAAATGTGCGCGATAGTCGATAGTGAGAACGTCGAATCGGTCTACCTACTTGGGGACTACAATAGCCATCCTGGTGAGTCTTTTTGCTGTGAACTTTTGGACTTTTGTACTGAGCAAAAATGGACATGTGCGGATATTGCAAAATTAGGAATAGACTCTGATAGCTATACCTACATCAGTGAAGTTCACGGCTGTAGGCGTTGGCTAGACCACTGTGTGGTCACTGAATCTGCTTGGCAAACGATAACGGAAATTGGTATATTGCATGATGTCTTCTGGTCGGATCACTATCCTATATTTATCAACTGTAGGTTAGGTATTAATAGGCGAATATCAGATATCATCGATACACCTTGTAACCGGGTAATTTGGGGACAGAGGGACAACGATCAGATAACTGAATATTCTAACCTTTGTAACGACAGATTGAGGTTGATTGAGTACCCTCAAGATCTAGGTATGTGCACTAATGATCACTGTGAAGATCTCGAACATAGGCAAATTATTGACAGTATATATATAAATATAGTTAGCATTCTCTCTGAAGCGGCCTCACAGAGTTATGTAAAAAATCAGACTAAGAAACACAAGGCTCAGATTGTAGGCTGGAATAGGTATGTGCGGGGAGCTCACATGAGGGCTAGGTCTGGCTATCAGAACTGGCTCTTACACAATAAACCTACCTCTGGGCCCATCTATGAGGATATGTGCTTATCTCGCAAAATGTTCAAAAACAAACTCAAATGGTATCAAAAACACCAAGAGCAAATAAAGCTTGACATAATCGCCTCACATCGTGATGATAAGGACTTTAAACAATTCTGGAAAGCCACAAATAAACTGAATACCAGACCTGGCCTTCCTGTGAATATTGGGGGTGCTGATGAGCCTGACAGCATTGCGAATATGTTTGTAGAGCATTTTAAATTAGAGTCTCCTCTTGGCCGCTCGTCGGGGGTGGTCGATGCTGGTGTCTGTCGTGACACTGATATAGTTCGTTTCTCCGCTAAGGATGTGGCTAAGGTTATTAGTAGAATGACGACTGGAAAGTCTCCTGGTCATGATGGTCTCAGCATCGAGCACCTTCGGTACGCGGGGCCTCATTTGCCTGGAGCACTTGCCATGCTCTATTCACTTTGCTTATGTCACTCATACCTTCCAGGTGATTTAATGAGAACTATTGTGGTACCAGTAATTAAGAACAAGACAGGTGATGCGACTGACAAGTGTAATTATCGACCCATCTCTCTGGCTACCATCATGGCTAAGGTGCTCGATAGCCTGATGGATATTGAGTTGGAACCTCTACTCGGGATACATGACGCCCAATTTGGGTTTCGACCTGGGTTGTCCACTGAAACAGCAATACTAAGCTTGAAACATACTGTACAATATTACACCCAGCGTCAAACACCTATTTATGCGTGTTTTCTGGACCTTTCCCGTGCTTTTGACCTCGTATCTTATGATATATTGTGGGAGAAACTACGGGAGAGAAAAGTGCCAGCTGAATTGGTGCGCATTTTCCAGTTTTGGTACCTCAATCAGGTAAATAATGTTAAATGGGCCGGTAAGGGTTCCGTATCATAATATCTAAAGTTACTTCAACTATATTCAAGATAACTACGGTTGATTCACATATGGTCATAACGCATATTGGACGACTCGACTACTGGTTCATACACATAATTTCGAATAAACTAAAATTATTTGAACTAACGGACGATTAATATAATGTTCATTTAAGATATTGGACATGTTGACTATGTTTGAAATACCTAACGGTCGATTCGCCTACGGTTTATTGATACTACTACTTTGTGACAGAAATAATCATTTTGTTATTAAATTATTAATAAAACGTCATTATCGTTAACACCCCGACTCAGATTACCCCGACTCGGATAGGTTAGGTTAGAAGGCTAATGCGGGAGCGGAGCGTAGCGAAGCTCCCGCATTAGGCCTTCGTGGTTATATTTTTATAAACCACCCAGAAGTAGGAGCCCCGCGTAGCGGGGCTCCGTCGACCTTGACAGACAAGACTACATGAAGTCGGTTTTGCAACAACGTAAATTTCTGTGACAAAGTAGTAGTATCAATAAACCGTAGGCGAATCAACTATTAGGTATTTCATACATAGTTCAATCAACCTTAGCACAATTAATTGTAGTTGAATAAACCGTAGGTGAATCGTCCGTTATTTGTTTCGACCAGTAGTTATTACAAAAATATGTGAAACGATCTTTAGGTGTTTTAAACAGTAGTTTTTTTGACCGTAGTTGTCTTGAAAATAGTTAAAATAACTGTAGTTATTATAATACGTAACCGTTTTGGCGCCTTAATTCAACATGTTTTTGTTTTTCATAATTATTATATAGCCAGGTGTCACTCGGGCTAACGCAAGGATTCTAATGATACCCCACACATGTAAATCGGTACAGGTATTTAGGAGATATGGTTTTTTTTTATGCCATTTAGGTGGCAGACAAGCACACGGCCCACCTGATGGGAAGTGGTTGTAAATCAAATCAAATCAAATCATTTATTTTGCGGAATATGGGTTTACATGATGTCGTTATAATTAGTTGTGTCACCATACTCGACCGCCAAAGAGGCATGCAAATATAATTAAGGCAACCATATAGCCTAACAGTTCCATGCATGCAGTATTCTACTACTTATCCAATTTAAATTTTTAAAGATATGAGATTTATTATTAATTGGTTACAGTAAAATATTTATTATTAATTATAACATAATCATACAATAACAATTACGCACAATATAACAAAATGTCGATGGATTCTATCTTAGTCAATTTATTAGGTCAATCAAATTATTCAGTAAATATTCAATGTCAGTACCTAGGTCAATAAAATTTTAATATAGATTAGCAAAATAAACACAAATAAAGTACAATTTAACAGATGTCAATAGATTTTTAATAGATTTTTTTAATTTATTCAAGATCCCCAATATGGGGGCCCCCAATATCTTGACTCCAATGTCTTCAGCCCGTGGGAGCTCAACGGTCTACACCCTTGCCCAGTGGAAGCGATTTTTGTCGTAAGCTACTAAAACACTCCCGGCGATCACGCGTGTATATAGCTTACAGTCTGAACACTCAGTTCGTAATTCCCGGCGTACCGAATACGCGTATATTAGTGGTCAATTCACGACACGATTGCGTACGTGCGCGCCCCAAGAATGCCTTCGTTGACTGAACGGCGCGGCGGCCGATCTGCCGCGAACGCGCAAGCGGCGCGGCAGTGGCGCCGCCGGCCGTACCTACTTGGATCATTCGAAGTTTCTCGAACAACACTTTTGAACTAAAAATTTATACATGCATTTCTTAAATGTAATTATTTGCTTTTCGCTCCTTATAGATCCCGGTACACCGTTATAAATCTTTGGACCCATGACAATAATACTTTTATCTACTCTGATACTATAATACAAAGATTATAAAATTGAAATCAAAACTCTAATGACAAACATTACGCACAGACCAAAAAAAAAGTTTTATTACGATACAGGTCTTGTATGGACACCTATATCATAAAATAACTTTTTAATCATAACGATACACCTATACAATCCCCATCTGGACTGAACCTCTACTTTAAAAAAAAAACGGCCAATTCGCAAGAAAAAAAAAAGAAACGCGTATGCGCAATCGATGTTTGCGGCCTTGTCCTGGCGTCAACTTTTTTTTTTACATTTATATTAAACAAAGTTTGGTTTTGTTTGTAAAATAAATTAGTTTATGTATTATAGTATGAGAGTAGATAAAGTAGTGTATGACACTGTACATAACTTGGTCTTATAACACTCGTGTTATAAGAACCCTTATTATGCAACAGTGTCATAAACTACTATTAGCACACAATGCAGTTTTGTGTCTCGGTATACAGATGTACCAGTGTACCGCTTAGATTGAAGCGTCTCATAACAATTAAAGTTGTTTTTCACAAATACTGCTACTTCGTAGATATACATACAGGGGAATGTCAGTAAATTTAGTTCTACAAAATATGGCCTACAGCTATCTGTCGGACGGAGCTTACAAAATGCTCGCACACATCTTTTCTGTGCCAAGAAAACGTCATCTCGGTCCGTGGAATTGCCCCAAAAAATAATGCCATATCTTATATTGCTAGCCACGTATGCGTTATAGGCAGTCAAGACCGTGAAGCGGTTTGCTGTTTTTGATAGCTGATACAAAGCATATGCATATTGTCTTAGCTTTTTACAGAGGGTTTTTGTGTGTAATTTCCATGTCAGTTGACTATCGATATATAGGCCTAGAAACTTAGCATTATCAGTTTCGGCTATGGTTGCACTTCCATATTGTATACAAATTTTAGGGGTATTAGTTTTTTGATTGAATTGTATAATTTTTGTTTTACTCAAATTAATTTGCAAATTGTTCCTAATTAGCCACTGGATTATACCATTCAGAGAGTTGTTTATTTCGCCTTGATAACGGTCGAGGTTTTGTCCTGTACATATAAGAGTAATGTCATCGGCAAACAAAACCGTGGCCTATGGATGTTTGCAACACCAGGGGCGTCACAATCGTGCTACCGACCCTGTAGACACCTTCTAATACCCTTCTTGAAGAACCCCATATTGTAGTCGCTTGGAAAAACCACGGCAGGAAGTTCATTCCACAACCTGAGCGTGCGTGGGATGACGTTCCTTTCAAAACGCACGGTGCGCACCATTTCCGGTCGCAGTGTGTGAGGATGAATTCCCTGCCTATGGCGAGTGGTGCGATGATAGAATGCAGCGGTGGGCATCATGTCAAACAATTCATCTGAGCACAAACCATTGTATAGGCGATAGAACACACACAGCGAGGCAAAGTCCCATCTGAGGCTGAGAGGATCCACATCGCCTGTGAATATGGGATTGTCGACGAGCCTCAACGCCCGTCTTTGCAATGAGTCGAAGGGGCCAAGCTGGTATGCAGGCGCTCCGGCAAAAAGGTGACAGCAGTACTCCATGTGGGGCCGAATTTGTGCCTTATAAAGCAGAATTCGTTGCCCCGCAGTGAATTACTGCTTCGCCCTGTTGAGCACTCCAAGTTTCTTTGAGGTCAGCTTGACCTTGTCCTCCAAATGGTTGCGGAACAAAACGTCGCCGTCGCTTGAAATGTCGACACCTAGGATCCCAATACACGAAGAGATGGAAAGTGGTGTGCCCAGGAATTGCGGCGCTACAATAAATGGGGTTTTCTTAGCGGTGAATACACATACTTGTGTCTTAGTGGGGTTAAATTGAACTAGGTTAAGTCGACCCCAATCGGATACTCCCGAGAGAGTAGTCTCGATTTCAGACACAAGTTGTTCGCGTCTCTTCTCCACCTCGAATTGAGAGATATTTGCACGACCCGTGTAACACGTATCCCCGGTACTGTCGTCCGCATAGCAATGAATAGATCCATCAGACAGCATGTCATTGATATGCAGCAGAAACAGCGTCGGGGACAACACGGAGCCTTGTGGGACACCAGCGTTTATGTCCATGCGGTCCGAGCAGCTGCCATCGACGACGGCTTGGATACTTCTGTTGCACAAAAAGCTGGCAATCCATTCGCAAAGTCCCTCGGGGAGTCCGTAGCGTGGCAACATCGAAAGAAGACCTCTGTGCCAGACCCGGTCAAAGGCCTTTGCTATATCGAGGCTGACCGCTAGTGCCTCGCCCCGACTTTCGATAGCTTGCGCCCATCGGTTTGTGAGATACACAAGAAGGTCACCAGTGGAGCGACGGTGGCGAAAACCATACTGTCAGTCGCTCAGTAGGTCGTTTCCCTCAAGGTATCCCAGGAGCTGTGCGTTAATCACACGCTCCATTACCTTCGAGAGAAGGGAGGTTATAGCAATAGTCTTGTAATTGGACGGGTCTGTCCTGTCGCCTTTCTTAGGCACAGGATGCACGAATGCAGTGTTCCACGAGGCTGGGACTTGTCTCGCGGAGTAACAGAGCGCGAAAAGCCGTGTAAGTACTGGGCACAATTCGGGGGCACAGTGCCTGAGCACCATCACCGGTATACCATCCGGCCCACTCGACTTCCGAACATCCAGGGACTTGAGTTCCCGCCGAACCACCCGTTGTGTGATTTTAATTTCAGACATGAAAGTATCACAGTTGGGAACAATAGGTGGCTCGGCATTCCCGTCGTTCATCGTCGAGTTTGACGCAAAAGATTACCTAAAAGATCGGCTTTCTCCTTAGCGCCATGAGCTAGGCTACAGTCGGGTTTTTGCAGCGGCGGAAGGCAGGAATGGCAGTAGTTTCCCTCGGCAGTTTTGGCGAGTGACCAAAATGCTCGACTACCGGATGGGTAACGAGTAAGCCACTCTAGAACTCAAACTTCGCCCTGGCAGTAGCTTTTTTACTGGACTTCGAGGCGGCATTTAATTTCCGCTTCACTTCAGCTATGTTAGGATCCTTATTGGCAAGTGCCGTGGTCCAAGCCTTATATGCAGATTACTTGCGGTCTCTAGCTTCTCTGCAAGGCCTATTAAACCACGGCCGTTTGCTCGCTCCTGTTGCGATCCAACGGTTGGGTTAGGTAGATCCTATTGGGTATTCCATGCCCGATAGGATCGTTTCAGCGACTGCTGTTGCACAGGAGCTTGGATCCTTTGAAGTGAAGCAAAGCCGCCTCCACGGGTACGACCAGAAGAATTCTCGCAGTCCATCCTAGTCTGCCGACTTGTAGTGCCAGACATGCCGCCACTGAGGTGGCCGCGGTGGTTCTGGCCGCGCGAGAGTCACTTGCGCCCAGATGACGCTGTGGTCCGAAGTACCGAGCGGTGCTTCCACAGTTACGGAGTACTCATCCGGGCGCGTAGTCAGCAGAAGGTCCAATAAAGACCCTCTGTGGGTCCCGACATCTGGTTTTCTGGTGATAAAATGCACCATTTGCGAGAACCCATAGGTCAGGGCAAAGTTGTGAGCAGCCCTTCCCGCAAAATCAATCCTGTGAGACCCCAGCCACTCCACGTGGTGAGCATTGAAGTCACCCAAGAATACTAAATCCGCGGCAGGGTACTGCTCAATTACTCTGTCCGCCGACCGCTGCAGGTGCTCAAACAGTTGAGCCGTGCCCAGGTCACCGCTATGAGACCTGTAGACGCACGCATAGATACTAATAGGTGTGGCCACCGTAATCCATACGTACCCATAGTGTGGACAGGTCCCTGTCTTTAAGGCCGTTTAGACGGCGACAACAATGGTCATCCCGGACGTACATGCATACCCCGGCTTTACTCAGGAAGTTATGCTCGAGTCTGTACCCGGGGTACATAAGGTAGGCCGGGCATGATATTTGGGTCTCCGTCAGAAAGAATAGGGTCGGCTTTGCTGTCTCAAGATGGTGGTGGACCTCGTTAAGATTGGAGTGAAGGCCCCTGATGTACAGAAGTCCACTTTCAATGTGGACGAAGGTGCCGCTGTATAACCTCTATTTCTTTTTGTTTTTGCCATTTTAAAGAGGGGGGGGGAGGAAGGTATAGAGAGTCTCTGTGCCGTCAGCGCAGAAGACAAAGCAAGGGTCTCCACCACCGCAGACGAGCTAGGGTAGGGTTGGGTGACTCGCTGGCGCGGCGGGCGGAAGGGCCCCCGGTCCCCTCCCAGATACTGTAGCCGAGTCCACTCCGGTTTCCTCCTCCGGCACGAGTACAGCACCGGGAACTTTACACAGGCTGCTAGTTCAGCCTCCTGGGGCGGAGATTATGTGATCCCCAGGTTCGGGAACCGTACAGCCTGCGGGCGGCCAGCGGATAACCGTTTTACCGGGTATCCCGGACCGCCGCGCCAACATTTCACATCCTCACTAGTCAGCGGTGGCATCCCAAGCCTTTTGTCCTCCCACTGACAACACAGAATCCCTCCAGTGAGCTCTGGCTACCCTACTCACCGTCGGGAACACAACACAAGGTTATTATAACCGCGGTATTCTGTAGGGCAAAGGTACTTCCGCAGTCGGACTGCTCAGTTAGGACAAAGAAAGTCACATACATACATACGTGATCCCTAAACACAATATACTCCTTTTTTTGGGCAGTCGTGTAAAAAGGATTCCTACTGAGTTTTTTGGCAGTGTTTCTCAGTAGTTGCCATGTCACGCACTGCACGGTAGGGGAAAAAATAATGACGATTCCAAACAAATTTAATATTTTTATGGAATAAATGATTTTTGAATTTGAATTTGAATATTAATTGCAATGACGTAATTAAACCTTAACTCTAATTTAGCCACGTACCGTCACGGCCGTCCTGCATCTTTACACGTCCTCGTGTGTATGTAATTCATCTGTGAACAAAAGACGTAGCCATTTACGCTATACTACATTCGGTCGTCCTGACCCGTTGCTGACTGTATTATATTTCTTGAAAAGTTAAACAGTAGTGAGTTATTGGGCATTCTACCCCACCGTGATTGAGGTTATCGAAGATAACCGATGGAAGTAAGGTAACTAACTCTTTGTAAAATAACCTAACCTCAGTCACGGTGGGATAGAATGCCCAATAACTCTTTGTAAAATAACCTAACCTCAGTCACGGTGGGATAGAATGCCCAATAACTTTTTGTAAAATCATTTACCTAAACCAACGTTCCACATTTTAATGCCGTTCAATACACTACCGTTCCGTCGGCTCTCTGCGATCCCCTGCGTCGTAATTGCGTTGAAAGATGCTCTGTTAGTTAGCGATAGAGTCATTTCATAAACAGTACAGTCTTACGTTTACCTGTTGCGTTGTCTGTAAGCAGTTTGGTTTAACTATTCTTTTAAGCTCTATCATACTAGTGGAACCATCTAGGGTATCCTTAGTTCCATCGGTTATCTTCGCTAACCTCAGTCACGGTGGGATAGAATGCCCAATAACTCTTTGTAAATTCATTTACCTAAGTCAACGTTCCACATTTTAACGCAGTTCAATACACTACCTTTCCGTCGGCTCTCTGCGATCCCCTGCGTTGTAATTGCGTTGAAAGAGGCTCTGTTAGTTAGCGATAGAGTCATTTCATAAACAGTACAGTCTTACGTTTACCTATTGCGTTGTCTGTAAGCAGTTTGGTTTAACTATTCTTTTAAGCTCTATCATACTAGTAGAACCATCTAGGGTATCCTTAGTTCCATCGGTTATCTTCGCTAACCTCAGTCACGGTGGGATAGAATGCCCAATAACTCTTTGTAAAATCATTTACCTAAACCAACGTTCCACATTTTAATGCCGTTCAATACACTACCGTTCCGTCGGCTCTCTGCGATCCCCTGCGTCGTAATTGCGTTGAAAGATGCTCTGTTAGTTAGCGATAGAGTCATTTCATAAACAGTACAGTCTTACGTTTACCTATTGCGTTGTCTGTAAGCAGTTTGGTTTAACTATTCTTTTAAGCTCTATTTTACTAGTAGAACCATCTAGGGTATCCTTAGTTCCATCAGTTATCTTCGCTAACCTCAGTCACGGTGGGATAGAATGCCCAATAACTCTTTGGAAAATCATTTACCTAAGCCAACGTTCCACATTTTAATGCCGTTCAATACACTACCTTTCCGTCGGCTCTCTGCGATCCCCTGCGTCGTAATTGCGTTGAAAGATGCACTGTTAGTTAGCGATAGAGTCATTTCATAAACAGTACAGTCTTACGTTTACCTATTGCGTTGTCTGTAAGCAGTTTGGTTTAACTATTCTTTTAAGCTCTATTTTACTAGTAGAACCATCTAGGGTATCCTTAGTTCCATCGGTTATCTTCGCTAACCTCAGTCACGGTGGGATAGAATGCCCAATAACTCTTTGTAAAATCATTTACCTAAACCAACGTTCCACATTTTAATGCCGTTCAATACACTACCGTTCCATCGGCTCTCTGCGATCCCCTGCGTCGTAATTGCGTTGAAAGATGCTCTGTTAGTTAGCGATAGAGTCATTTCATAAACAGTACAGTCTTATGTTTACCTATTGCGTTGTCTGTAAGCAGTTTGGTTTAACTATTCTTTTAAGCTCTATCATACTAGTGGAACCATCTAGGGTATCCTTAGTTCCATCGGTTATCTTCGCTAACCTCAGTCACGGTGGGATAGAATGACCAATAACTCTTTGGAAAATCATTTACCTAAGCCAACGTTCCACATTTTAATGCCGTTCAATACACTACCTTTCCGTCGGCTCTCTGCGATCCCCTGCGTCGTAATTGCGTTGAAAGATGCACTGTTAGTTAGCGATAGAGTCATTTACCTATTGCGTTGTCTGAAAGCAGTTTGGTTTAACTATTCTTTTAAGATCTATCATACTAGTGGAACCGTCTAGGGTATTTTATAGTAATACGGACTATGAATCTTTTAGTGTTGTAACTAAGTACTGACTGAGTATGGTAGACAATAATGTCTTTGATTTGTACAATCTAGAATTCTAACATGGCGAAAAATGTAAACTTGTTCGTCATGATGATAGTTTTGTAAATGCTATAGGATATTAAGTTAAAAAACTGAAAACTATATTGTAATACATTTTTATTTTTTTATTTTTTACAGTTTTACTTAGTTTAGTTTATTAAAATAATTATAATTTGTTAAGTCTAGGTACTTATATCAGACAGGACAGCACACTTAATTCTAGTTAAATCCAATAAGCTAGCAGTCCCGTTATTAGTAGACCTTAGTTCGATATAACGGGTCTGATCCCAAGACATCATGTCACAAGGCTAGTTACATCACTTTCACACTACATGTAGGATCTCAAATGATTTACATTACAAAACTTCGTTTTTAGTGCACATAACATGTGAATATTATTTGCTCATTTTATGATAACTTATAAAAGGTACGTAGCTTATGAAAGGTCTGTAAGAAGAGCGGATTTCCTGATACAAGCATATATTTGTGCAAAAGGAGATCTCTCCAAACATTGTAACATGTACTTAAAAGAAACAGTAAATAAACATTTTTATTTATTAGTTAAAAATTAAAAATATTGGTATGACCCTATGCTCGGGTTGAAATCTTATCTTTTGCAATTACTCTTTTATCATCATCACCAGGCAACGCAATTTTTGTTACAGCACATGTAAATAGCTCATGTTTTATTGACTTAAATAAAACGTTTGTTTTATGAACAATTTCACCATCATAAAGTGTTTTTTCATACTCAGTAACGTTAAGGTCACGTACAACATTCTTTTTAATACCCTTGGTTTTTTTAATTGTGCTGTGAATGGTGTTGATACAACATAACTTTGATCTCAATCCAACAAATTCACTTATTATTTTACCAGCCATTTCATCTTTAAATAAGCCTGGTATTTTTTTGTTCTATATGGGTAAAGTATACACATTATTTTTACAAAAATTGTAAGATAAAAAGTTATTTTTTATGTCTTCATAGAAATCATGGGTTTCTATATATGATACACAAAACTATATGTATCCGTGTAACACATCCGTATCCTATCCTTGTAAAAAGGTTGCATTACTGAATAGTGAAAATCATACATATGACTTTTTGATTATTCTAGAACAGTAAAGCCAATATATATTGGTTTGTTCAAAGTTATTTGTTCAGGATTTAACTGCACCGCTACTAGATTTTTAGTGAAAACCGTTGCGCTATGGAAATTTGGACGAGCAATAAGGTTTTGAGCGCATTTTCTTCTTTTAGTTATGTTTTTGATATCTCGCCACTGATAAACTAAATGGACATTAACCCTGTTTTCAGTATTTTCTAAAGTTTTTCAAATACACTATTATTCAAGAGCTTAAAAAAATCTTGTTCGAAAGTTTGTTGAACTTTTTTGTCTCAGTTTGGTATTTAAATCAATATATTGTTTTAAATATGGGCTTTGTCGAAAACTGATTATTCTATGAATCTTTTTCAATATTAACCCATGTTTCATACAAGTTTGTAAATGCACGTAATGAATAACATATTTAAATTTATCATTTAAATTAGGGATTAGCTTAGAACTCTTTCCCTCGGGGGGTATATATTTTCAGAACAAAATGGTAAATCGTTGTGTAAGTTATGCAAATGCTTAGGGTATTCTATATCCACTTCCAAAATATAACCACAATCTGCATCAATTGCAATTTTCTTTATATCTAAATTGTTAATTTCTTGTTGAGTGAGAAATTTGAAGTTGGATAATGGTAAGTATTGACACATACTATACCCATACAAATTATTACAATCTATATAAGAGACATAGGAATCAGGTTCCGAAGATTTGTAATCCGGTAAGTATATGTTATTTGCTTTCGCATTCCTGTGAGAGCAGAGGCACACTCCTCCTCTTATACCAGTTTGTAACATGCGTATCATAGACAAGTCATTAATTAGTTCCAATTGAACACATGTTTTTAATAACATAACGTCAAAAGATAAACTGGGTGCAGTTAAATAAAAAGCTGGATCTAATTGATAATGTTGTTTACAAGTTTGTCTAAAATTTTCAAAAATATCTGCTAATAAAAGCACATCAGTTTGTAGGTATAGATCCGTATAACCACTTAAACTAGTAATTCTAAATGCTAACCAAACTAAATGTGCATGCTGGTAATCATCTTCAGAAACATTTTCATCATTGAGGGAACTATAAAAGTATTTCTTTGGAGGCAAACATTTTTCATCATACCGTTTCCACGAATCTATGTATTCATATGGAAAAATGCCTTTGCGAGTAAGTAATTGGAATTCATCTCGGACAGGGAAGTGATTTTGTAATTTTTTAAACATTTCTGGTTTTAAAGTTTTACATAATTTGTTTAAGCTTGTTCCCAAAAATTTAAACGAATCAAGAAAACGCATTTGAAAAAACTTATTATTTGAAACTGATACAAATTTTGTAAATGAGATATAGTTTTCTTTATTTTTAGGTATTATCTTTATTTCACCAGGGACGTCACCCAATGCTTTAATAAATAAATGACAATCATAACCAGCTAAGTTATGAAAAAAAAAATGGGGACAAATGCAGGGCATTCATATTGCAAATTACAGAACGAATGCGCAGCTCCACGATAGCGACCGGTAAGATGACAATGATCATGAACTTTGTCCCAAAAAAGAAAGTTCTGAGACAAAGTGTTGCATTTTCAAAATCATACCTACCCTCCGTGGAAAATATCATTGCAGCTGGTGACTTAATTATATCATAAATTTTTTGCACGTCTTTAATTATATAGTCGACAAACCCCCTATTACAGTCTGTACCTCGATATGACACGTAACGATTATAGCTAGGTTTATCAGAGCATACAATATAATAACCAAAAGCCACCGGTACGTGTTGGTGAAACATATTCATATTTTTACTAGAACAATTATTAGGCTTAGTACTTGTTTGTAGCATCGATTCAAAATCTGCATAAATACAAAAAGGCATAGTTTGTTTCCGTTCATAGTTTTTAAACTTAATTACTGAACCTCTGTTTGGAAGGACAGTTACTACACCTCCACATAAATGGTTCTTAAGTTCGTCAGCGGTATTGAAAAATATCAAACATAAATCACAAAGATGTAATCTGCTGTGATGAAATGTGACATGACTTCTAAAAAGTCTGGAACAGTCTTTGATCAAGCAATAATGAGAAGAATTATTATTTTCTAAAAACAGAAGGTGTATAATTTTTTCGTTGTATTTAAGGTTGAATTCAGATTTATACAAAGGACCTACAAAGTTTTTATGATTTTTTAAGCCATAAATTATAAACTTTATATGTGAATTGTTTTTTTCAAATGTTCTAATATCATTAAAGGTTACAGGAAAAGACATTTCTCTAAAGTTAAATATTTCTCGAAAATTAGGATAAGAAGACGTTCTTTCAGGGTGTTTCTTAGCTGCCGCTGTTACACACCATAAAAAACAATAGTGATCATTATTCAAAATATTTAAACATGCTTTTTTAGCCTGAATTAATTTGGGTAAACTGATATAACTAGAACCACCAAGTGGTTGGTATTTATTGAGATTCATCTCAACATACAAATTGTTTATAAATGTCCATCCACCATCACGACCTTCAAACTCTTCAATAGATGTTTTTAAATAATTAACTGTTTCAATATACAATTTTTCGAAATCGGAGTTAGAATATGATATTTTATTTTTGGTTCCAAAAGATTTTACTTCATGTGAATAATAATAATAAATAAAAAAAAAATAATAATAACGTATATTTATAAAAAATTAAATCTACTTTATAAAAATCTTATCCGAATAATGCACTGGTTCAGTGTCTTGAAATTCTTTATATGCATGTCCTAGAAAGTCTTGAAGTGACTCCCAAGATAGTGAGGACTCATCGCACTGTGATTTTACAGTCACCAACGCTGTCATGTAGCGCACATCAGGGGCGTGTGATATGTAATCGTTGGTTTTATAGAGTTTAAAATCAACCACATACCCTCCTTCCGTTTTCTTGGAGCAACGAGACGTCCCAGTTGAAACACGACTTGAGAAACTGGAAGCGAAGTCGCGCCGAGGTTCACTGCAACTGACTTCTTCAGCCCGCAAAATATTCAAAATATTTGTTTTATTCATTCTGTAAATAGAAAAAAGTGTTATTTATAAAAGTACTTATTCAAAGTGACTAATAACTTGGGATCAAAACACAAAAAAGTTATAGTATTTAAACGTGTAGATATTGAATCGTACAAGTATTGTCAAAAAATTTATCTATGTATATAAATTAAGTGTATGACTGTCATTCATTTCTGTACAATTAAGTTAAAGGTGTAAACTACATCTTATTCAATTTCAATTAAAATGTGACGATTTTAATCAAAGTTGAACATAATGAAACCTACCTCTTTGTGGTGTTAAACTTGGGTAAAATGTTTTTTCGTTGTACACTTTTGGTGCAGCTGGGCTTCGGTTGTTTTTGCTTTTTCTCTACCACCTGTTTGCGTTTCTTTGGTGCTACACACTCAGACTCTACTTTCAGATAGATGTGACGTCGGCAGTGATTGGGTCACACTCCCTTAAAAAAAGAATTGAGTCTAAGGTTTTTGAGGGTGATTTGAGAGGTGCCGTCCGCCTTTTGGTGTCGGACGATTCCATCGCGCAGCGGAGTCCCGGCACTCTTGCTGCCTTAGAGGCCAAGCATCCGGCTCCATCGCGTCCGCTCAGTTTCCCACCAGATCCGGGCGTGCCGGTTTCTGCATTGACTGTCACCGTCACCGTAGACGACCTGATTTCGGCACTGGGGTCTTTCTGCGCGGGTTCGGCGGCGGGTTTGGACGGGATTCGACCCGGGCACCTCAAAGAGTTGTCATCGGTGTCGGCCGGGGAAAACGGTAGGCGTCTTTTGGAGAGTCTGACCGGTCTGGTAAACTTTTTACTCAGTGGTCAATTGAATAGTGAAGTGTGTCCATACCTGTACGGGGCCTCCCTCTTTGCATTGGCCAAAAAAGATGGAGGTTTGAGACCAATAGCAGTCGGTAGTGTTTTTCGCCGTTTGGCTGCCAAATTGGCTTGCCGTGCCGTCAAAGAGGAGATGGCCGAATACCTACAGCCTCACCAACTGGGTTTCGGGACACGCCGTGGATGCGAGGCCGCCATCCACGCCACCCGAGCATTTGTCATGGATCCGAGAAACGAGGGCTCGATCCTGCTGAAAATGGACATCCGTAACGCATTTAATACTTTGGAAAGAGACGTTTTGTTGAGTGAGGTTAAGGAAAAAATCCCGGCTCTCTATCCTTTTCTTCACCAAGTCTACAGACTTCCTTCCAATCTTTTCTTAGAAGATAAACTCATCCTCTCTAAAGTGGGAGCCCAACAGGGAGATCCACTCGGTCCACTTGTGTTTAGCTTGGCTATCCATAAGGCGATTCAAGATCTCAAATCCAACCTTAACATCTGGTACCTGGATGATGGCACTATCGGGGGTAAACCAGAAGACGTGTCCCAGGATCTGGAGACCTTAGTCCCCAGTCTTAGAAACCTGGGTCTTGAGGTCAATCCCTCGAAGTGCGAATTTTTTCCCTGTGGCACCGACGCTCGAACACATTTTTCTCACTTTAATTCCATTCTCCCTGGCCTCAAGGAACTTTCTTCCTCTGACTTCAGCCTCTTGGGATCTCCAATACTTCTTGCTGCTGTTCCAGAGGCCATCACTGTTCGAAAACAACTTCTCCTAACCGCTCACGAACGTCTAAAAGGCCTGTCCGCACATGTCGCGATTGTTTTATTACGCATGTGCTTCGCTCTCCCGAAGGTCACCTATTTAATGCGTACAGCTCCGACTTGGCTCTGTCCTGAGGAGGTTTCTTCATTCGACGCTGCGTTGAAATCGGTGGTAGAGTCAGTCCTCAATATCTCCCTGGATGAGACCCAGTGGATTCAGGCGGCTCTGCCAATCCGTTGTGGTGGGGTGGGGGTGCGTCGCGTGCAAGATGTAGGCCTGCCGGCTTTTCTGGCGTCTGCTCATGGGGTTGAGAACCTCGTCACTACTTTACTCAATTTTAATGGTGACGGGGGGATCATACCTTTTGTGTCGGGTGCTATATCGGCTTGGTCGGTCTTCAACGCGGGGGCATCGATGCCTGAGGCAATGCATCTTCAGCGAGCGTGGGATGAGGTGGGGGTGAAGCGACTCCAGGATAAATTATTAGTTGACGCTACGGGGGCCGATAAGGCTAGGCTGCGGGCGGTGTCGCAACCTGAATCCGGAGCGTGGTTGCAAGCGTTGCCTTCGCCTCACCTGGGCACCCTACTCGACGGCGACTCTCTGCGTGTGGCGGTTGCTTTTCGCCTGGGCTGTAAGGTGTGTGAACCCCATATTTGCACCTGTGGCTCCACGGTGGAAGCAGATGGCCATCACGCTTTGAGTTGTCGGCGGTGCACTGGGAGGTTTCCCCGACACCACGCTCTCAACGATATCGTTCGCAGAGCCCTGATATCGGCGAACGTTCCCTGCGTGCTTGAGCCTCCCGGTTTGAGTAGGTCAGACGGCAAGAGACCAGACGGGCTGACTTTGGTGCCCTGGAAGAACGGCAAGTGCCTAATTTGGGACGCAACCTGCGTCAGCACAGTAGCCGCCAGTCATCTTAGTCGCACCGTTCACTTCCCGTCGGCAGCCGCTGAGGACGCCAGCTTAAGGAAGAGACATAAGTACGCCGACCTGGAGCCGCTTTATAACTTCATGCCAGTGGCCGTGGAGACTCTGGGCAGTTGGGGCAAGGAGGCCAGGGCCTTTGTGAAAGAGCTAGGACAAAGACTCAATGAGACAACAGGGGACTATCGATCCGGCTCGTTCCTGGTGCAAAGGTTGGCCATCGCAATCCAGCGTGGAAACGCAGCGAGTGTGATGGGCTCTTTTCCACCGGGTACGGTCCGGGACGGGCTTTTTAATTAGTATGGACTTAGTATGTATATTATTTGTATACAATTCAAACTTCTTTATTGACATGTAATTTTTATTATTCAATAAACAATCAAATTATAAACAAATATATTCCCAAGATTTTCCGAATAGATATATTGCTAGCATCACGGCTGATTATAGATAATGCAGCCGGCGGGAATTAACCAAGCAACTCACTACTCAGTGGGATAACATAATCAGTAATCACATTTTATAATAATATGCGTTAATAATTATCAGCCGGCAGGAATTAACCAAGCAACTCAGCTGGATAATAATTAACTCAATAATAATTAATAATTATCAGCCGGCAGAAATTAACCAAGCAACTCATATGAATAATAATTAACCAAATAATAATTTATTTAATAGCACTTACTCACATTTTATTGTTGGAGAAGATCACTGGAAGATACTGGAGCGAATGTAATTGATTAGAAAAATTGATGGGTTTTTATACATAAAAAGTATCAATTCAGCAATTATCACCTCCAAACAAAATTAAAACTTAACTTATTATTTATATAGGTGTATTAACTAATTTATGTCACTTACGACTATTTAAATCAAAATGATTGAAAACTCATTTCGTCTAATTCCACTTTTGTTATTACAATTGAAATACAAAACCATGTCTTTACCAACACCGCTAAAGCTAATTCCGATTAATTCCGACGAATGTTATGATTTCACGGTGGCGGCGCGCATCGTGGGACGATGCGCGCCTCCCCACACCGGGGTTGAGTCGGGGACCGCGTGGTCCCCCCCTTCCCGAGGAGGGCCAGACCGAGAGGGATGGCCCTGGGTCAGCCGGGGTGCGAGGGATATGTCGCATGAAAACCTCACCTTCGGCCTAGCACTACGACCCAGAGACGGCGTGCGGTTTAGTCGGTTCGAGTCCGACATAACCTCCCCCTCCGGCTCCGGAGGGGTGGGTATCCGTGGGGATTTCCCGCACGTAAAAAAAAAAGAATGTTATGATTTGTGTATGATACATGTAAAATGTAATTATAATTTATGTAGGTATGTTCGTTAATCTTCATCGATAAGTATATGATAATGGTAACTATATAATTATGTATAGGTACATGAAAAGTTTTAATGAAATATACATTGTGCAGAAGTAAAATTATGCAATTTATGTAGGTAAGGGCCGTTAGTACACGGTAGGTATTTAATTATTTTTAAAAGGTAGACGTACCCGGGAAATTACCTAGTTTGCGTCACAATTATAGAAGTTTCAAATTGCTATGCACGGTTTGCATGGCTGTGTTTGTGTGTTAGTGTGTGTGGACGCAAGGTACCTGTTAGTTTACTTACTCAGCGATACAATATTAAAACGACATCATATTAACCGACTTCTAAAAAAGGGTTTTATCTGTAGGTATGTTGGTTTATAGTTCTCAAATCTGATACAAGGTATGGTTAACGGTATTCTATTAAAAATCCTTTGGAATCGTTTAGATAAAAATAATTAAAAAAAAATATTACTACTGACTTATCCCACAAATATGTTAACAAGGCTTATTGGACGATTCGCACGAATTGAACTCGCACAAAACGTGCGAATCGACTCCTTTAAATATATTTTATTTTTCTGTAGGCGACTCGCACTAATTTAAATTATTGGTGTGCGAATCGCCACCTCCAAAATTATGTAGTAGGCTATAGGCACAATATTTATTATGGGAATTAAAAAAAAAAGTACAGTCGTACTCAACGACGGTTGATAAAAACAATAAAAAATAATCGAAGTTTAAATAACAGATAATATTTACTTGAAAGTTAGAAAAATGTGCATTAAATAAGTAATAATTATCACTTAAAACGTGGAATATCTACATGCTTATTATTACAAAGCGCAAGACAGTAATATTCACCTACTTGGGGATAAATGAAAGAGAAAGCTCTAAATGCTATCATGCTCACTCGCTTTGGTCATCGCAGCGTAGACCACAGTTGGTTTAGTTTTGTGTTGTAAGATAAACTCTATAACAATGCGTGCCTAGTCTATAATTTTAGGTTATAATGTGATATTACACAGTGTTGTGTGCTAGCAGGAAATCAAAGTAGTATTATGTAATAGAATGGCCAGTATGGAGTTAAAATGATGTAAAGGTCAAATATATTAAATGAAAATTATACAAACCAAGTAATTTAAAATATCTTTATTAAAATAAAAGCTAATTACTAAACATGCTCTAAACTCGCTATGAATTGAATTAAGTTTCAAAAATGGGCAAATATCGATCACACAGCAATTATAAGCATGGCTAACCACAGGTAAAAAAAAAGAAGTATCAAAAATCGTGAGATTTACATTTCTAATAAGAAATATGTAAAATTTACGACTTTTTCTTTCAATTATTATTAACGAATGTTTGATACAACAGGAACGTGCTTAAATGGGTAAAAATATATGTATAAATCACAGAAGTGTACTTAAATACACAGTTAAAAATATAAATATCAAAATAAAATATTTACTCATCATAAAACTAGAACAATGGCTATAATCACAATTTAAATCACAGGTTTTTAGTAGCTAAGCTCTTATGTATAACGAACAATACAATAACGATACTTCTAATTCGTATACAACTTAAAATATAAACTTCTTATAAAAAAAGATATTTGGCTTTAATCACAATCAAAATCACAGTCATTATTAACGTGCAGTTTATCAATTAAGGATTTATCCATTCCTAATTTCTTTGCATATCTCCATAAAGACTTTTGAAAGTGAAATAAACAACCTTGAATACGAGCGTCAGGAAATGTTTTTTCAATAGCAGACATCGCACTTTTTTCAAAATCTGTGGTGAATATACGTGGAGAAAATTGAGGGATTCGACTTTTTATAAGGTTAAAAAAAAATTCGTATGTCGTTCCTTTTCATCCGGTAGTAAAGCGTATATGGCTGGTAATTTATTTATTTATTTATTTCATTAGGTGTACAAACAGTTCACAATCATAGTACAGCAACTTAGATCTATAATAATGTTTTTGACCTAGAATGCGAACCTAAACAGTACACACAGCATGCAATACATTACGAAGCAGAAACAACGCTACAGTAGGAATGAAGATCATATAGATTCCAATTGAAAGGCATCTGTACCCTTCAACTAGAATCCACATGCACAAAGAGAAATGCTTGACAATTAAATTTACTTAACAGAAGAGCACATCACCAAACACACAAATCATTGGAAAACGAATTCACTGAGTACAATTAGTACCTATCACAATATTCTTACGGAGTGAGATGTAGTTAGTGTTGTACAAATCGACATCAACAGTTATGTCCGCAAATTTGGAACCGGAAACGACCAAGTCATTGTAAGCACGACACATTCGGGTCAGAGGGTTATAGAAGGAAGTGTTATTTAAATACACTTTTAATACAAAGGGTTTATGGCAACGTCTAGGATTGGGTTTGCAATTACAGTTAAAGTTTAAATATGACAATAATGGGGAAGAAGAGACTCGTGAGTGTATTAATTTATATAAAAATAGTAGATTCTGTATATGTCGACGTGAACTGAGTGTGGATGAATGCAATCATTTTTAGAGCTTTATTTTGCACTTGTTCAAGTCTATCGTTATGCACTTTGTAGCACGGTGACCAAACGACACTTGCGTATTCGAGAATGGTTCTTATAAGGGCGTTAAAAAGGTAGATGAAGCTGGATGTGTTTTTAAAGTCTTTGGTTGCTCTAAATATGAATCCAAGAAGCTTATGCGCTCTGCTAACTATATCTTCATAGTGGTCACGAAAGGTGAGTTTAGAGTCGAAACGAATACCTAAGTCCCTAACCACTGACGTTCGATGTAAGGTTTTTCCCTCCAGTTCATAGTCAAACAGTCGCATTGTTTGTTAGTAAACGTGATGACTAGACATTTATCGAAATTGAGATATAGACATACAGTTTGATTTGCACCAACTAGCAATAGTGAGGGCATCCGTTTGGAGCAATTTACAATCACTTTCATTTGTCACCGATGTATACACCTTTAAGTCGTCGGCATAAAGAAGACAAGGACATCGTAATTTATCTACAAGGTCATTTATGAATATGTTGAAGAAAAGTGGCCCCAAGTGAGACCCTTGAGGCACGCCAGATCTTATAGACCTTGGTGATGATTTAAAACCTTTCATTGCAACTATTTGACTACCATTAGATAGGTAAGACTGGATCCACCTCAACAAGTCGCCGTGTATGCCATACCAGGAAAGCTTCTGACAAAGCATGCGGTGATTTACCTTGTCAAAGGCCTTCCGGAAATCAGTATATATGGAGTCCACCTGACCTCCTCCCACAAAGACTGAGCATAAATATTGCTTATATTTCAACAAGTTTGTGATTGTCGATTTTTGTCTCATGAAACCATGCTGGCACTCTGTTATGAAGGGACTTACATAAGCATAAATGCTGTCATACACAACCGATTCAAAGACCTTGGCTACGCTAGAGAGTATACTAATGGGCCTATAATTCTCACATCGTCTGGAGTCTCCTCCCTTCAAGATAGGTACAATATTAGCAGTCTTCCACAACACAGGGAAAGTGCCTGACTTGAGGGACATGTTAAAAATTTTACATAGGGGAACGCTAAGTTGATTGGCACATTCCTTTAAAAATATGGGGGGCAGTGCATCAGGACCAGCTCCCTTATTAGGGTCAAGGGTTTTGAGTTTACGTAGAATTTCAAATTCAGAAAATACTAGCTGTGACAGTATACCATTGCAACGCTGTTCATCAAGACACCCAGACTGTACGTCTTGTGAGTCATCAAATACAGACACAAAGTATTCACAAAAGAGCTCACATATACCCCGACTGTCCGAAGAGGACTTACCACCAAGGGTAACAGTGCTTGGAACACCTGTTTTAGCCCTGCGATTATTAATGTAGCTCCAAAATGTGTTGGGAGCAACACGGAGTGAGTGTTCAGTATACGCAGTGTATGCATCATGACATGCTTTCATAAGTGATTTCGATCTATCACGCAGTAGGCTAAAAGCATCATAATCCCTCGGGTTACCGGTTCTCTTAAATCGTTTGTGATAGTTTTTCTTCTCAGTTAGACATCTTTTCAGTGCTGGAGAGAACCAGATCGGGTAAATATCTTTATTTAATATTTTAATAGGTACATGCCTGATTATGACTTCATGTATTACACGATAAAAACTGTCAATAGCATCGTCCACGTTCTCCGTATTTAAAATACCAAGCCAGTTTACCTTCTTCAGGTCATCCCTAACCTTTACATAGTCTGAAACGTAGTTTTTCCCCTGGGGGGGATCCACCAGCCTCAGGGTGATGCCAGTCAGATGATCAAGCACCACCTTTAGTATTAATGGGGTGATAGGAAATAATCACACAAGTAATGGTGAAAACATTGGTTTATTGTAAACCTATACAATACAAATTGTGCTGTTCAGACACAACAAGCCGGCACAGCTAATTAGTTGCTAGACTTAATTATCTATGACTAAACCTCAGTCTGAAACACAGATTGAAACACAGGGTCGTTGGTAGCGGGTTCAGATTGGTATCGCTCATCACACACACTATAATATTGACAGTCCAGCTATCTACGGAATGCTACAGCTAAATGTGAATACCAGGAGTAGTCGGATACAAGCGACTAAGGATCCCGGAGGTACCTTACTCCTGAGAGCCGGGGACGAGGGTCTTGCGCAGCTACCAGGCTATCGCGGACTCCATCCACAACGGTCTCGGCTTATACACAGCTTCGCGGCCCCAACTTGTGAGGGTCCAGTAGTAGTTTCACAATGTCAAGAGATGTGATGCATGCTGTCGTGGAGGTCACTACCCTCTGAACACATCATTTCCAAACTACGCAATCTTGCGATGCGAGTATCATTCCGTTAAAGAATAGGAAACAACGACAATAAGAATGAAATATAATTACTTAAAAAAGAACCCATCTCTCACTCAACTTCTCTTCAACTCTCACCATCACTGACAGGATGTCCGTATCCTTCGTAATGACAGCGATGACATTCTTGTCGATGGGGTCATTTCCTTTGCGGCTGCCCACGAAATACGCTCACTGGGGTGTTGGAATAAAAAAAAACTCTCAACGAATTGCTGGAGCTTCGAGCTCATGGTCATCCAGTGACCTCAGCATGATCCAGTCATGTTGATATAAATAAAATATGTTCAGGTATGTATTTCGCCTCAGTTCCGATCACTTGGAATCCACGTGCATATTTTCTCACCCGATATTCGTTCCCAGGTCCAATTCATAACACAATGTTTTAACGGGATTTTGGCGGGTTGAATCATCGTGTCCACAAGAACAGGGTTCGCGATATTCACGTAAGTAACTAATTCATGACCACGACACACACTTAGGTTAACATCTGAAAGAAGTACTCATTTGTATTTTCCTCTCTTTACAGATGGGTTCTTTTTTAAGTAATTATATTTCATTCTTATTGTCGTTGTTTCCTATTCTTTAACGGAATGATACTCGCATCGCAAGATTGCGTAGTTTGGAAATGATGTGTTCAGAGGGTAGTGACCTCCACGACAGCATGCATCACATCTCTTGACATTGTGAAACTACTACTGGACCCTCACAAGTTGGGGCCGCGAAGCTGTGTATAAGCCGAGACCGTTGTGGATGGAGTCCGCGATAGCCTGGTAGCTGCGCAAGACCCTCGTCCCCGGCTCTCAGGAGTAAGGTACCTCCGGGATCCTTAGTCGCTTGTATCCGACTACTCCTGGTATTCACATTTAGCTGTAGCATTCCGTAGATAGCTGGACTGTCAATATTATAGTGTGTGTGATGAGCGATACCAATCTGAACCCGCTACCAACGACCCTGTGTTTCAGTCTGTGTTTCAGACTGAGGTTTAGTCATAGATAATTAAGTCTAGCAACTAATTAGCTGTGCCGGCTTGTTGTGTCTGAACAGCACAATTTGTATTGTATAGGTTTACAATAAACCAATGTTTTCACCATTACTTGTGTGATTATTTCCTATCACCCCATTAATACTAAAGGTGGTGCTTGATCATCTGACTGGCATCACCCTGAGGCTGGTGGATCCCCCCCAGGGGAAAAACTACGTTTCAGACTATGTAAAGGTTAGGGATGACCTGAAGAAGGTAAACTGGCTTGGTATTTTAAATACGGAGAACGTGGACGATGCTATTGACAGTTTTTATCGTGTAATACATGAAGTCATAATCAGGCATGTACCTATTAAAATATTAAATAAAGATATTTACCCGATCTGGTTCTCTCCAGCACTGAAAAGATGTCTAACTGAGAAGAAAAACTATCACAAACGATTTAAGAGAACCGGTAACCCGAGGGATTATGATGCTTTTAGCCTACTGCGTGATAGATCGAAATCACTTATGAAAGCATGTCATGATGCATACACTGCGTATACTGAACACTCACTCCGTGTTGCTCCCAACACATTTTGGAGCTACATTAATAATCGCAGGGCTAAAACAGGTGTTCCAAGCACTGTTACCCTTGGTGGTAAGTCCTCTTCGGACAGTCGGGGTATATGTGAGCTCTTTTGTGAATACTTTGTGTCTGTATTTGATGACTCACAAGACGTACAGTCTGGGTGTCTTGATGAACAGCGTTGCAATGGTATACTGTCACAGCTAGTATTTTCTGAATTTGAAATTCTACGTAAACTCAAAACCCTTGACCCTAATAAGGGAGCTGGTCCTGACGCACTGCCCCCCATATTTTTAAAGGAATGTGCCAATCAACTTAGCGTTCCCCTATGTAAAATTTTTAACATGTCCCTCAAGTCAGGCACTTTCCCTGTGTTGTGGAAGACTGCTAATATTGTACCTATCTTGAAGGGAGGAGACTCCAGACTATGTGAGAATTATAGGCCCATTAGTATACTCTCTAGCGTAGCCAAGGTCTTTGAATCGGTTGTGTATGACAGCATTTATGCTCATGTAAGTCCCTTCATAACAGAGTGCCAGCATGGTTTCATGAGACAAAAATTCCTCCAATTCCAACGAAAGGACACCGCCCCGGTGTCTACGTACCCGTACTCACACACGTAGGTACGGTACCAATGAAAACGAACACCTAAGGAAAGTGGCATCGAACATAGTATCCAACCATCACCACGGAACACACAAATGAAAATACAAGAAAATAACATACCTAGGAGTTATTTTAAAAGCTAAAGAACACCCTAATGGTTGCTAGCATCTAATCGCTTGCAATCATTCAAACAACAAATGTGTAAGCACTGCGAACCAGTGTGACACGACATAGTTTCCCACACCAGACAGTGGAATTTTCGTTTTAGGACTATTTAAAGAGTCACGACCCGCTCTATAAAGATGAAATTTTATCAAGGAGTTGTCCATGACTGTTGACGCAGTCACTGACACATACACAAAAAATACAAAGGAAATACATAAGCAAACAAGTGGTTGGTGACAGAACACCAACTGTGTAAAAATACAGACTTGCAAAAAAAACAAAGGCCCTACCTCAACGATTTTGAGAATAGGAGCCAGAAATCGCCTTGCCATCGTTGGTGGTGTAATCATACATCCACACAACACGTATAATACGGGCTACGGCGTACGAGAACCCGACGCACCAAAGGTACGCACTATATTTTGATATCCTTGATATGCCAAGTACCAAGGTCCTTGCCATCATACCCTATAAGCTCATAGACCAGGGGAGAGAGAACCTTCTTCACAATACACTTAGTATATTTTGGAGCCAACTTGGAAGCTTTATTTTTGTCAGCATCGCTTTGTATGTACGTCTTCCGCCATACTTCCTGACCTTCGCGCAATACCACGTTCCGCCTACGCGTGTTGTAATATTTAGTATTTGTTGCATGAGCCTTAACAATATTCTCACGCACTTTTGCGAACACTTCCTTTAGCACACCAAACTCTCCCGCGTATTCGTCTCTCGGCATAGCGATATCATAGTCACGACCCTCCGGTTCCCTATAGAAGGTGCCGTTTATAATGGGTTCCCGACCGTGAACTAAGAAAAACGGAGAAAATCCCGTAGTTTCATTAACAGCGCTGTTTATGGCGAATTGTATCTTATTTAAGTTCTGATCCCAATTTCTATGGTCGTCTTTAACATAAGAAGATACTGCTGTCATGACAGTTTTATTATACCTTTCCACCATGTTAATTTGTGGTGTGTACCTAGGCCCGTAGTGTACTCGAGGAATATTGTATTTCTTTAAAAGACTACGAAACTCAGATCCCGTGAATTGAACCCCATTGTCGGTAATTACGGTTTCCGGAATTCTATGGTTAAGAAGCACATAGTTTTCAAAACTCTTTGACACTAAAGCACTAGTAGCACGGCGTAAAGGGAATAACATAGTGTATTTAGAAAAGCAACAAATTACTACTAAAAGATGTACAAATCCAGAACGCGATTTCGGTAACGGTCCTACCAGATCTATAGACAAAACTTGAAATGGTCTAAAGCATTGTTTTGGTCGACCCATAAGGCCTGGCGTAAGAGTTGTTTTGTGTTTATTCGCCGAACAGGTACTACCCTCCTTTACGAAGTTGGCTACGTCACGGTACATACCTGGCCAAAAATATCTAAGACAAACCCTTCTATGCGTTTTAAAAACACCGAAATGGCCTGATGTAGGCGGTACATGGTTGTCAGAGATAACCTGTGCACGACAGGACTTTGGAACTACTTCCTTCCAATCAAACTCTTGAGTCAACGAGTATTTACTTTTGCTATATCTATATAGAGAACCATTTTCAACTCTGTAATTGGGAAAATTTTTAGGACAAGTTGTACACCCATTAAAAATTTTCTTGTGCCAGTCATCATCTGTTGACATACCGACAGGTGCATCGACAGCATCTAGTCTAAGCAATCTAGATAAGGTATCTGGTACAACATTGTCTTTTCCTTTTATGTGTTCGATAGAACAATTGAACTGAGATAAACGACAACCCCAACGGGCCAGTCGTTCGGTAGGATTTTCTAAGTTCCTAAACCACTTGAGCGAAGCGTGATCTGTAAAAACAGTAAAGTGTCTTGTACCTAGATAAGGTTCAAATTTCTCTAACGAGTAAGTCACGGCCAAAGCTTCGCGTTCGGTTGCACTATAATTTCGTTCATTGTGGTTGAGAGACCTACTAACGAATGCAATAGGATGATCATGCCCATCGATCTCTGGGTTAACATGCCACCTACCCCATAACTGGATGCATCGCAATGAACGGAAAACGGTAGATCAAAATTTGGGCAAGCTAATACAGGTGCGGTAACTAAATTATTCTTTAGAGTGTTAAAAGCAGATTCTGCATCTTGGTTCCATTTGAATTTAACTTTGGTGCTGGTTAAAGCATTCAAAGGTGCAGCGATAGTTGCAAAATTTCGGATAAACCTACGATACCAAGAACATGTTCCTAAAAACATTTTTACCTCTTTAGCTGATTTCGGAATTGGAAATTCTAATACTGCGCGTACTTTATCAGGATCTGTTCTCAGTCCATATTCATCAACTACGTATCCTAGATACTTTAAAGTTTTTTTTTTAAATTTACATTTTCCAAAATGTATAGTTAAATTGGCACTTCTAATTCTTTCCTGTAACCGCACATAACAAAATATCATACCGTCGGTAATGTCACTACAAAACGGATGTCCAAATAATTTATCCATCAGCCTTTGCTGTCGCGCGGGCGCGCCGGAAAGTCCGAAAGGCATGACTTTGAAGCGAAACAGACCTCGGCCAGGTACAGTGAAGCTGGTTTTATCCTGTGAGGTTTTATCTAATCCTATTTGCCAAAAACTGGATTTAAAATCTACAGAACTAATATATTTAGCATTTCTGAGGCTATCTAATATCTAAAGCAGATACGGGATTGCATAAGCATCACCCTTAGTAACAGCGTTTAATTTACGACAATCAAGGCAGAAACGTAATGTACCGTCAGACTTGGGGACCATAAGGACAGGATTATTCCATGGACTCTCACTTGGTTCAACCACATCAAGTTCTATCATTTTGTCCAACTCCTTATGAAGAGCTTCCCTCTTTTCCGGTGACATTGGATAAGGTCTACACTTGATGGGCTGTGCATCACCGGTATCTATTACATGCTCCATCAAATCCGTTCTACCTAAACCCTTACTCTCAAAGGAGATATCGTAAAATTCCTTAACTACCAGTTCTGCTAATTCTCTTTCCTCTGAAGTCATATTATCCAAAGATTCAACTAAACTAATAGGTTTCTCAACCGGATTCCAAAATTTACCAGGTGTACGCTTGTAAGAAATTCTCTTAAATATTTCAGGCATCAAACTAAAGGCTTTCCAAAAATCTATTCCAAAAATAATATTAGAAGTGATATTAGGTATAACATAGAAGTTAATAATCCTCGTCACCCCATTAAAGGTAACTGGCAAAGTTAGAATACCAACGGAATCACACTCGGACCCATCTGCCACAGTCACTCTAGTGTCTACCATACTGTAACCCAAATGAGCCAGTTTCTCATGTGCGCCGTTACCAATGACCGATACGGCTGCACCAGAATCTAACAGACCGCATAATGATAAATCGTAAACATTTACGTCTAAATATGGCCGAATATCATCATCAAGGGGCTTAAACAAAACCGAAACCGAGTTGTTACTTTTAAAGAATTTCGTCACGAAGTCTAACCAAGACTTGCTTTCATCAGACACGCCCTCTGTCGATGAGCGATGACGGTTTTGGCCAACTAGTTTTTTGGCACATTTTTGCAGTCAGGGCACGACGAACAGTAAAACCGACTTTACCACATTTAAAACATTTTTTCTCCGAAGGAGCTTGACTATTATTCTTAACCTCACCACTTTTATTATCCTGCTTGGTGTCATTGCTTGGTTTCTTACGAAAGAAACGCCTTTTAGAACGCTTGGGTTGTACAGGCAATGGCTGTTCTACCGCGGTCACGGGTTTTTGTTTACCCTTAAAAGCAAGGTCAGGTGTCAAGGTTAACTTGTCCTTCGGTTCTGTAAATAAACTCGATTTGAGACGCGCCGCCTCAATTTTCCGGCAATAAGCCTTAAGCTCTGAAATTGAAGTGATTTTGAATAGTGCTAACTGTTCCGTATAACACGACCTTATATTATGCATTAATATATCTAGTTTGTCTTCCTCAGACAACGGCTTTCGTAAACGGGAAAACATGCAGTTCATAACTGCAAGGTAAATGTGAATGGGTTCATCTACCCCCTGGGTACGTGAGCGAATTTCACCTAAAAGACGATATTCAAAATCGACAGGTGCAAACTCTTCCAACAATAAGTTGCTAAGCTCCAGCCACGAAGAGACCTGTTCCTTTATACCTCTATACCATAAAAGTGCTTGGTCCCTAAATAAAGCAAAGGCAGAATCACACAACGCTGTATCACCAACCTTAAAAGCTAAAGCACGTTCATTAACAGACTCCAAAAATGAATGGGGACTGGACTTCCCATCAAAGTGTAAGTTCCACTTTAAAATGTTTTTATTGGCCGAACCATTTGCAGAACAATCTGCAGTTCCCTCAGAAGGATTCGAGCTAACGTCCAACATTGGCCTGGTAAAAAGTTTCCGGACCCTGGCACCAACAGAATCTAACTCAGCTTGAAGCTCACCTGTATCCGCGCCTTCTCCTAAAGCAGAACACAGAAATCTTTTCATCCTATGGAAAGTGTGGCAATATAGAGTCCTAACCCGAGATAAACCATGGCTATCCCGAGAATTTTCAACTGATTCCAGCTTAGATTTCAATTCCTCAAGCTTAGCCTTAATTAATGGTAACTGGGACTTCAAGTCTAGATCTTCCACAATAAATTCCGAAGGACTGAAATCTGAGCACAAAGTTTTTAATTGCCTTCTTAATTTGTGGACGGTACCTTCAGGAGTCTCAGCTCTAATATTCACTTCATATACCAACTTATCTTTAGGTAAGGAACGTAAATAGACAACACTTAAATCCATTTTGGAAATTAAAAAAAAATCTATGTCCAAAATAATGAATGTGGTGAGCTCTTACCCCTACAATTAGAACCTTCAAGCCTTTATTTATTTTGGTATAGTATAGAAATACTTTATTTAAAGTTCACTTCAAAATTTAAAATTAAAATATATTACAGGCAACTGGGCCCATACCCTTATTTCACAATAATGGGACCACACCTTTTGTTGATAATGGTCATTAATAACAACTATAGGATTACACACAAAATGTTTACCAAGAAGTTTTTACACCAATATATGACCATAGTATTAACTATTTATCATGTAATACACAGTTTAACACACGGTATCTACAAGAAAGATTATATTCAAGTAAAATTTTTGTTCAGGTCCAATTCAAACATACAAATTTCAATAACACATTACATCAAGATGAGCGCTACCAAACTGCTCAATTTTCACCATTTCACCACCATTAATTTAATTAATTGGGCGCCACTGAAACGTAGTTTTTCCCCTGGGGGGGATCCACCAGCCTCAAGGTGATGCCGGTCAGATGATCAAGCACCACCTTTAGTATTAATGGGGTGATAGGAAATAATCACACAAGTAATGGTGAAAACATTGGTTTATTGTAAACCTATACAATACAAATTGTGCTGTTCAGACACAACAAGCCGGCACAGCTAATTAGTTGCTAGACTTAATTATCTATGACTAAACCTCAGTCTGAAACACAGACTGAAACACAGGGTCGTTGGTAGCGGGTTCAGATTGGTATCGCTCATCACACACACTATAATATTGACAGTCCAGCTATCTACGGAATGCTACAGCTAAATGTGAATACCAGGAGTAGTCGGATACAAGCGACTAAGGATCCCGGAGGTACCTTACTCCTGAGAGCCGGGGACGAGGGTCTTGCGCAGCTACCAGGCTATCGCGGACTCCATCCACAACGGTCTCGGCTTATACACAGCTTCGCGGCCCCAACTTGTGAGGGTCCAGTAGTAGTTTCACAATGTCAAGAGATGTGATGCATGCTGTCGTGGAGGTCACTACCCTCTGAACACATCATTTCCAAACTACGCAATCTTGCGATGCGAGTATCATTCCGTTAAAGAATAGGAAACAACGACAATAAGAATGAAATATAATTACTTAAAAAAGAACCCATCTGTAAAGAGAGGAAAATACAAATGAGTACTTCTTTCAGATGTTAACCTAAGTGTGTGTCGTGGTCATGAATTAGTTACTTACGTGAATATCGCGAACCCTGTTCTTGTGGACACGATGATTCAACCCGCCAAAATCCCGTTAAAACATTGTGTTATGAATTGGACCTGGGAACGAATATCGGGTGAGAAAATATGCACGTGGATTCCAAGTGATCGGAACTGAGGCGAAATACATACCTGAACATATTTTATTTATATCAACATGACTGGATCATGCTGAGGTCACTGGATGACCATGAGCTCGAAGCTCCAGCAATTCGTTGAGAGTTTTTTTTTATTCCAACACCCCAGTGAGCGTATTTCGTGGGCAGCCGCAAAGGAAATGACCCCATCGACAAGAATGTCATCGCTGTCATTACGAAGGATACGGACATCCTGTCAGTGGTATGGCACAGAGTCCTTTTGGCCCCAAAACTAGTTCGTTCGCAAATATTGATGAAAAATGAAAAAATGCCACGTTACAAGTCAGCTTTTTGAAAGTTAAAACAGCTCTGACGGTTAGGTCTTAGGTGTTTAGATGTAGGTGTGGTTTTAGAGACAAGAATTTCGAGTGGGGGATGATGGCGATCCTCTCGGCAAAGGGGTTGAGGTTGAGAAACTTTAACATTTTGTACATTGGCCAGGACCAAATCAAGATAGCGTCCCAATGCATTGTGAACATGATTAAATTGATAAAGATTACATAGCGTTAGTGAGTCGCAAAGCAATCTGGCTTTAAAATCTGAGGGTGAGCTGGGTGTCATACACAGACTATTGGAATGTAGGTTCCAGGTTAGGCTTGGTACGTTGAAATCACCCATCACTATGGTTATATCATTAGCATCCAGGGAGTTAATAGTTAAATGAAGCTTTTCATGGAAGTTTGTTAGTTCAGACGCGGGCAAATCCGGCGGCAGATAACATATACATAAGTTGATGTTCCTTAAAAGGTTGGGGCGTTTCACATCAGGCAGTATAGATATCCAGAGATTTTCATGATCATTTTCCCATGAATCGCGACGAATTACATTATAATTGCTTTTTATTGCTACCAAGACACCCCCTCCTTCGGTCTTTTTGCTGTGAGATGACTCATGATCCCTTCTGAACATATTATATCGCAAATCAAAATTTTTTCTATCAAAAACACTACTTTTTAAGTTAGTTTCATTAAGGCAGATACAATCATAGTCATGGCCAAGCACATTAAGATATACTTGAGAAGTTTTTGATCTAATTCTGTTTACATTTTGATACATAATACTAAACATATTGTTATATTTGATATGACCCAGTTATAGAGCTTAGTTATGTTTGACTACCATTATTAACTTAAAATTTATTTCTTCAATTTATCTAGAACGGCAATGTCTTTAATGAATATGGATGCTGATTTCTCGTCCTTCCTAATATAAACTCGATCATACTTGACCCAGACAAAATCATATGAATTAACCTTTGCAAATCTTCTAGCGGCTGCATGCAATTCTTTAGTTATTGGGGATACATGTTCAGCAAGATACACAGCACGAGTTTCACCGTCAAATCCAAATAGACGTGTATTTAGCTTGTTATTCGCATTAGCTTTGTTGTATCGGGTAGCAGCCGATAAGAGGATATCTCGCTGGCGCTCCGATTGCAATGTGAGTAAAATGTTACGAGGTCGGTTAGAATTGGGGTTCAGTTTTGCAATCCTGCGCAAGGCACATATATGACTTTCATCATATGATAGGCTCACGATTTCATGTAGTATTTTTAAATTACGCTATGTAAATTTTCATTGCGTGACTCAGGCACGCACTGCACTTCAACATTGCATCCACGTGAATTCCTTTCAAGGACTCCCAATCGTCGGGTAATACTAGTCAGCTCTGATTGTAGCGTTGAATTAACATCTTCCAATGATTTTATATGACAATTAGCAGCAGCTAGGTCGCCTTTAAGGTCATCCTGTTCATCTTTCAGAAAGTCGGTGGTTTTAGTGAAATCATCTTTAAGCTGCCCTATAGCGGATTCAATTTTGTTATCCACAATTACTTCAATTTCTTGAGTAAGTGATGATCTAAATTCATTGAATTTTTTGTCCAGAAGAGCCTCGAAACGGTCGTAGGATATGCTTGCGTCCACTAGGTGTTCAATTGGTCTAGAAGTGCCTATATGCTGCAATGTTTGTTGTACTAATTGGTGTGGGATAATATTACGACGTTGTGTTTGTTGTGTGTCTGTAGTAGAAGAGCCGAAGCTATAGCTACGAACTGGTGTATTATCTCCCTTACGCCGATTAACATTCATGCATTGCATGCAGTTCCATCTACGACACTTTACAAGATATTCCTCAGTATACATCTCCTTTGAGATACCGCAACATTGGTAATGATAACCGTCCCGACAGCCATAGCATATGAGTTTATCTTCGTCTCCCGCGGGACCTTTACATGCCATACAGTTCATTCTGTCAGATGAAATTAATAACTGCCCTCACGGAAGAAATAATTCTTAGGCACAATACGAAAGTTTCCAATGAATACGTCTACGCAATTACTCACTAGCTACAATCACTCAAGGACGTTACCGAGTGCGACCTCACGCCGCAATGACCCTTGTGCGCTCTGCGTAACCGTGAGAGTTGCGTGTACTGCGCACAAAGTGGATTGTCATGCACTCATCGGCCATTAGCTGCCATTCATAAGATTTCACTGTTGTTTCAAACAAAATGTTCGTTTACAGCACTAATCACTATTAATCACCAATATTTACATAAACTAGACTTTAATTGTCATGAATACTTGACTTTTTTGTGTTTATTACATCTTTATGCACGATTTAATAATTTAAATTGCTATCAAAGACTAGGGTGACTGCAACGTGACTTCTCTTCGCGAGGTCAAAGACTAGGATTGGTAATATGTTTGTGTGTTTATATGTACTCCCCAAATCTATATGTAACGTGTATACTTGTAAAAATGGTGGTACGCAGCTCTTGAATGTCCCATCGCAGAATACGCTTTCTGCTGTTTCAATATATTTAATTACATTTTTTTGCAAAAGTATATTTCTTGTTTTCTTATATCTATAATCAGCAAAAATCAAATCTTCGTAGCGTGGAGGAATAATAAGATCTTAAACTTTTTTGAATCTCATTTTTTTAACCTGTAATGATTTATTCCTTTGTCGATAGAGTCTTTTCTTAATATTTTTAAAATAAGGAACTTTTTGTATGAGATCATATCCAGAGTTACGCAAGTTAGAAACCATTTCACCATAAATTTTAGGTATAGTTGTGAGCTCTTTCTCCGCTCGTTTAATGCATTTGTTTATATGACACTTTCTTTCATTTTCTATGACACTTGGTTGGCAGGAATGAGGTTCTTCTTTTGTTATCAGGAGGTCATTATCTGTATATAAAAGTGCTTTGCAACTTTGTCTATTAACGCATTTCCAGACTGTAACACCATTTTTGTTCTTGCGCTGCTTATTATATCTATATTCATGCTTTAATAGAAGTTCTTGACCTCTCTCTGACTTAATAAAACTGATATCAGCCGTTACACTTCCACTTGTTGATGGTTCTGCCGCCATACTTAAGTAATTTTAACAAGCTTCAATATTGTCTGAAAATTATAAAAGTATCTAATGAGATACTACTTATATGAAGCATCATTCACTAGCATTACTTTCATTACATTAAAATTTCCAGATAAATGTACGTATATAAGAAATAAGATAATTTACTTTTTAGCTAAGCTAGTAAATAGTAGTTGAGCAACCTGTACCAACGAGATCCTACTAAACGAAGCAGCATTTACCAGAATTCCTTTCATTACATTAAACTTTCCTACAGATAGTAAATAAAAGTTGAGCAGACTATATATCTAAATTAATATAAAAGCACCCATTTACTAGCACTAATAAAAGCATATTATTTATGGTTTATCCCTTCAGTAAGCTGCACTAATTATGTCATCTAAATTTTTGTAATCGATATTATGGTGACGCTTCCACTAGGTGGCGTCACTTGTTATTCAATTACTATAGTTTGTACTTATTTATTATTAATATGTGGTATTAAATACAAACTGTAGTATGAAAGCTTTGTTATAAAACTATTTTACTGTAATAGAGTATTATATAATGCATTTTTACAAAAAGTAAGAAAGAAATGATTTTTTTGTAATTCTCAGTCAGCCAGAATTAAGGGATTCGTATTACATAAGAAATAATATTTATAATTGTGTTACTTACATGCTTAACGTCTGCACATTACTTTGATTTCTGCTAGCACACAACACTGTGTAATATCACATTATAACCTAAAATTACATGTCTTTTTTTTTTTTTTTTTTTTTTTTTACGTGCGGGAAATCCCCACGGATACCCGCCCCTCCGGAGCCGGAGGGGTGGGTTATGTCGGACTCGAACCGACTAAACCGCACGCCGTCTGTGGGTCGTGGTGCTAGGCCGGAGGTGAGGTTGTCTTGCGACATATCCCTCGCACCCCGGCTGACCCAGGGCCATCCCTTTCGGTCTGGCCCTCCTCGGGAGGTGGGGACCACGCCGTCCCCGACTCAACCCCGGTGTGGGGAGGCGCGCATCGTCCTACGATGCGCGCCGCCGCCGTGGCCTGCTTCTGCTAGGGTGACGGGTGGCTCCACCCGTCACCCTCAGGCCCGCGCTCATGGGGGGCGGAGGTCTGTAAGCGCCCTCCGACGCCCGAGCCGCCTTCGGGCGCGAGCAGCGATGTCAGCGAGTCTCTCTCGCTCACCGCGCCGCGCCCGCTCTGCTGTCTCCTTCGCGAGCATGACCTGCTCGCAGAAAGAGGCGCTGGCCGCCCACGCATCCGCGCAGCGGACCATCGCCGCGAGCAGGGTGGAGAGCGTGAGCACTCTCACCCCCAGGGCCTGCACAAGCTCCCGCCTCGGCGTCTCAAACGCCGGACACTCGGTGAGCGTGTGCAGCCCCGAGTCCACGCTCGCGTCGCAGTGATGGCACTCGGGCGTTGGCTCAATACCCACCAGATGCAGATACCGCCCGAAGTAACCGTGCCCGGTTATCATCTGCGTCTGACGGTACGAGAGGCTCCCGTGTGGCCTCTCTAGCCACTCCCCCATGATGGGCCTTACCGCCGCAATGACGGCGTGCCCTAAAATTATAGACTAGGCACGCATTGTGATAGAGTTTATCTTACAACACAAAACTAAACCAACTGTGGTCTACGCTGCGATGACCAAAGCGAGTGAGCATGATAGCATATAGAGCTTTCTCTTTCATTTATCCCCCAATAGGTGAATATTATTGTCTTGCGCTTATTGTTTTGTAATAATAAGCATGTAGATATTCCACGTTTTAAGTGATAATTATTACTTATTTAATGCATTTTTTTTTTTACTTTCAAGTAAATATTATCTGTTATTTAAACTTCGATTATTTTTAGTTTTATTATTTTTATCAACCGTCGTTGAGTACGATTGTACTTTTTTTTTTTTTAATTCCCCTAATAAATATTGCGCCAATAGCCTACTACATATTTTTGGTGGTGGCGATTCACACACCAATAAATTAAATTAGTGCGAGTCGCCTACAGAAAAATAAAATATATTTAAAAGAGTCGATTCGCACGTTTTGTGCGAGTTCAATTCGTGCGAATCGTCCAATAAGCCGTTAACAAACATTACAAATAATCATTTAAAACATAACTTTTAAATATTAGCAAATAGTTTTGGTATGCACTTAAACTATATGGTAATACACCTCTTTTTATCCAATTCGGCTCAAAACGTACCTTTAAACAAAGCTACGACCAATGATAAGTCAGCAGTTTGTTCATGTATATAGGTAAACAAGTAGAACACTTGTTTACCTATGTGTGTTACATCGTCACATCGTTCCTATACGCGAGAAATGTCTCATATTCTGTTCCCACAATATCTACCATTTGCATCGAGCTACCAACCACGCAGTGCACTACGTGTACTTCAGAGGATTAAAAGGAAGATAAAAAGAAATAAAAGCAATGTCATGTAAGTAATTACTTATAATGTTAATTATTTGATATATAATTCTTTGTTAGTTTACCTACTAAATATCTAATTTATTAGGCGACGTAGTTTTCTATGGAAGTCCTTTAAATATAATTTTATACGATTATCCTTAATTTTCGTATAAAATTTAAGTTCTGTACAAAATTCAAAAAGTTGTAAACAAAATAATGAACGCTGAAATATTTAATCTCTTGTTAGCACTTAATTGTATACATAAAGTAGAATATTTTATCAAATTTAAATAGGCTCTGGTGTCTCAATTAGAGTAGCTTCCGAAGAAGTTGTAGGCTTGACATACCTATTCGGACTACATTTGCCGATTTACAATAATTAGACTTAAAGCTATATTTAATTTTATTTTCAGATATTTTATCACTACGGAAGAAATTGACAAGGAACCCTCATGGACAGCGCGGTGAACCACGTAATCAATTTGTAAATAGATACCTATATATTTTGGTTATTTCAAAAAGTGTAAAATTAAAGTAACACGTAGTTATACATAATGTAGAATCTTTTATCAAATTTGAATAGGCTCTGGTGACTCATTTAGAGTAGCTCCTGAAGAAGATGTAGGTACAACATATTCGAACTACATTTACCAATTTTCAATAATTAGACTTAAACCTATATTTAATTTTATTTTCAGATATTTTATCATCACGGAAGAAATTGACAAGGAACCCTCATGGACAGCGCGGTGAACCACGTAATCAATTTGTAAGTAGATACCTATATATTTTGGTTATTCCATAAAGTGTAAAATTAAAGTAGCACGTAATTGTAGGTACATAACGTAAAATATGTTTTCAAATTTGAATAGGCTTTGGTGACTCAATTAGAGTAGCTCCCAAAGAAGTTGTAGAATATAATATCATCAGTAAGGAATAATGTAGGTATTCTATAGAATAGCTGGAGAGTTTAGACAATACAAAATATGAAATATTAGGAATACCTATTGTAGTTCATTTCGTATGATACTAACTGATATGATAAGGTGTCTTTAGGTATTTAACTGGTTACCCGATTCTGTATTAGTAGGTATGTCGAATAAATTAAAATAAGCAATTACATTATTATTGTGTTTTTATTATATTCCTTGCCTGATATTGATAACGAAATACGTCATAATTCACGTTACAACACATTTGAAATTTATAAGAATTTCACAACTATTAAGTAGGTACATAACAATAACAACAAGTTCTAACTTGATCATCATACCAATAAATACTTTATGTTAGTAAAAATTTGATATATCAACTGCGTTAGAAAAAATATTATTACCTAGTTCATTCTTTATTAAACAGTCAAGACGAGCATATCTAACAACATGGCAGGTATTTTATAACTTTCAATCTATTTAAAATTTCAATCTATTTACAAAATACTTACATGATTTATTACTGATGCTTTAAATAGTTTTCAGAATACCATCTTAAGCAAATTTTCAAACGGAATAGAAGAGAGCTCTCCTGAATATCTTCCAGACCTGCAAGATCAGTTCGACTTGGACAACGCAATGAATAGACATTGGAAAATAACACCCAATGAAGAAGTAAAAAGAAACAAAAAGAAAACTAATCGAAGAAGACCAATTACAAACAAACGCAGTGCATTGAATTCCTATATTATTAAAAGTGAAAGAAGAAAAGGACGACGTTTAATAAAAATGACGATCAAGGAACTCAGTGAGTCAAGAGACGACGAAGATGAAGTTAAGGAGATAATCACTGCACAGTATATTGTACAAGATACGGTAGATGAGATATCGGATCAAGCTGAAAAATTAATTCACAATATTTCCAAAAAATTGTGTGGCTACTCATATCATATTTTTTAAGAATTAAATGAAGCGGAGGATATAAACACACGTCCCTGGTACCTACTACACAGTTAGAGGCGACTGGTACTACTTCATCTGGGGCGCCTGGTACCATACGGCTGGAGTTACTGGTACTACGCGGCCCGGGTGTCTGGTACCTACTACCTACACTTCTTTCTTTTCTCCTTTCTTCTTTACCAGTCTACTGGTGCCTACTACATGAGGAACAAGCGGAGGAACATCCCTACATTTGTAAAATTAAACACACAGGCTCCGTGTGGGTTGATTTTGTATTGAAGCCTAAATATATATATGATGACTGTCACGGCCTAAAAGGGAGTTATGTTTCCTGGTGCTTTGGCCAAGTAGTATACTACTTCGATCTAAAGCAGGTACTACTTGGCCAAAGCACCAGGAAACATAACTCCACTAACACAATAATAATGCTTAATAACTTTCAATTACTGTAATTAATAAAAAGTTAAAAATAGCATTGTTAATAAATAAAACTACTTCGTATATTATTATTATAGTATTAATCGTCCTTGTATAAAATTATTGTATCATTCGTAAATCCAACCTATAGGAAGAATAGGCCAAGTACTGTTTGCTTTTTATCCATAATTTTGAATCTATCAATTAGTTTTTGAGGTGAAAACTTCTTTAGGGGCGTTGGATGGTTAAAAAGTGTTACACTCGCATCAGGATCGCCATCATCTCTCTGGATCTCCACGTATTGCGATCGATTTGTAAGGTAACTATTAAACCACTTTACCGCATCTGATGATAACCCATAGTAGGACAACTTGGATAATAACAGTGTTGTATCCAGGGCATCAAAATCGCGGGAGTAGTCCAATAGGACCAGAGCTGTTCCCTCACCACGATCTCTAGCTTCTAGAATATTTCCAATCACATCAGATAAGGCCATAGCTGTACCCCTACTCTGCCTAAAACCTGACTGCTTATCAGGGAGAATACCATTATGACTACCGGTTTTCCATGACCTGGGCATGCACCACCCTTTTCAGCACTTTTGACAGGCAAGGAAGTATACTGATAATCCTGAGGTCCTTGGTAAAAATTTCATTGCAGTCGGGGGACAAACAGAGATTAACAAAGTTCCAGAGAACTGTCCCCCGACTGCAATGAAATTTTTATTTATCTGTTTCGTTCTTGTTTTTTACTTTTTAGTTCTTAGTAAATTGGGAAATCGTGTTTTTCAATTTTTTAAATTATTTCTTTTTATTTTCTACATTTTAGTGACTCTGTAAGAGATGTATGGGTGGAGTAGATAAAGACGATGACGTCATTGACTCTTGCGAACCTATGCTTCACAGGTTTGCAAGAATGCCCTCGCTCGCTGCTTGTGTGTGAGTTTATTCACGCCTACGGTAACTAGCGCTGGGTAGCACTGGCATGCTCTATCAAATGAATATTTGGTAGATTTCTGAGGCGCTTTAACTCTTCTATAGAGTTCTTATCGTGGGGCGAATCGAATACCTATCCACAGATAGGTATTCGAGGGCCTAAAACGCTGATTGCCAAGCCATCTAACTGTCTTACGCGACTTTTTTCGCAAGAGTAGTAAATACAATCGGGGACCTGTTGTATAAGGTTTTCAAAATATCATTTTAACATGTATTCATATTTGTATCAAAACTGTGTTTGATGTATAGTGATATAAATAAATTTCTATAAATATAAAATAAAGGTTTTCAAAATTTGTGTCGTCAAAAATAAGCTGCCTTCGGCAACGATAATCTCGTTGCGATGCTTCAAGCCTTTCTTTTCTTGAAGAAGGAGTCTCATTTTGACGTGACAGTGCAGAGTATTCTCGCATTTGAGTCAACCCTTTCTCCCGCGCAGAAGGTGATTCGAGGTCACGCATACTTGATGTGCGATCTCTTATCTGAATCATTCTTTTGTCACGCGTAGACGGTGATTCAAGTGCGCGCATTGAGGATGCGTACTCTCGCATCTGCGATAACCTCATCACATGGCTAGTCGGAAATTCTTCATTTCGGGATTTAGCAACTAGCAAATGATGCCTAGTACGCATTGTTTTCTTTTATCCCAAACTACTGCGCTGCATTTTCAAGGATTCACTCTGAGAAGCTTGCTGTGAAAGTCTCCGTTTCTCGTCTGCAGAGAGCTGAGAGTAATGATTTCTCATTATCTCTCACAATTTTTTAAAGCCTCTGTTGACGAGTATGCGGAAATTCTTTGTTTCCGCTTATTCGCCGTCTGGCGAGCTTCCTCGAAAGAGCCATTTGAGTAATTTTTAATATACATTTTTTTTTATACCGCTTAGTGGCAGACAAGCACACGGGCCACCTGATGGAAAGTGGTTACCGTGGCCTATGGACGTGTGCAACACCAGGGGCGACGCACTCGCGCTGCCGACCCTGAAGAAACCTTCTAATGCCCTTCTTGAAGAAACCCATATTGTAGCCGGTTGGGAAAACCACAGCAGGGAGTCGTTCCACAGCTTGAGCGTGAATTAAGTTAACGCCACTGGATGTGTTGTTATTTAATTATATATAACTTTATTGCAGGTGACAGCGTAACAGCTTGGTGGTAATATAAACACAGTAATGAACTCACTTGTTTATTTAAGTCTAACTAGCCTAAGGGTGAATGTAGTCGATGTGAGAGCTACATTGCACCGTACTAAACTACGCGGATGAGTTCGATTTTAGAACTACATCGTAACTACTTACTACTGATAGTTGCTAACTGGCAACTGCCAACTAACTAATCTAACAACTAGCTATTAACTACATTATGTCTACACTACGTCCGGCTGTCTGAACGTCTTCTGATTGTGTGTCCGATTGTCTCTTCCTCAAGATCTCGTTATATACTTCATTATCTGGGTCGAACGGTGGCTGTTTGTTAATGCTGATGCTGCGCCTCGTGCTTGCTATCTTGAAGTGCTAGCTCAGGCCTCGTGTCGTGATTGGGGTCGACGCACTGCCAAAAGTGGGGCATTGAGGTCGCTGCGTCCGTTGTTGCGTTGCATTTAACTGACGGCGCAATTCTGCTGACATGTCGATGATGCGGATTTATAACTGGGTCGCATGATATTGTGTTGGGTTTGCTTGTTGTAATATTATAATTATAGTAATATCGTAACTTGTTGCATGACGTTCCTTAACTCCTCCTTCCCCAAGAGAGAAATTATCTTAGTGAGAAGAATTGGAATTCAGATAATTTCGGCACCAAAATAAATTTTTACTTTAAATTTATGTAGGTTGTTACGGCTATAATAAGTTTGTATAACCGATGGTCCAAATGCTTATTTTTTCGTCAGGGCTTGGGTTGTTTTTGTATCACTATTGTCGCTATTTTTCATACTTCTGAGACTCCTTTAAAATTGCTAAATCTACGTTTCTTAGATCCAGCTTCAATGTTGTTCCTCCGCTCTGGCATCTGAATGAGAGGTAGCTGTAGTCTCCTATCAGTGGTGTTTGTGGCCGCGTTGATCAGAATGTCTCCCATAACGTTTCATAGTGAGGTATAAGTAAGCTTATTGAATGGAAGTAGTTCGCAACTGCATGGGTAGATGGAGTTAAAAATTCAAATAAAAAAAACGTGTGTAGTACTTAAAAAGCTGTTAGATGGCGCTACGGATGAACTATTACCGTTAACATAAATAAATCAAATTCCATGTTTACATTTTCTTGGAAGCGAATTAACGTAAGATTATACGTTAAAAATTGAAATAAGATTTAACTCTAACTCTATTGTAATGAAAATATTGTAGATATTGAGTATTCCTAACTTTACTGTACTGAGTATTCGTAACAGCAGCACCTTCCTACCCCGCCCGGGAGCATGTACGGGCCAACCGCACAGTTAGCAATAAATGGTAGGTCATGAGAGTACGCGTAAATCATATGCACTTCACAATACATCAGTTCACGTTCGAATCCGACGCACGGTCAACGCGTTCTCATTAGCATCAATTAGTCCTAAGTTTCAAGTAGTCCTAAGATTCAAGTAGTCCTAAGTTTCAAGTAGTGTTAAGTATCTATGCAGCAAATACAATTCTATTCTATCAATCTCCGGTGTGCCATACAATTCCCATACCTAAAAAGAGTAGTTTAACATAGATTACTTATGTCAAAAAAAATGCTTTCGTTTGTTTTATGATAAAAATACTTTTGAGTAGACCCTGTTCCGAGGTAAGGACAATAAGTAATTCTTGATTAATTTTGTGCTTTGACTCCACATTGTTAGGTATAATTTCCCATACCTACAATGAGTACCTAGTTTGATATAGATTATTTCAAAAAAAAAAATGCTTTCGTTTGTTTTAATATAAAAATAATTTTATTTAGTAAACCCTGTTCCGAGGTAAGGACAATAATTAATTCTTGACTTATTTGTGCTTTGACTCCACATGGGTAGGTATAGATTTGAGATAGATTATGTCAAAAAAATGATTTCGTTTGATTTATGTTAAAAATATTTTTATTGAGTAAGCCCTGTTCTGAGGTAAGGATAGTATGGATTTCTTGATGTGTCTTATGCTTTGAATCCGCATTGGTATGTATGATAACTACACAAAGTAGCTTGATTTACTTACTTATTCTCAGTTCTATATATGCCTATGTGAGCTTTGTTATTATGTGTATCTGTAAAGCCAAGTGTACTTAATGTAGGAGGCTAAGTATGCATATAGAGCCATGTGTGCTTAATGTAAGAGGCTAAGTATGCCTATAGAGCCATGTGTGCTTAATGTAAGAGGCTTACTTACATACTTACATATAATCACGCCTTTATCCCCGGAGGGTTAGGCAGAGGTGAATTAACATCCACATTTCACCAATCGGTATTCGGTCCCACGTAATAGGGGGTGAGCCTATTGCCGTATTCCGGGCACTATTGTTGACTCGAGCCATGCATCTGAGGCTGAGCCCGGGCTGTATATATCTGTCTGATGTTGAAGTTAATCAGCCCTATCCCTTAGTCGCCTTGTACGACACCACATGGGAAGAGAAGGGGTGGCCCTAATTCTACTCTGCCGGGAACCACGCGGCTTATATGTAAGAGGCTAAGTTTGCCTATAGAGCCAAGTGTGCTTAATTTAATAGGCTAAGTATGCCTATAGAGCCAATTGTGCTTTATATGATAGGCCAAGTATGCCTATACAGCCAAGTGTGGGCTTTTCGTGACCACCTTTAGTCTGACTGACAGATCCATAAACGTTCATTAACGACAAAATGATTTCTACAGGAAATATGAATTCAGACGACGACGTGATTACTCCCGACAGCTTGCTTCCCGATATGATTGAACACCGTAATAAACGGAAGCACAGCTCTTCAAGGCAGCGGCTGGAAGGAATGGCAGCGAAAAGCAGCAAAACTTCATAAAGACTGAGGAGCGAACAAGACAATGAGTGGAAACGTGAGCGCTCTTCATCCAGCTTCTTATCATCTGGTACTGACTCATTCATCCAATAAAGGGGTGGTTGGTATACCAAAGAGGTACCTACTATAGATATTTAATTCTTTCTAAGGGCGTAAACATGTTTATACCAAAATTAGTAGTGTATATAAATCTCAAAATACTGAATGTTCGATTAGCAAAGTTAACTAATGTACCTACTGTAATTTGTGAATGAGATGAGAAGCAGACCATACATTTTGCTCTTCAGAAAATATGTGGTCTAGTAAAGAAGCGGTTTGAGCTTCGGACCACTTCTTCAAACTTCGAAGCTCTTCCTAGTGTTGTTTATAACTGGACAGATTGGTAAATTAAACCTAAAACAGCATTCTCAAATAAAATTATGGCCGACTGGCGGCTATTGCTTTGCTTGCTTTAACTTAAGAGAAATTGATTGTATAGGCTCAACTGAGATTAAGATAGGATTGCTAGATGATCATCGAGTGAATAGTATCGTTGTTTTTTTTTACATTACTTAAAATAATATCTAACAGATTGCAACGCCTTGCGAACGAAGTTGATCAAACGCGATCTAATTTCTAATATTAGCCAAATGTAGTGATTATATAAATTAATTATTATATACCTAGATTTATTCTCAATTAAGCACTTACTTTTGTATGTAATTCATTACTGCAATATTCTACATTAGTTTAGATTAAAATAATTTAATCTAACAGTTAAAAAAATAAAAATTAATTTATTGAACACTTAGATACTATTCCATACTCAAAATATTTAATTTATTTAAATACAAAAATATGGAAATTATATATTAACAATCACAAAGCTAAATAGATAGCTGAAATAGGCAAATGTAATTAAAATACTGTAAGTGGGCACTTATTTCATAAATACGGCCGAGTTACGAAGTTAGTATTGGAACTGTATGGATAATAATAGACATAGATTTCGATTAGACACAGTAAATATTAAGTTTTAATTTATTTCTGTGAATTTTCTTTATTCACTGAGCGTCTGGACATCGCACATGCTCTTGAGAAATTACGCAATTGATTACTCACGTTAATTATTATATAGATTTATTCTCAAGTAAGAAATGACTTCTCAATGTAATAAATTTTTCAAATATGTTATATTAATTTAGGCATAGCGAATATTAAGTACTTTAATTTTCATTTGTTTCTGTCAATTCTCTTTATTCGTCGTGCGCCTGGACATCGCACGTGTACTTGCGAAATTATGTAATTGGTTACTAAATTATCATATAGATTTATTCTCAATTATGCACTTACTTCGCAATTTAATTGATTGATTACTCAAATAATAATTGTTAATTTAGATATAATGTGCATTAATTTTGCGTTTATTTCTGTTAATTATCATTTATTTCTGTGCGTGCGTCAGGAGATCGCACGCAGTCGGACGGCCGAATGTAATGATTTTGTATTGGAAAGATATGAAAGGAGGTTTATAGCCAACCCCTTCACTATTGTTAGTATAGTTTAAAAAAAAAGATAGTGAGGGTTAGTTTATGGGTAGAGGATTGTCGTTGAGAGACGAGAAGAATTGGATTGGTATTGTAAAATAATATTTAATAAATTAATATGGTATTATAGGTAATGTATGTATAAAGAAATAAGGTAAAATAAGATATTTATACAATAAGAATTATAATTATAGATGTGTAGTAGTTCAGATAGGAATACATTATTGTTTGATGTTACACATGTTTTATTACTGTCTACAGTCCATCAAATCTAAGAGGTACCGTTTGACGTTTCATATTTTTCAAACCGAAACAACTTTGTTCATACGTACATTATTCAGTTTCGATAACCTTTTTCATAAAACCATGAATTTAGAAAGATTTCATTATTGTATCTAAAAATGTACAATTCTTAATATCTAAATGTAATTGAAAACTTTCAAACAAAGCAAAATAACACATATTTACACAGTAAATAATTTCTAATAGTTATATTCTTGACCGCATTACAAAGTAACGTAGTTAGGTCACTGCACGTAGTGTTGCGACTCTTCGGATACACTTGTATGCAAAAAAATCGTTTACATATACGAAAAATCGAATGTATTATTTACAAATTACACTTGACAACCAAACAAATATTTTTTCATGTGAATGGGATTTATCTCACATATTACGATTACATAACTAAATAGTTATGTAATCGTAAAATATGAGATAAAACCCATTCACCAAAAATACGTATTTATAAATCAAATATATTTGCTTCTTTAAAAAGTTGTCGAAAGCGATTTGTCGATTTTTGATTTTCGCGCCCAAATAAGTCGGGGTTTCTCGCGCTAACGCTGTCGAAATAGTAAATGGAGTCAGGGATAGTGTTTTTTACATTTATTTTTGTGTATGATAGTATGGGTTTGCATATTACAGAGAAATAAACAAATTTTTAACAAGCACATCCATTGATTTTACAATTACAATTTTTTCTTCTAAGTCTTATTTCTACGTCTAAAACTAATAAAAATAAGGTATGTAGAACCCATTCACAAAAATGTTGTTGCCTGATGTTATAAATTAACGACGTTACTGCGCGACCGCATAATGCACTGAATACACAGATACCCTAAAATAAATTAATTTAATTATTTTTAGGTCAATAGGCAAAATCGCAGGTGTCCAAGTCTCTACATTTTTTTTTTTCTGGCAACACTGCCAACTACAAGCGCACGCGGTCCGCTCGGTCGGTTCGGCGTCAGCAGTCTCTCACCATCTTGGAAGCTGACTGTGCGCGTACTTGCTTTCTCGTTTGTGTTTTACAATTTGTGACTTGGCTATTACTTTTCTGGACTGATCATTCTTTATCCGTTTACCTTGGCAATATTTATACTGGACTCCGAACTAAGCAAGTGTTTATTAATAATGTCGAAAAGAGGACGTACTTTGAACAGCCAGGCTCGTGAATTGGTGGTGAAATTACACGAGTATTTTGAGCGTGAATCTCAAAATGGTGGACTTCTACTGCCAGTTACACAAGTTCGGGATCGCGTCGGTGAAGCTCTCGGTATTGGTAGCCACACCGTTGGCAAAATATTAAGTGAAAAATATGGGCCTTCGGGGAGTGACAGTAACGTACTTCACACACCGAAAAAACGAAAAAGAAATAAACCTGTGACAGGCATCGATGAATTCGATAGTCATGCTATTAGAAACCATATATACGGGTATTTTACAAGAGGCGAATTTCCAACATTGGCAAAGTTATGTGCAACTTTAAAAGATGCCGGGCTGTATAAGGGAAGCATAGAGTCGTTGAGAACGGTAATAACAGGAATTGGCTTCAGATACAAAAAAGTTGACAAACGAAAAATTGTTATGGAGCGACATGACATAATTATGCAGCGACTAACATTCCTGCGCGAAGTTAAACAAATTATAAACTGGGATAATGTAATATTTTTGGACGAAACTTGGCTAAATTCCAACCATTCTGTGCCGAAAACATGGACTGATGATTCTGAAGCTTCGTGCTCGAAGGTGCCGATAGGAAAAGGTGGACGCCTCATAATATGCCATGCTGGGTCAGCGTCTACAGGCTTCGTGGAAAACTCTTTATTAGCTTTCCAATCCAAAAGCACTAAAGAGTATCATGAAGAAATGGACGCAGTAAGGTTCCGAGAGTGGTTCTTAAATTTATTACAGAATATCCCTCCTAACAGCACAATTATAATGGATAATGCCCCATACCACTCTGTGCAAATTGATAAAGCACCTACGTCAGCCAATAAGAAAGCAGATTTGGTGGCATGGCTGCAAAGAAAAGGAGTGGATGCCGACATGTCACTATTAAAAGCTGAATTATTACAGTTAGTGAAATTGCATAAACCACCAAAACCGACATATGTAATTGACCAATTGGCCGAAGAGCACGGGCACAAAGTCATACGACTTCCTCCGTACCATTGCCAATATAATGCCATTGAACTGATTTGGGCCCAAGTTAAAGGTAATATTTTATAATATTATAATAATAACACGAGTACTTCTAACATTTATAATTTAAACAATGGTTTTCGTCTGCTATCAAATAGTTACATTATTGTTTTACAGGTTATGCAGCAAGACACAACACAAAACCACCCTTCAGTGTCAAGAAAATGGAAGGTTTATTAAAGGAAGCATGTGCCCAAGTTACACAGGAAGATTGGAGTAAAGTAGTACAAAAAACAAAGAAAATAATAATGGACGACTTCGAAAGAGACGTACACTTTGATAATGTAATGGACAATCAACTGGTCATTAATTTAAATGACGATGATGACGAAGACGACGATACTAGTACTAGTAGTGAATAAAAAAATATCCTAAACATTTCTTTTATTTAATTATAACAATTGATTTCTTAAAATTCGGATATTATAGTAATCGATCTCTTAAAGTTCGGATATTATAGTAATCGATTTTTTCATCCCATCCCTATAATTCAATTGTCAGAACTGTCAAACGGTACTTCTTAGATTTGACGGACTGTAGTTGGAATTGTGAATTCACAATAAACATGCAAAAAGAGTTTTAAAGCTGTACAAAATCTTATGGTTTTATTTTTGTTTGTATAATAAGCTCTGATATTGTTGGTTTTGTTGATGCTGACTGGGCATCTGATGTTGTATTCAGGTACCAATTACATTGTTCAATGATAACCAAAGTGCACAGAAACTTTCAGAAAATTGTATGTGCCACTGTACTTTACCGATGTAAGGCTTCATTTTTTTTTTTTGAGAAGCAGTTGCTAAGAATTAACTTAAAATTGTTTATTTAAGAATATCTCAAATGCTTGCGCTGATGTGATCACTAAAAGTCTTTGTAAAGTAAGGTAAAAGCACCAATGATAGACACTGACCTAATAGTGGAAACTTTCGAAAAAATACCTTTATCGTAAAAAAGTAACTATTTTGTTTACATGACTGTTTAACTAATAGACATCGAATGGCATAAATAACACATGTTCAAAAATTTGCAACACTATTGTAAGTAAATATTAAATTGTCGCCAGTTGTTTCTTAAGATATTTGTTAAGGGGGGTAATTTTATTTGTGTTTACGATCATGTATATCGAGCCTTTTCAGGAAGAAGATCGTAACCGCCATTTTACATATTTTACAGGGGAAGGTATTTTGTAAATATTTTTTAAAGTACTTATAGCATCAATTTGCATTTTTTACTAAGGGTTATATGGGTACCTCCCTATTAGTTCAAATGTTAAGGTTTGACTTAGTACTTTAAAATCATATACATATTATGTCGCTTACTTTAAAACTGATGACCGTTATTAGTAAGAGCTGATGTGAGTATGTCGATTACGATAATTCTCAAATATCAAGAAATAGTTGAAATAATTTATGGTGAAGGATTTTAACTGTTTTTATAAGATACCATGACAGACAGAGACGGACAAAGAGTCAGGAATTCCAAAAACCAGAAAAAACATTAGCTACTTCTCGCTTTATTAATAAAATGAAATACAAAAAGAAACATAAATCAGTCGTCGTCTTCATCAGTCTCAGGTAAAACATCTCTTGTGTTTTTATCGCAGGGCAAATCCAAATATTCTTTGGCATATAGTTCTGGTATAACACCCTTTTCGCACATTTTCTTTAAATCTTCGTATTATGCCTTTGAGATGGGATTTTTTTCAGTGTAAGCAGTTTTAGGTTCACGAATAGCTTGTTGATTCTGCCGAGACCTCAATATGAGAGACACATCAATTGCTTGTTCGGGTCCATCATAGTCGTATTTAAGATAGAATTTATCGCCTTTTTCAAATCTGGCATTACGCAGCTTGCTTGTTTGTATTTTAATTTTGTTTGGTAAGAAGGCGGTTGCATAGGAATTCCAGTCTTTAATTTCATTGTTTTTTAAAAGAATTGTCTCATATTTTTTGGGATTAGTCCAAGCATTTCCAATCAAAGTTTGCCATTTAGATGGTGCGTAAATGGTTCTTTTCTGTACAAATCCTTCTATTGTCGCATGCACAGAGTCTACTGGCATCATGGTATGTCCAGGAATAAGAAAGTTTATAGTTAGCCTTTCAACAAAACTTGCATGATATTGCATGAAATAATACAGCATTACAATCATGGCTTTATTTTTATTTTGTCCTGTACAGCTGTCACAGTATAATGCAATTTCATTTTGAGTTCTTCTCTCATCAACCATTTTAAGGTATTTAAAGATAATAGTACAGATTTCATTACATCCTCTTTTCGCTTCAGTTTCGTTCCAAAAATAACAAAATGTAGATCTGGTACCGCTTTCATAAATGCTTTCATTATAATAGGCAAGTTTTCGAGTATAGTAGAAATTTACGCTTTGACCGTGAGGTGTCGTTAAAACCTTTTCGAGATAAAAGCTCGCACACAAAAAGTTTATTTTGTGTTTGCTTCTGTTTTGATCCTCTAGAAATAGCTTTAATGATCTTTCTTTGTCCTTAATGTGAGTCTTGTAAACATCTGATTCTATCGCTTTTCTTCTTTCTTCATCGTTCAAATTCTTTATTCTCTCACATTGATCACATTTATCTTTCTTTGGTAAGTGAAAACCTAAGTTAAATTCAGTCTTAAATATTTTTCTAAACTTTTGGTAACTTACTGCACCAAACTCCTTTGTATTATCGTCTTTCAAATAAAAGTTTCAATATAAATAGGTCACGTCCCTAAATTCAGTTGGTAAGTACAGTTTGTTACTTTTGTTTCTGCAATAGTGTGACTGAACGGCAGGCAGCTTTTTTATAAAATTATTTACATTTTGAACTTGAGATTGACTGTATTTATTTGAAGGTGCGCTTTTACCACGTTGGTCGGATTTTGACATGATACTTGCAATTTTATGCGATTTGGTGTAACGCAGGGTTATTTGTGAAATATCAAGGTTTTCAAAAGAAACTGTTGGCAAATTTTAACCGATTCTTAACCCTTTGGTAAGTAATAATTGTAACTTATTTTTCGACGATCACTTTCTGCCCTTTTTCGACCGATTTCGCATTCCTTTATACAAGTTAAAATAAAATCTCTTTGTCTTTGTAAGAATACAAGACCCCAATAAAGTTCATGAACGCAGTTTCTCTCGATTTCAGTAAATTTATTAGCGCAGTCATTCCCGCATTTTTTACCTAAGCAGGGATTAGGTTTGACATATTTTCCTTTTCCAGACCACCTCTCAGATCTTTCTTTTAGTTTTTTCGGTAGTGGTCGTTTCTTCCGCATACCCTTCTTACCAACGATACCAGAGTCCTCCTCTTCTGTGCTCTCAGAACTTTCTTTGGTTGAGTCTGAACTTTCAGCTATCGTCATAGGTATGTGTATAGCAGACGTGGATGGGCCAGTGTAGTCGTCCATACTCGTAAATACTTGCCTTTTCTTTTTTCTTCTAATAGGAATATGCCAAGACTGGTCAGAGTCACAGCCACTATAATCCTTTTCTTCTTCAGAGTTTTGGTTGATAGACGAGTAATGTGTAGAATCAGAGTAGTCAACTAAAGCATTGGATTGTATAAGCTCAGCCATCTTTTTAATTTTCTGGAAACGAAAAAGAAGCGCTATAGAAATCCAAATCGCCGCCACCCAAAGAAAAGTTATAGCACGAAAAAAGAAAAAATCCGAGATGGAAAGGACATAGTTCATAATCGGCTATCGTGAACAAGATGCTTGCAAATTATTATTAGTGCCATTAATTAAATATCATTTTTATAAAGATATTGGTGTTTGGTTTTTGTATCAACTTACTTCGTTGAATAAGATAGATAGATAGATAATTCTTTATTGTACACAGTATACAGTTTAATGTACAATGGGCGGCCTTATCGCTGGAAGCGATTTCTTCCAGGCAACCTTGGGATGGACAGTAATGTGACAGAAACAGAAGATATGGTGTAGTTATCAAATAAACTAAACTAAGACAAAAATGTACGAGAGAGAAGTACAAATAAAATGAAATAATAAATATACGGCTTTACGTGAAGTATAATAAGGTATAAATAGATATAAACAGTTTTAACACATAAATGTAATATGTACATATGTATATATATAGTAGATAGTACATAATAATATTGTATTGATTTTGTATTGGAAAGATATGAAAGGAGGTTTATAGCCAACCCCTTCACTATTGTTAGTATGGTTAAAAAAAAATAGTGAGGATTAGTTTATGGGTAGAGGATTGTCGTTGAGAGATGAGAAGAATTGGATTGGTATTGTAAAATAAGATTTAATAAATTAATATGGTATTATAGGTAATGTATGTATAAAGAAATAAGGTAAAATAAGATATTTATACAATAAGAATTATAATTATAGATGTGTAGTAGTTCAGATAGAAATACATTATTGTTTGATGTTACACATGTTTTATTAGTTGTACCCGGACTCAAGAAAAGTTTGCATATTGATTTTATTTGCTTATTTGATTTACTAACTAGTAGTAGAATAGTTTAGTACCATAACACATTTGTGATTGATTTTCCCGTAAAAGAAAAAGAAACACGGCGCCGCCGCCCGCCGCTGGCGGCATTTGTTTTTTTTTCAGTACCTAGTTATGTCATCATTGAGAGAATTTATAAATTATTATGTAAATTATTGTATAAGAATTACAAGTTATAATTGAATGGAATACTACATAAATAATTCAAAGTATTAATAATTATTACCACAGGTAACCATAAAATGCTATAAAACATAATATTTATTCATTTATCTACTCTGATACTATAATACAAAGATTATAAAATTGAAATCAAAACTCTTATGACAAACATTACGCACAGGCCAAAAAAAAAGTTTTATTACGATACAGGTCTTGTATGGACACCTATATCGTAAAATAACTTTTTAATCATAACGATACACCTATACAACCTCCATCTGGACCAAACCTCTACTTTAAAAAAAGAATCCGCCGATTCGGGAAAAAAAAAGAAACACGCATGCGCAATCGATGTTTGCTCCTTGGCGCGAACATTTTTTTTTTTTGTTCTATACTTTTAAATTAAACAAAGTTTGGTTTGGTTTGTAAAATAAATTAGTTTATGTATTATAGTATGAGAGTAGATAAAGTAGTATATGACACTGTACATAACTTGGTCTTATAACACTCGTGTGATAATATAAAAAAACTCGCCTACGGCTCGTTTTTTTAAAACACACTCGTGTTATAAGAACCCTTATTATGCAACAGTATCATAAACTACTATTATCTAATGGGACAAAAAAAAACAGGATTAAGTACATTCAAAGTTCATAACTTAAAAGTATAGTTTATATAAATTTCCTAATGTATAGCCCACAACATACTCCTCATGTTACTAAAATATGATAATTTTATATATTCTTAAATAGCCATAGCCATGTATTATAGTTTAAATAGTATCATTATTATTATTTATTGTTTTTTTTTATTGATTATTTATTGATTTATTGATTGTAGCGGGTTTAGTAACGAATTTTTATTTAGGAAGGAGCTGAGTTGCGAATGAATGAGACGCTCTAAAGCTTTAGGTAGGAAAGGAAGAATAGATATAGGACGATAGTCAGAATAAGAACATATTAGATTTGGTTAAAAAGTAGTTGTTCATGCTTAGCCAAAATCTCTAACAAAATGGAAAATGTCCTTTAAGATTTAGGTATAACCACCACCCAAAACGTATTTCATTGAAATGCACTTTGTAATAAAACTTCTCATGAAACTTAATGACATTCAGTAGGTAATTTGCCTTATTTACCCTAATTGCAGAGTATTTACTTAAGTCTCTAGTGTTAAGTGTGAAAATACCGTCCGCTTTATTACGTTAGTTCAAATCACAAGATTCAAGTAATTTCGTTTCAAGTATTTTACTTACCTTGACACTTGATAATACGTGGATTGTACTTTAACACTCAGTTTACGCAAATACACATGAGGAATAGTTAGTTTTTAATATAATGGTACTGTTAGTCAACTTCAAATTTACAACACGTTGAAACCAGTCTCGACGCTACGCTGCTTCTACAAGTGCGTTTTGATTCACCATTAAATTATTAGGTAAATTCTTTTAAACATAAAATAATAAACAGTTTTATTATTTCTATTACTAACTTAAACTCAAGAAACATTTCTACCATAGTAAGTACAGTTTATGGTATTCATAATAATTCATAATTCGTAATATTATTATAGTTCACGAACAACTAAACGTAAAATGCATTTTATTTCTATCGCAAGCGACAAGTGTTCAACTTTCATTGCATAAATTTATCATCGTAAGTGCCGCGTAGGATGCTTGCAATACACTTAATAACCTAGTATTATATCGTATGCGCGACACAACTTTACTTACGATCTGTCAGCAGGTGGACGTTACGTTAAAAAAACGGAATGGGTTGAAACTTACGATGAAAACTTCGAAATTCAAAAAAATTGCTTACATTTCTACGTAAAGTTACATTTCTACGTAAAGTAAGTGCTATAAGGTGCAAAATTATTCGATCAGGCGGTTAATATTAAAACATTTTTTTGGAATTTCTGGCGTTTACTATATTTTTTCTGAAAGGCTCGATATAATAATTGTATTTAAATAAAAATATGCTACTTGTAATTTTATAGAGTGAAGTTTGATTTGTCCATAAAGTGTCTACCATTGGTGCTTTTACCTTAAAGCATTTCAATTTTATGCAGGAATTAGGCATAGCACCTAAAGTTAAAGTAGGTATTATCAATTTATCATAGGTATATATACCTACTACATAGGTACCTACTTAGTGTTCATTTAGTGCAATTCTTTTCTGATTCTCTTATTAGATTATTTTGCTAAGTGGTGAAGTAGAAATATAAAAAATACTAATAAGTATATTGAAATAATGTTAACGAATGAACAATTTAAATAAATGGCTGTTTTGTTTAACTCACTTTGTGTTTTAATGGAGTTGTGGACTCACGATTGATGGAGAAGTCACGAATAACTGACACTATTTTAGCAAATAAGGCAAACTATTTATTAATTGGGTGTGTTAATTAACACTAGGCCACTAAAATTGGGTGAACTTAAATCTTCTCGCTCGCTGTTCCTTTGTCCGCTTCACCTCCGTACCACCTTGACAGCGCCTTGTAGACGTAGCCCGTTGTGGTATTTTGTTTATTTCTTGCAGCAAAGCACTCCGTCGTATCTCGTCGGGGCCTCCAATGTTTAGGTTGGTGGATTAATATACACAAATGATGGTGCAAAGGATTTATTAAACTATTCTTTTACAAATTAAGTAAATTGAAATGTGTGGCGCATTCGCCGTTGTCTAACCGATAAGTGTAGTAACGGACACAGGACACAGCGGGCCGCCGATCTTCCCCGCGCGTCTCTCCGCCCCCTCCGTGGTCCTCATCATTAGTAGAGCTCTTAACACAGCATTCTTTCCTTTTTTTCCTGTCTGATTCCCTGTAGACTTTTTAAGACTTTCCTTGCCGGTACCTGCTGATGGGTTTGTTTCGAATTGCGTTATAGCATATTTCTTATGTGGTTTGGTTGATAACAATGAATTTCCATCGAAGTGCCACGAGTTATATTCGTCGAGTTGCCGATCGAGACGGGCGCATCTAAATAACGGTGATTATAGTGTGATAATTAATAAGAATGTCGAACGTTGTCAAGTGCAATGTGTGCAACATTGTTATCAATGAAATGTTATCCTACATACAGAATAAAATATCGGTGATTGACGAAGAAACGTTGGTGCGAATTTGTATGTCATCGTTTGCCAGTGAGGAAATAAAAATATCCAAGTCGCTTCTATTCGATTCTATACCAACGGAGATGCGAAAAATTACCCGGAAAAATAAAGGAAAGGAGGAAAGAGATCTGGCAGACATCATAAACTTATTTAAATCAGCAGAACCAGACTATATTCCGATTTTTGTTGCTAGACAGTTAGAAAAGTTACCGCCTATTACGTTTGATCACTTAGACTGCACAAAATTGCTAAAGGATCTTTTACTACTAAAAACGGAATTAGAAACTGTGAAGCAGACATATGTAACGAAGAGTCATTTGGCAGAGTTAAAATCCGAACTTATACAACATAAAACCGATGTATTAACGATAATTGAGCCCTGTGATAAGAATAAAGTATTAGATGTGTCGGTAGTGAGCGAAAATAGTGGCTACGATCACACCAATAATAATAATAAATGCGCGATAAGTCCTCGTTCTCCTTTAACTTTTGACTGGCAACACTGTTGTCATAACGTAAAAATTAGCTCTAGAAATAAAATTAGCAGAAAATAGTAAAAAAACATTTAAGAACGATAAGTGCTAATTCATTAATGATAAGTGTGGGTGATACATGTGTAGCAATGTTATGAGCACCATTTAAAAGTGATGTACAAAAATAGAACTGTGAAGATTTAAGTTTCAATTTAAAGCCCAGAACGTAATAAAAGTGAAATAATAAGATATATAAGTGATAATATTACGCATACTGCATACCTATAAACTCAATCGGTGGAAAAAGTGCAAATTATAATCTATGTTATTGCAAGAAATCAGTTGTTATTCAAATGTGAACGTTTTTTCCACGGAAATAAGAAAGACCCAATCCAAAGAAAAAGTTAATCTAAATTTTTAAAATTCATTGGTAATATTAAAGACCTAAACCAATTATAAATGAGCGCTTTTAGATTATAAACGACACGATTTATCGTCTGGGTATAACAGAAAAAAAATCGTCGTAACGACAAAACATAAAAGCGACCAATCGCATAACTAGCCCAAGTTAGAGGCAAATTTAAAAATATGGAAGGCTACAACGAAGAATCCAATAACGTTAATACACAAAGTAGACAGATAAGACAGTCGTTAAAGTTCAATGATAGTGAACTAGAAATGGAGGTTTCGTATCAGAGTCTCTCAAACCACAGTTGCTGCGGTGAGAGTGATTGTATGGCGATGAAGGATAAATTAAATGACCTTACCACAGAATTACAAGGTGCTCACCAAGAAATAGATAGTTTATGTATGGAAAACACTTCATTGAAGAAAGAAATAAACGACTATCAACGAAAAATAAAATTATTGAAATCTATAGGTTTATCAGAAACTTCAAATTCAGGCAAAACTACCCCACTAAAATTTTATTCGCCCCAGTATCGGAGACGTTTCAGGTGCATGAGCATGAAAGTTGGCCTACCTAGGACTTCGTCTAGGGAATTAACATTGAGTACGGTCAGGGGCCTTGACAGCGTTTGTCGTAGATCCTCAGAAACAAACTTGAATGTTAGTTTTGATGCAGTATCAAACGTACAATTACTTGGCCATACATCGAAGAATCTGAGAGCGGACGAGGGCCAATGTACCAACCTTGACTTGGCGGAGGTGGTTGAAACCGGAAGCTCAAATGAGTATGCTTTAACATGTGATAACATAGGTGAATCTACATCGAAATTTAAAGGAGATTTGAAGTGCAATAGCCTCTCTCCGGGGTCAACCAAGCACCGTATAATGATATTTGCCGATGAGACCGGATATGGAATGAGAAAACTCCTGCAAGACCTGCTTGGCGACGCTTTCTTCGTCATGGCTGTTATAAAACGCGATGCACCAATATCAGAGATATTAAAGTCCTTTACAAGGTGTAAGGATTTCTCCAGTTCAGACTATGTGATAATCATGGGTGGTTCACATGACAACAACCCAATGAAAGTGCAATCGTATTTATATTATATGCTGAATCAAATCACAAACACAAACGTTTTAATTGGTGAGATTTATAAAAATAAATATTTAAATGTGCACAATCTCAATAACTTGTTAAGGCACGTCTGTACAAATTGTAAATCAGCACAGGTTGTAGATTTGGGTGTTCATATCAAGTCTCTAGTTTATACTCCTAGATATGTCACCAAATTGAGTATAGCTCGGTCTTTACATAGAGAAATACTGCGTTTGAAGTATAAATATGACCACCTTAATTATATGGCTAAGATATACAGTGAGGCAAATGTGATCGCAACAGCATGTGCCCCTAAGTGTTTTAGTAATGTAAGCGTTCAGACTTGTTATGGTGCCCTGGGGTCACAGTTGGTTGATGCAACTAGTCAGACTGATGACAATCTAGAAAGTGTTCAAAGCGAGTTTTTTCGTTGATAATGTTGTTGCTTTAGACATATTAGATAAATGTAATGTAAATATTTCACAAAGTCGGAGTTTTTTCAAGGCCAATATCATGAACAACTCTGGTAGTCAAAGCTGTTCTAACGAAAGTGACAGGAGAGTTAGTCTAAGCATTTTTCATCAGAATGTCTGCGGTATAAATAGTAAAAAGGAAGAATTCGAAATATATATTGAGGGTTTAAAAAATGTTATGCACTACGTTTGTTTAACTGAACATTTTTTAAATGAGTCTCTATCAAATTTATTCAGTTTTTATAACTTTGAACTGGTTTCTCTTAACTATAGAGTTAACAAAATACGAGGAGGCTCCTTGATCCTGGCACGACATGATAGAAATTGCGAGGACCAGGCTGCCATATGCAAAAAATTGTACAAAAGAGATTCTTTTGAAGTTTGTGGTATTAAGGATATCCAGTCCGGTATATATGTCTTTTGTTGCTATCGCAGTCCCTATGACAATAATTTGGAAGTTTTTATGAACATGCTTGAGCAATTACTGGAACACCTTTTTGACAAGAGGTGCTTTATATGTGGAGACTTCAACATAGATCTCTTAAATGACAATAAGAAAAAAGAGAACTTTATGAATATTTTGACGAGTTACAATTTTAGACCGTTGGTGAGTGCAATCACTTTTAGGCGGGATGATAGGGTTTCTTGTATCGATAACTTTTTGACGAATCTTGAAGAGGATAGTGTAGAGGACTGTATTGTAGATCACAATGGGTTAGCAGATGGACATGCAGGCATAATATGCAACTCTTTATATAGTAACAACACTTTTAAGAATAAATATAACACATATAGAACCACTTACAAGAGAATATTTAACACTACAAATAATAATAGCTTTAGGAAGTTACTATTGTCAAATAACTTAAATGCGATGCATGTTAATACATTTCTTTCAAAATTTAATGACATTTTTAGTGACAGTTTTAAATTGAAAAAAGTCAAAGTTTATCCTAAACGTGACCCTGGCCTAAAGTGGGTCTCTAAAGGAATCAGAGTATCCAGTAAAATGAAGCGGTTTCTTTGCGCAAAAGGTGATCTACATACTTCTTGGGTTGGTTACAAAATTAAATACATTAACATTTACAGGCGGGTAATTAGAAATGCGAAAAAACTGGCAGTTCAAACAGCTTCAGCGGGATCTGACAATGTTGCAAGGGATGTTTGGCGTATAATCAATAAACACAGGAACATAAAAACAAAAGACAATAAACTTTATTCCTTAATTAATGGGGACTGCATCACTTCTGATCCCAAAGAAATTGTTAATTTGTTTGTTACTGCTTTCGACTATGATTCTGGAGTAAATAGCGATGACTGTAGCTCAGCCATAGAAATCCTCAAGCAAAATACAGTTCGAATAGAAAGAGAGATGATAGTTGACTTGGTAACTCCTAGGGAGGTTTTTGATGTTGTCAGAGACATGAAAACTAAACTTTCGTGTGGTTATGATGGTGTGCCCATTACTGTTATCAAAAATAATATAGACTTGTTAGCTGAACCATTGAGTAACTTTTTCAATCGATGCATTCTGGGTAGTATCTTTCCAGATCAGTTAAAAATTGCTAAAGTAGTACCTATATATAAAAAGGGCCCAAAACAAGATCCAAAAATGTACCGACCGATCTCCCTCTTGCCTACAATATCTAAAATACTCGAAGTCTTACTAAAAACTAGGTTACTTAGGCATCTTGTTACAAATAATATAATTAATCCTAGACAGTTTGCTTATCTCAAAAAAGTCGGCACAGCAGATGCTATAAACACGTTAGTAAATGATGTTGTAACTAGGCTAAACGATAAGCAAAAAGTTGCAGGCATATTTCTTGACATGAGCTCTGCTTTCGATGCAGTTAGACATGATCTACTTACTGATTGAAAAGTTAGAGCACTACGGCGTGAGGGGCGCAGCTAGGCATCTCTTTACCTCATATTTAAGCAATAGACAAATGTTCGTGGAGATCAAGTCCGACAGTTACGAGCAATCTGGAACGATTCGAACTAAATTTGATAAAACTTTTAAATCCAGGTTTGTCAAAATAAAAACAGGGGTTCCTCAAGGATCGATACTAGGCCCTATATTTTTCATTGTTTTTATCAATGACCTGATAAATCATGTGATGAATAAGTTACCAGAACAGGTGAAACTTACCGTTTTTGCCGACGATACCAACGCAATTGTATCAGCAAATAACATTATAGATTTAAATATAGGAGTAAATTCGGCACTGGGGCATCTCAATGAATGGTTTACATTAAACTACCTTAAAATAAACAGCAGCAAGTCCAATATCATACTATTTAAATCCACCAGTAAAACGTCAGATGTGCTGGCTTGTGAACTTAACGGTGACAGGCTAGTCACAGTTAACGAAGTTAAATTCTTGGGGGCATATATCGACTGTTCTTTGAAATGGAAACATGAATTGGCAAGCATAGAGGCAGGTATTCATTCCGCCTGTTATGTATTGAGAAGCCTTAGAGATGTTGTAAACATGGAACAGCTCAGAGGTGTGTACTTCGCCTTAGTAGAATCAAAACTGAGGTACAGTATTATTTTCTGGGGGGGTAGTTATGAGTACAATATTGACAAAGCTTTCGCTGCACAGAAGAGGGCCATTAGAACCATGGTACGCATAGACCAGCAACAGTCCTGTGTAGAATACTTTAGGCAACTAAAAATTTTAACAGTTCCTTGTCTGTATATTTTAGTTTTATTGACTTTTTTTGCGAAGAACATACATAAGTTTGAAAGTGAAGAAGGTAGACGGGAACGTGAAAGTACGAGAAGGAAACATATGCCTTTAATGATTGCACCCACTCTTGACGTAGTTAAACATAGCGTGTCTTATAGTTCAGTCAAACTATTTAACAGTCTTCCCCTAGAAATAAGAATCGCTGTATATAAAAAGGAGTTCGAAGCCGTGCTTAAGGGTTTTCTTCTGGAAGGTTGTTTCTATTCTCTTGACGAATTTGTAAAATGACATAGTTATAGGATGCATGTATTGACATTTTCTTTTTTATAAATATTTGTAATTGGTATTATGTTTTATAAATAATGTGTGCAATGTTCAGAACATGGTTCTCTAAACTTCCATAATTATGCGGAACTTTTGACATGTACACTTCTATAATTTAATTTAATTTTTAACATTATCATTTATAATTTTTTCTATGCAATATAATCATATCAATTTATAATTCCTGACATCATTATTAAAAATGTATTATTTAATATTTTAATTTAATTTAATTATTTTTTTTTCTTGTGATTTTGTTGTTTTTTTTAAGGATGTAATTTTCAATACAATGTAAATTGTTTATGAAATAAATAAATAGAAATAGAAATAAACATAGTTTGTCAAAATAACAGAAGTACGCGGGTACAAAGCAAACCGCTAAAAGATCCCGCTAGTATCAGCAACGCCGAACGCGATAACGAATCGTCACGAACTGAGCCGAGCACATCCGATCGCGGCTTGAATGGTTCACCTAGGACGTTAAAACAGTCGGCCTCAAAGGTGGGAGATAACGCGACGATTATGGGTGATAGTGTAAACACACGGCATGTAAATGTATCACTTTTGTATGCAAACAATAGTAATGAAGATGAGGGATGGCAAAGAGTATCATATAGCAAAAAACGGTATAATAAGTACCGTTATGCTGGGAAATCAGGTACAGCAAGGGATCTGGAGTATAACTTCAAAGCTGCGGACAAGAATATACCGATTTTTATAACAAATGTGCATATGGATACTACGAAAGAGGATATCGCGAAATATATACTTACTAAAACACAAGATGCGGTTTCCTTAGAGGAAATTAACATGAAGAAACAAAAACCACATAAGGCTTATAAGTTTTGGGTTCCGCATTCCAAAATAAATATGTACCTCGATGAAAATATATGGCCAGAAGGCATAATTTTTAGGCGTTTTGTAAACTTTAAATATCGCTCAGCGAACAGAGTATTGTCTGTAGACGGCTTTGAGCAACCAGAGTATGAATAATAAGCAGTGTCGTATGGCAACTTTTAATTGCAAGAATATTAAACGGTCCATAGATAATATTAGAGACCTGTGTTGCACCTGTGATCTTATTGCATTGCAAGAAACGTGGCTACTGCCTGAAGAGATACCGTATTTAAGCGCAATTGACAATGGTTTCGGATACACGGGGACGTCAGCGGTGGACACGTCCGGTGGCATACTGCACGGGCGACCATATGGCGGTGTAGCAATACTGTGGAGAAGTAGCGTTTTCCAGCAGGTTCAAGTGTTACGAACAAGTAGTGCGCGTATATGTGCAATCAAGATTACAACTAGTGACAGGCCGTTGATAGTGGTGAGTGTTTATATGCCAACTAACGCAAGAGAACATTTACAACAGTTTACGGATTGTCTCAGTATTGTAAGTGCAATTATCGATGAACATGGTGTGGAATCAGTCTTTATGTTAGGTGTATATAACGATGCACCCGGTGAGTTATTTTTTAATGAACTGAACAATTATTGTAGTGATCAACATTGGTCGTGTATAGACGTTGATATGCTGGGGATTTACTCGGATACATACACCTTTGTTAGTGATGTCTACGGGACGTGTAGTTGGTTGGACCACTGTATTGTGACGCAGGCGGCCAAACAGTCTATATTAAATGTCTGTGTTATGTATGATGTGGTCTGGTCTGATCATTTTCCACTTGTAATTGATTGCAATTTAAATCTATTAACGCCTAAATTAGGACATACTGTTACTCACAACAAAAATATAGTGTGGGGTGGAAGATGCGAGGAACAGATCACTAAATATACTTATGAGTGTCATAAAAGGCTAAAAATGATTGATTTCCCTGCTGCATATAGAAACTGTGCAGATAAATTCTGTAGTGACATGGGTCACAGACACATCCTTGATAAGTTATACTGCGATATTGTATCCGCCCTTCGTGATTCAGCGATGATAAGTCATGTTGGCCCGAGGGCGGGTAGGAGTGGTCCACGCATTTTGGGCTGGAACGAACACGTCCGTGATGCGCATCGGGCGGCTAGGGTTAAGTACAAAGAATGGTTGTTGAGTGGAAAACCAACATCTGGACCGGTATATCATGAAATGAGTCTTAGTAGAAGGGTATTTAAGTCTAGACTCAAATGGTGTCAAGACTGTCAAGAGCAGATGCAAATGAACTCATTAGCGGAGAAACATATGTTAGGTGATTTCCGGGGTTTTTGGAAACATACGAATAAAGTACAAGTTCAAACAGTCCTACCGGCGAGTGTTGAGGGGGTAAGTGACCATAAAGATATTGCATCTATTTTCAAAAATAGTTTTGCTTGTAATTCGCCGCTAAGTCCAGATGGGCAGTTGTCCGGTGCCAAGAGACTGGAAGGAATAGTTGGGGTAAGCTTTAAAGCAAAAGAAGTGTTCAAAATTATTAAAAAGATGACTAAAGGTAAATCTCCAGGCCATGATGGACTTAGCATAGAGCACCTGCAACATACTGGCCCACATAGATCAAGAGTCCTAGCGTTGCTCTATTCTATGTGAGTCATTCCGTACAAATTTGCACCAATGCAAAAACCACAGTCACAACACTTTCGAAATTATTACTACTAATTGACTAATCCGATATTTTATAGACTTTATTTTAGCTAAAAGATGGATTGATTAACTTTAAAAACAAATATATAAAATAGCAATTACAATACGATTTAATTAATTATAAAAAAAAGTTTGCAAAAAAAATGATAATTTTAGTATGTCACACGTAATATGTAAATTTTAAGAAAAGAAATTTTCCCTGTAGATTTCAATTTCAGCTCTTTGTTTTGGTGTATGTTTAAAGCTTGTAATGTCTATTTTAATTTAAACTCTAAATATATATATATAATACATTAAATTAGAATCAAATTCTTGTGAATATCATTAACCAACATTTAGGTACACATGGACATTCCACTTTAGTCACGGCTCTTACCCTGCAACCAAAGTTTGAAACTACCCAAACATCTTTATTTTTACATCCAGGCAACAATACCAGTCGAAAACAACCATTTTATTTCAAAAGTCTACTGTCAGTAGTGTAGAATCTGTGACGACGAAACACGTTTCATCCGGAAGCTAAAAAAGATATCCAGTTTAGTTGCGAATATGACGTCAAATTGGTAAGTTACTTTATAAATATTGTATTATTAATTAAAGCTTACTATATTTGAATATGCAATAAAGCAATGTGATGTTCTTTTTAAGTGCAAATAATGTTGTTGTTAAGCAAATTTGTAGGACAAAACATGATTCGTCACGTCCATTTAGTCACGTGACATATTAGTGGAACAATTTTCGTGACGAAATGGACACGTAAGGCTTAGTTCATAATGTAATTTACCCAACTTTGATAAATTTTTTTTGACAATTGTGATGTGTGACGTACTTAATTGTATTTTTTTTCTTTATTTAAGGAACAAAATATAAATATTATCCTTTTGTATTAAACGAGCAATTCTTATACGTGGTATTATATAAATATCGAAAACGTCTCAAACGATTTTGATGAAACTTTCAGAATAAATAATTTCGGGCTTAAAAAATAAGGAAAAATTTAAATAGATAAAAATCAAAATATATTTTTGATCTTATCTATTTAAAGTTTGGCATACGTGTATAAATCTAATTAGTTATTAATATGCCTGAACTGATGTTGGCTCCAAATGGTTACCAGGAGTTCTCCGTTTCTGGTTCACGTAAACCCATCGTGTATGGGCTCTTTAGATTTGTGTCAATGAGCACTTTCATGACAAATGATGTTCAGGGTTTAATGTTTGATCTCCAATACTGTTTCATTTAAATGCACCGAGTTTCAGCTCGTTATAATGTAGGTTAATAATTGGCGTTACTATTTTGTGCTACATATAGTTCAATTCAGCCGTATGCTGAAAAACTTGTATTTTCTAGATTTTGCTAGAAAAAAACACATGTAAATTTTAATGCAGTTAATCTTAACCTGTTAAGATAAATTAATGCTTTGGTGTTATTTTATGTAACTTCTATAATGCTATATTATAGTACATTCGGTAGTACATTATAGTAAAGGCGGGAAAAATATTCTGTTAAGATTCTTCCAATCTAACGTACACAATTTGTGTGTGACATTCTGCTTACCGCCTTGTTGTTTATTATATCATGGAGCTGCATGTTTCAGATTACCTATTAATACTGTATTTTATTTTTATTTGCAGTGATGTATATTTTTTATTTCCAGTGATGGTTCTAACAGCGGCTGAGCGTGCTAAACGCTATAGGGATAAATTAAAATTAAATGCAGAAAAATATGAAGAACAAAGAAAAAAACAAATTGCAAGAGTGAAGAAAGGACAAAAGAAAGTAAGAGAATTAAGCGAAACCGAAAAGGATGAAACAAGAAAAATCTGGCGACAACAGAAAAAGAGGCAAAGAGAAGCGAAGAAACAACGTGAACAAGAAGAAATTGCTGCAACACCACAAAAAACAGCTTCTAGATCCGTCGACTTCTACAAAAAGAAATATGTAAACTTAATAAGAAACTATAATTCAGCAATTAAGCAGTTAAGCAAAGCAAGACAAATCAATCAGCGTCTACGTAAAACTATAAGTCGAACAAAAAAGACACAAGAAAAAGAAAATAGAGAAAGAGATCTTGAAATTGACAAGTTAAGAGCACGGCACGAAGTTCTGGAAATAGCTTTAACACAAAAGTACAAAGACTGTAAAACGAATGAACAAAAAAAAGTATTGCGTTCTATTAGCAAATCCAACAATATTGCATTATCAAAAAAAGGCGTGAAAAAAATTATATCAGAAAGTTTAGGTCTAAAATGTTCCAGGATACGATTTAGCCAAACAAAGAGATTTCTAAGCAAAAACATAAAAGAAATGTTAGAGGAATTTTACAGTCGAGACGAAATAAGCAGAGCGACGTCCGGAAAGCGCGAGACTAGAACAAAACAGAAGAAAAAGATGCAAATAAGGTATCTTACTGATACTTTATACAACCTTTACCAAATATATAAAGAAGAAGGAGGAATATACAGTTTTTCTACATTTTGCAAATATAAACCTTTTTATATCCTGTCGCCGACCAATGCCTCTCGTGATACATGCCTCTGTGTTAAACATAGTAATTTTGATTTTGTGGTATCAGCTATTAAAAAGCACACTATTTCCGAACTGCAAAATCAACCTGGAAAAGATCTTTTAAAACTAGTGTCATGTGACATAAATTCAAAAAGTTGTATGTACAACGCGTGCGATTCATGCCGGTATAAATCTATAAATTTTACAGCTGATAAAAATACTGTTGTTGAATGGTGCCAGTGGGAACGCTCAAAGAAGTCGTACAAGAAAAATGACAAGGATATGATAGCCAATATAACAAAAAAAGAAAAAAAAGTTGGCACAATTCAAGAACTAATATATGAGTTTCAAAAACAATTGCCTTTATATAAAAAACACTTCTACAATATCCAGGAGCAGCAACGTCAATACAGAAAGTGTATTGAAAATTTAAAGTCCAATGAATGTGCAATATTGGTTGACTTTTCAGAAAACTACGACTGCAAGTTGGCACAAGAGATTCAGTCGCTTCATTTCGGCGGGTCTAAAAATTCGATTACTCTGCATACCGGCATGATTTTCTTACAAACACAGTGTCAATCATTTGTAAGTTTATCAGATAGCAACTGTCATGAACCTAGTGCCATTTGGGCACACCTTATTCCAATTATCAAATTAGCGAAGCAAATGTGCGAAAATTTATCCGTAATTCACTTTTTCTCGGATGGCCCAAGCAGCCAATACAGACAAAAAAAGAATTTTTTCTTACTTAACTTGTTTACCGAAAAACTCAAACTGTCCATGACAACGTGGTCATTTTCGGAAAGTGGCCATGGGAAAGGTGTGGCAGATGGCATAGGTGGTGCCACAAAAAGAGCGTTAGATCGGCGTGTTCGTTATGGACATGACATTTCAAATGCTACTGATGCATTTAATAATTTAAAAATGTGCATGACTTCCACAAAGCCCTTTTTTATACCTAATTCTGATATCGAAAATATTAAAAGACTAATACCAAACAATTTAAAAGCAGTTGCAGGTACAATGCAAATACATCAAATAATATCAACAATAAAAAATGAAATACTCCATAGGCAGCTAAGTTGTTTTTGTGAAAGAGGACTGTGTCTATGCTTGAGCCCAACTAGGCATTATTTTTTCAAAGATCTTGGTTCTGGTCTCGATGTAGAAGTTTTTAATTCAAGCCAAACTGAAAAAGTTAAGTTCACCAAAGATACGACACCAAATACTAATTACCTTAATCTAGAGACAAACTGCGATTCCTGCAACATAGCTCATGATACACTAAACTCTTATACTGACTATCTTTGTCAAAACTCAGACCTTTCTAGTACAATATTCGCTAACATTACTGAAAATACTGCTGAAAATAATATTTACCATACCTACATAACTGAAAAGACAATGGACACTACTGTAGTTCCTAGAAAATTTGATCAGACCCTCCTGAACCACGTTAAAACTTCCCGAGAAGCTAAACTATTGTTAAGTGGCAGACATTATAATTTGCAAGTAACTGCAGGAAAATTAGATTCAGAGGAAGAAGTATTAGTGCCTAAAAAAACAGTGAGTAAAAAAGAAAACCAAGTTAAGCGTTCCGTCAAATCGTCAAATGTCACACTTTTATCGGACTTAAAATGCAATAAAGAAAATAGTATTAACAAATGTATAAAAGACGTATCACCAAAGTCAAAAACACAAAACTCAAACAAAAATTCAAAAGTAACTATTCTATCAGATGTCAAATTAACTATACAGAATTCACCATTTTATGGTCTACAAAATATGGATATATTGAATCTACTTGAAATAAACCAAAATTGCGACATATCATATGAGAGAAATTATAGCGAGCCACCAAAACAAGTCGTTACAAATGTAAAAGTATACGGCACTTTAAGTAGTAGCGAAGACGAAAAGGAAGATACGTGTTCTAATAAAACTATCAAACGCTAAAGATCTCACCTGTGTTCGAAGCAGTCTATTAAGGAGAAGCAGTCTATTGAGAAAAAGCAGCCCAGCGATTCTATATTATTTATTGATCCTATGACTAACTATAATTATTATTGTGGACCTCAAATTCTGCAACAAGTGGATAAAATAGAAGAACTACCAGAAGCTATCGCTGAAAAAGAAATATCACAAGAGTTTAATGATGAAGGAGACATACATACGGGTATAATAGAAGAGCAGGTACAAGACGCTAGTGCTGAAAAGGAAATATCACAACAGTTTAATGATGAAGGAGACATACATACGGGTATAATAGAAGAGCAGGTACGATACGCTAGTGCTAAAAAGGAAATATCACAACAGTTTTATGATGAAGGAGACATACTTATGGGTATAATAGAAGAGCAGGTACAAGACGCTAGTGCTGAAAATGAAATATCACAAAAGTTTAATAATGAAGGAGACATACATACGGATATAATAGAAGAGCAGGTACAAGACGCTAGTGCTGAAAAGGAAATATCACAACAGTTTAATGATGAAGGAGACATACTTACGGGTATAATAGAAGAGCAGGTACAAGACGCTAGTGCTGAAAAGGAAATATCACAACAGTTTAATGATGAAGGAGACATACATACGGGTATAATAGAAGAGCAGGTACGAGACGCTACTGCTAGAAAGGAAATATCACAACAGTTTAATGATGAAGGAGACATATATACGGGTATAATAGAAGAGCAGGTACGAGACGCTAGTGCTGGAAAGGAAATATCACAACAGTTTAATGATGAAGGAGACATACATACGGGCATAATAGAAGATCAGGTACAAGACGCTAGTGCTAAAAAGGAAATATCACAACAGTTTTATGATGAAGGAGACATAGTTACGGGTATAATAGAAGAGCAGGTACAAGACGCTAGTGCTAAAAAGGAAATATCACAACAGCTTAATGATGAAGGAGACATACTCACGGGTATAATAGAAGAGCAAGTACAAGACGCTAGTGCTGAAAACGAAATATCACAACAGTTTGATATAGGAGACATAGTCTTGACAAGGTACTATGTAAGAAAAACATGGAAATACTACATAGGAATGATTGAAGATAAAGATATTAACGCGCGACGCTACTTAATTGCTTATTATAAAACAATTGGCAAAAAGAATGACAAGAAATTCGTAAAACTAAAGCGTACTATTGATAAAGATACCGTGCCTGAGAATTGCATCGTTAAAGCGGTGGAACTTTTACAAATAAACGAATGCCCACAAGAATATGTTTTAATGCACGACAAAGATAATATTTACTTTACTTGATTATACTTAGGTTATAAGCGTTGTTTTCAATTACCTACTTATAAATAGGTACCGACTTAGATACATTGTTAATTTAGTTATTGACGTAGGTTTAAAATCATTATGTTTGTCATTTTTTTTTCTAATAATTTTATTTTGTGAGCGTTTTATATTCATAAGTACAAATTGTTACCCAGGCATCTGTTGGTTTTTGAAATCATAAAATATATTCCAATTGCTTATCATGTTGATTTACAAAGTCTGTAATCTTACCAAAGATATATAGTAACTAATTAAAATTAATACCATACCCATTTATCTATGTGTAATAAAAAAATAGGTACATAATACCTACATTTATTTTCATTATTAAGTGTTATTATTTTGTAAGGATAATTCTATTTTTACGTAAGTACAAATTATTACCCAACTACGTACTGAATGAAACCAATTAAGAATTTTGTGAGCGTTTTATATTCATAAGTACAAATTGTTACCTAGGCATCTGTTGGTTTTTGAAATCATAAAATATATTCCAATTGCTTATCATGTTGATTTACAAAGTCTGTAATCTTACCAAAGATATATAGTAACTAATTAAAATTAATACCATACCCATTTATCTATGTGTAATAAAAAATAGGTACATAATATCTACATTTATTTTCATTATTAAGTGTTATTATTTTGTAAGGATAATTCTATTTTTACGTAAGTACAAATTATTACCCAACTACGTACTGAATGAAACCAATTAAGAATTTTGTGAGCGTTTTATATTCATAAGTACAAATTGTTACCTAGGCATCTGTTGGTTTTTGAAATCATAAAATATATTCCAATTGCTTATCATGTTGATTTACAAAGTCTGTAATCTTACCAAAGATATATAGTAACTAATTAAAATTAATACCATACCCATTTATCTATTTGTAATAAAAAAATAGGTAAATAATACCCACATTTATTTTCATTATTAAGTGTTATTATTTTGTAAGGATAATTCTATTTTTACGTAAGTACAAATTATTACCTAACTACGTACTGAATGAAACCAATTAAGTAAGACTGTTGATTGAACTTAAAATATAAATTGTTTTATTTCCCTAGCCCGCCTAACTTTACATACGTTCTAAATAAAAACAATTAGTTTTAGACTATATGAATTAAGTAGGTATAGAACTAATTAACTACAACACAATCTGTTTATTTGGAAGCACATTTTAATGCAATATTCAAGATTTATTTCATCACCTTTTGGCACTGTTATGAACGCTGCCTAAGTATCTATTTAGTCACGATAGTATTTCCTATTTAGTTACGGTCACAATTTTTTGTCTTACCATCGTTATCGATTATGATGGAATATATTATTATACTGTACTTTAATTTCATAAAATAATTATATCACCAGCATGCTTACATCCCATGCAAGTTTGGTTTCATTGAAAAGCTTTTGAAGTAGCTAAAAAATGAAAAAAAGTAGCCCTTTTCATTCAAAACGTCTCGAAATGGTTTTAGCATATGAATATAACAACATTAATGTTGCAAAAGGTAAGTTTATTATTTTTAATAGGTAGAATAACATATTATGTTCACACAGGGAGCGTAAAATAAAATTTAAAAAGACTTATCTTTCCAGAAAATAGAAATCATTTTGTCACTAAATGGACACAGTTTAGCCATGGTCCCTAATAAAAATGGCAATATCTAGTAAAGAAAACATTTTCCAAAGTAATGTAAAGTTTTTTTCTAGAACTATAAGATACAGTGCGTCGAATAATAAAATAATCCGAAAAAATAATTTAAAAAATTGTCCGCGTTGTCCACTTAGTCACGGTGCAAATTTTCACGGAATGACTCATGTGCGTGAGTCATGCTTATCTGCCTTCGGATTTCATGAAAACAATAGTAGTGCCTGTTGTGAAAAATAAAACTGGTGACTTAGCTGATAAAAGTAACTACAGGCCTATTTCGTTAGCGACGATAATAGCTAAAGTATTTGACAGTTTGCTTAACGCACAAATAAATAAATACATAGTTCTGCATGATAATCAATTCGGATTTCGGCCAAAATTATCGACAGAGAGTGCAATATTGAGCCTCAAGCATACTGTCGAATATTATACGCGACGAAAAACACCAGTATATGCCTGTTTCCTCGATCTCTCCAAAGCCTTTGACCTGGTGTCCTATAATGTGCTGTGGAATAAGCTTGACAAAGTGAAAATTCCACAGGAGCTAATTAATATATTTAAATATTGGTACACACATCAGGTCAATGTGGTGAGATGGGCGGGTGCAATGTCGGAACCTTATCGGATGGAATGTGGGGTTAGGCAGGGTGGTCTAACTTCACCTACGCTATTTAACTTGTATGTGGACGCACTGATAGGCGCGCTCAGCAGTATGCAAGTCGGCTGTCGCATTGATGATATATGTGTCAATAACATTAGCTATGCAGACGATATGGTGCTGCTGAGCGCGTCTATCTGTGGGTTGAGGAAACTCATAAAAGTTTGTGAGACATATGCAACGGAACATGGCTTAATATATAATGTCAAAAAGAGCCAGTATATGGTCTTTGGAGCCGGTACCAACTGTCCCCAAATGGTACCTGAGGTGTCACTATATGGAGTCCCTTTAGAAAGGACCAGTCAATTTAAGTACTTGGGACATATAGTGACGGACAACTTAAAGGACCATGCAGACATAGAACGTGAGAGAAGGGCGCTGTCTAGAAGAGCGAATATGATAGCTCGTAGGTTTGCACGCTGCTCAAGTGATGTTAAAATCACACTATTTAAGGCGTACTGCACATCTTTGTACACGTGCAGCCTATGGGCAGAGTATTCGCGGGCTTGTTACAGCGCTCTTCGAATACAATATAATAACGCATTCAGAGCAGTGTTGGGGCTCCCCCGCTTCTGCAGCGCTTCAGGCATGTTTGCGGAGGCGCACACCGACTGTTTCCACGCCACCATGCGCAAGCGGTGTGCGTCCTTAGTGCGCAGGGTCCGGGCCAGTTCGAACACTGTCTTGAAAATGATTGCAGCAAGGCTAGACTGCCTATATATAAGGCACTGCTGTTTTGTGTTTTGTTTGTATTTTGTTTTGTTTTATTTATTTTTTGCTTTATTTTTCTTTGTCCAATTTTTATTAGTATGGGTCATGTTATGTTACCTGAAATAAATGATTTTATTTATTTTATATAAAACATCAGTGTCCATTTTTATAATCGCTGTTAAACCCTAATCTGCGAATGCCTCTCATATCCCTAGGAGGTTCGAAGTCCGCTATAAGCCTGCCATTACTGATAGAAAACAATTGAAACTTGAAATAATACATTTCTGAAGCTGTCAAGAGCTCACAGTTTGACCCATAAGTACGAGATTTACTTATTTCAAACTGATATTTTAGGACCGAAGGATAAGGAATTCTTCTTCTTCTTCGAGTCAATGGCCAAATACAAGACTTGAACGCTTGATTTTTATATTTTGTCGGCCCAAAACTTGGCCACAGCCACAGCGCTATCCGTTGCCTTACACAGGTCCTCGGCAGTACAGGTGGAGGGGCACAGTTGGCAAGAGAGCAAATGCGACATGGACTGAGATTGGGCCCCACACTCGCAGTCCACTTGCGATCGATCGATATAGCCCCATTTTGCCATATTTTCCTTGCAGCGGCCAACTTGGGTTCGCAAGCGATTTAATGACTTCCAGGTTGGCCACTGGAGATGATGTCCAGGCGGCAGTTCTTCTTTTGGTCTGATAAAACCTGCCGGAACCGGATATTTTTCTACCCACATTTGCTCTCTTGCCCGCTGTCGGGCACAGTCTGTAGCCTGAGTGGTTCTCATGAAGCTCCGTCGGCTTTTTAAACGGACTGGAGGCATTTCCTAGCTATGCAGAGGGTGTCGGGAATCTGTTTCCTGTCTCCGTTTCTCCACCGCACAAGCTACGTCTCGCCGAACATCTGGTGGAGCTATGCCTGCAAGAGGGTATAGCATGTTCAATGGGGTAGGTTTGAGGCAGCCCGTAATGATTCTGTATGTTAAACACTTAACGCCACATCAACGTCCTTGGCGTGGGCGGATCGATGCCACAATGGGCACGCGTATTCTCCCACGGAGAAAGACAGTGATAGTCCGGTTGTGCGAATAACATGAGGAGCTGCTCCCCAAGATGACGAAGCAAGATGCCTCAGAAGATTATTTCTGGTCCCTATTTTTTGCTTGATGTTATAGCAGTGACGTCGGAAAGATAGCGCTCTGTCCAGGGTTACACCAAGGTAGCGTGGGGTTGACGCCTTGCCACGACAGCCTGAGAGCTCTGGTCGCTTCGTGATTGCGGAGGTGAAACGCACACGATTGTGTTTTGGACGGGTTTGGTCGAAGGGCGTTCGCGTCGTAATATTCACCAAGTGCGTTCAGCGCGGTTGTGAGCAATGCCTCAGCGTCTTCGAAACTAGGCGCCTGAGTTGAAAGTGCGAGGTCGTCCGCGTAGATGAACCGCCGAGTGCCAGGTGTTTTTGGTTGGTAGTTTTTGTAGAGGTTAAATAAAGCAGGAGCCAGTACACTTCCTTGGGGGAGTCCGTTTTTTTGAACACGCCACCTGCTTTTAGAGGAGTTCAAGTGCATTTGAAACCGCCGGTTATTTAAAATTTCCCTTAAGATGTTGACGAAACCCAGATCGTTAGTCACTTCTTGGACCTTCGTCAGTAGTCTTCTTATTTACCGTGTCGTACGCAGCTGTGAGATCCACAAATACAACTCCGATGAAATTTTTGGTTTCGAAGCCATCTTCAATGTGTTGAACGAGGTTTAGAGTTTGACCAGTACATGACTTTCCGGGCCGAAATCCAGCCTGTTCAGGTATAATCAGCGTCTCCAAGACCGGAGTGAGGCGGTTCAGTAGCATCCTCTCAAACAGCTTGAATGAATGGCATAGCAGTGAGATCGGAATCGGTAACTCTTTGGGTCCGATGGATCCTTACCGGGTGTTGTATCTAAGATTCTGTGTTGAATGAAACGCTCTCTTGTGTTTGGTATTGGTTACGCTATGTACGTGATCCTCAATAAATAATTCACAAAAATTAAGTGGTTTGAATTGGAGATATAACATTGGCGACGAGGAAATTAAATCGAACCAGTGCATCAAATTAACAATCAAAAGTCACAGAAAACAAGAGCATTTCAACGTAAGTAAAAAATAAACAAATAATAATTAACAAAAAAAATAATAATAAGAAGGTTCAATGATTAGCACATTTTCATAGATGAGGGTATGTTAAGCAAAACCTTAACTAAATAATAGTGAGAAACGGAACGTAACAAATCCATAGAGTGAACACATGAGTGAAATGTCAGATTCTCGAACGGAAACGTCAAACGAAACGGAAGCAGAACATAGCACTAGTAAAACAAGGAAAAAAAAGTATATTTATCAGTGTAAAAAAGAAACATTACGGAAAATAATTGAAGAGGAAGGCTTACAATTACCATTAAATCCCACGGTGGAGACGTTACGAAAAACATTAAGCGATTTTTATGAAACAAAAAGGGAGGGAAACGAGCAGAAGAAATCGGTAGCAATGGCCACAAATAATTACGATATAAAACCGTTCGATGGCGAAAACTGGGCTGTTTTCGAACAACAATTGGAATGCTTAATGATATTCAACGAAGTATTAGAGGAAAAGAAGGTTCCATTGCTTATAACCAAATTGACACCAAAGGTATTTGAAACTTTAACATACTTGTGCGCGCCTGAAAAGCCCCTAAAATGTACCTACAGGGTTCTATGTGATAAATTAAAAGAAAAGTATGAACAAACACGAACGCCACTTTTAGATCGAACTGAATTTAGAGCAAGAAATCAACTGCCAACTGAAACCATTGAAGAATATGTAATAACATTGAGAAAGTTAGTGAGGAAGTGCAAGTTCAAAGATGAAGAGGACCAGATTAAAGAGAAATTTGTAGAAGGTGTACACTCCAAAATGATACGATTCGAGTTATTAAAGCAGGGAGTGGAATTAACCGTAGATAAGATGATACAATTAGCAAGAACAGTGGAATCAGCATATAAACACGCCAACGGAGAAAGTGAAGTCCATAGCACCAGCTCCGGACCGCCGTAAGGTGCTAACGTGTCTCAAGAGCTTAGTTATATTATTTCACATACTTTAATTGTTATTTAAGTGTAATAAATCCAAACTTATAAATAGGAGTGCATAAACCTAGAAGAGGTTAAATAAACTTAACTTGTGACGTTCCTGATACTTCTCTCTGCGTGTGCGCCTGGTACATCATCCGACAACTAGCAACAAAAGCTCCACCCCTACAAAGTACGTAAAAACATTGTGACTAATACTGACTGCTCTTGCATCTAGCCACGCCCCCTAACCTGATAACGAGTGGCGACTCGGCGCAACTGGAGTCCCGCCCCCGGGTGGCGCACGCGACACTGTCGGCAAATCATCATAACACCACTGCATAGATAATACCGAAGCCACTTCCTTCCTGTATAAGGTCAACCAATAATAATTTATAAGACCCTAACTATCGTTTAACCACGTTAACCGGTATTATGGCTTCTTCGTTGAATAAATCCTCTTCGGAATCAGATCTAGGCGCGGATGGAAATACCCGCTACATGACTCCCCCTAATTACGGAATCCAAAGGCTGAAGAGAAATCGAGAAGAATTATCTGTTGGTGAGCAATTTGACGAATTTAGGAATGAAATGAAAGATATGATTACTCTCCTCCTAACAAAACAGGGGAACGAAATTCAACAGGTTTCGGCTATGCTTAGAGATATACAACAATCGAACCTAAACATAGAAAATTCGATTGCATTTCTAATGTCTCAAAATACCGATCTCGAGGCAAAATTATCTCGGCTGGAGGCCCAGACCAGAGAAGATAGGAAATATATTACGTTATTGGAGGGTAATATAGAGGATATGGAGGTAGGAAGCCGTAAGGCTAATTTTGTAATAAAAAATGTACCAAAAATCAATGGCGAGTCTAAGCAGGAACTAATCAATATGGTTACGTGCCTCTCACTGAATATTGACTGCCCTATAACTAAACACGACATTAAGGATATCTATAGAGTACGTGGGAAGAATAGCGAGAAACAGAATACTCCAATTGTCGTAGAAATGGGCTCCACCATTCTAAAGAATGAAATTCTTAAAATGGCAAAAAGCTTCAATAATAAACACAAATCCAAACTGTGCTATAAACATCTTGGTTCCAAAACACAGGAAGATACACCGGTCTTTCTTTCTGAACATCTAACCGCTAAAGCATCTCGGCTGTATTTCCTTGCCCGAGATCTAATGAAAGCTGGAACATACAAATACTGCTGGACGGCTTATGGCAAAGTGTACCTTAGGAAGGATGATCAAGCCCCAACAATAACAATAAGAAACGAAGAACAAATTCAACTACTTTTGTTGAAAACATGACTATCTTCTGATCCTACTTACCAAATTGATCTGTATTTAATCCCTATTAAATCATTTCCCTCAGCACACTGTGCAATGAAACACAAACAATGTGTTTCAAACATCTTGTGTCTTCGAATGTTGTGTTACTTTAGCGTTAAGAAACTAGTAATAAGTTACTGTCTAGAATTGTTTGCATACTGTACTCTTGTCTCACACCCTTACACACACCAATCACATACATACATCATACAAGCTAAAATGAAACCAATACAAAAATATCATGTTTATACATTATCACAATCATACCTCACTTACACTATACTATACATCTATCAAACAACTACAATAACTTACATAGAAACAAGCATCTATACATGCATTTTACTAGAGGTCCATAAGGTTATTCTAACGTCTTTATTTTTGCACTCCATTATATATTATAATGATACTCAATGGTATGTAATTACCATATTCGTAGTAAATTGTAAACCTAATTCTCACGCATCACAAATAACCAAATTCAATGACAAAAAGATACTTTCACATAGTTTGTTTCCACCTAGCATTTTCACAGATTTTGAGAAAGATACTTACCTACTGTATTGGAGTGATGATAGTCCCATTTAAACATAATGATAATGGATGATATATTACAAAGATCAAATGAGATCGACAATTTCGAGATCGCCAGTTCATTTATATGCAATTCCTCAAATCTTTCTCAATATATTCACGTTAAGAATAATGACTTATCCATTGTATCACAGAATATCAGAAGTATATATTGCAACTTCGACGAATTTTATACATTGTTATCTGGTTTTGACTTCGAATTGGACGTCATAATATTAACGGAGTGTAGACTAAGTGCTGATCACGCCATACCACAACTGAGTAATTACGACTCACATACTACAACACGTGAATTAAACCAAAACGACGGAGTGGTTGTGTATATCAAAAAAACTATACAAGCAAACGTCAAAGAAATATATCTGGCGGAGGCATCCTGTCTACAGTTAACAATATATGACAACATTATTTTATGTATCTACCGCTCCCCATCCTACTATAACACTGACATTTTTATAGACTCGCTTTGTGCACACCTAGACTTAATACTGTCACAGAAAAACATAATTATAGCCGGGGATATTAACATAAATATAAGACCCAAGGAAGAAGAGAAGGCTCAGGATAGGAAAAAGCGTATAAGTTATCTAGGCAAGCTGTCGGCGTATGGGATATTGGCTGGGCACACATCGATTACGAGAGAACCAAACTGCCTTGACCATTTCATGATCAAGATACACAAGAAAAAGACTTCTGCATCCGTAGCTATAATACATACCTCTATTACTGACCACTACACTACATTACTCACGCTTTCAAAAATAAAAGAAAACGATGTACCCACTAAGAAAACAACCACTAAAATAAATTTTGAACAAGCTTTAAATTACTTGCAAGAAAGTAACCTTCCACAAATACTGTCATATAAGGACCCAAACATAGTTATAGACAAACTCATTACAAAATTAACAGACTCAATTAAAAATAGCACTATAACCACAGCAATTCCTAACAGTAAAAGAATAATTAAACCATGGGTAACTCAGGGATTGCTACGCTGCATCAATAATCGTAACAAATTACAAAAGAAATCTCGTAATGAACCTCACAATCTAGTATTAAAAATCACTTACAGCCGATACAGAAACTACTGCAACAACCTTTTAAAAAAATTAAAAAGAAAATATGAAAGAGAACTACTTGCTAACTCACTCACAAACACCAAGCTACTCTGGGAAAATGTTAAGTCTATAACATACACTAAAAAGATAAAAAATCCATGTACTGAATTGCTGAATATAAAACCGACCCCTGTTGAATCTGTGAATGCGGTAAACGACTACTTTGCGAGTGTAGGCAGAAAACTAGCAGAACAAATTCAACTCACACCAAATCATAATCCTAATGATCGACTCAAGCTTTTACCAACGCCAGTCAATTCCCTCGTGCTCTTGGACACCGACCCCGAGGAAGTAGAAAGAACGCTAATGAGTATGAAAGTGGACAGTGCACCAGGATGTGATAATATCTCTACCAGATTCTTACAATATGTTCGCAGGGAGGTTGTACCTATTCTTACACATCTTGTTAACCTCTGCTTTGCAAATGGTATTTTCCCAACTCCACTGAAGCAATCCATCATAACTCCCATACACAAGGGGGGGGACAGAGACGACGTCAATAACTATAGACCTATCTCGGTTTTACCAGCGATATCAAAACTCATAGAAAAATTAACCAATACAAGACTCATTAACTATCTTAATAACTTCAAATTACTATCAAAATCACAATTTGGGTTCAGACAGGGAGTATCCACAGAGGATGCAGTCACAGAACTCACAGCTTTAGTAACTGAGCATCTTGACAAGGGAAGGAAATGCATAACAGCATTCTTAGATCTCAAAAAAGCGTTTGACACTGTCTCTGTTCCAACCCTAGTGACCAAATTAGAAAAAATCGGGATAAGAGGAATTCCTTTGGATTTCTTCAAGGATTACCTAACAAACAGAAAGCAGAAGATCAGAATGGGACAATATACCAGTGAGGAAGTAGTAGTGTCATATGGCGTGCCGCAAGGAAGCGTCTTAGGCCCTACATTATTCCTAATATATATTAATGATCTCTGTGACTTAAAAGTTAATAACGCAAAAATATTTTCGTACGCCGATGACACTGCTGTTCTGTTTCATGGTAACAATTGGTCAAACGTCAAGTGTAGTGCTGAGAAAGGTTTGGCTCAGATAAGTCATTGGCTTAATGATAACTTACTGACCTTAAACACAGCTAAAACAAACTATATTTGTTTCACCATCACTGAACGTACACAACCAAAGGAAGATCTTGGTCTTAGAATTCATTCCTGTGATAAACTTGTAAACTGTACCTGTCCTAAAATAAATAAAGTCCTGGAGACGAAATACTTAGGTGTCATAATAGACCAAAACTTATCATGGTTCCCACATCTCGAACATATAACAAAGCGAATTAGAAAATTAGGCTATATATTCAAAACCCTGAGACACGTGGTACCAACTAATTTAAATAACACATCAAGGCATTCTAGGAATCTCTTAAATGAAATCTATGTTGCCCTTGCACAATCCATCCTTGTGTATTGTATAACCGTATGGGGTGGCGCTATAAAAACAAGGTTTATCGAGGTCGAACGAGGACAGAGATCGCTGATCAAAATAATGTATTTCAAGCCAATTCGATTCCCTACCGAAAATCTCTATCAAATCAGTAACCTACTCTCTGTTAGAAAACTATACATCACCCATACTATTTTAAAAATACATAAAACACTTCCGTGCCATAGTGGCACAAATCTAAAGAGGCGGAAGGATGTTGTCGTGGAGACACCAGTGACAAAAACTAAGTTTGCTGATAAGCAATATACTATTCGTGCTGCTAAATTATACAATAAACTAAACAAAATAATACATATACACAACAAACAAACACACGAAAGAAAAAAGCTTCTTATAGAATACCTAAAAACAATGAGCTATGACGGCACCGAGGCACTCATAAAATAATTCATGCATACCTACTCACTTACGTAATTACCTTTTCCACACACACACGCACACATTCACACACACACACACACACACACACACACACAAGCATACACACACACACACACACACTCACGAACATACACACACACACACACACACACACACACACACACACACACACACACACACACACACACACACACTAAGTGAGACAAAATAAAACATAAAAACGGATTGTCTTGATTTACGTTTACCATGTAATAAAATTTATGATATGGAAGTGCGGAGTTCCTACTACAAGCATTTCTTGCTTAAAAGGAGGCTCCAATCACAAGCCAATGTTATTGTTTAATCTTGTTACCGAATAAAGAATTTGAATAAAGAATTGAATAAAGCATTGCTTATGTAAGACCAAAGAAACGACAAAGAAAACAGTCAACAGAAATCAACAAGAATAATAATAAAATCTGTTTTTGTTGTGGGAAGAACAACCACATGAAAAAGGATTGTACTCTGAGAAATAAATACTGCTCAGAGTGTGGTCAACAAGGCCATATTTTTAAGATGTGTCAGAAGAGACAATTTAAGAAAACTAACAAGTTAGAGATTACGAGTCCGGAAGAAAAGGAGGTGGAGGAACAGACATTGGTAGCAGTCAAAGATCTTTATGAAGAGTACGAGACCTATAACTTCTCAAGAGTAAGTAGGGTACCACCATATGTGATTGAATTACAAATTAATAATCACTCACAAAACATTATTCCTTTCGAAGTGGACACCGGTGCTGAAGTATCAATCTTACCATTATCTTATAAAGCTAAGTACTTAAAGGAATATAAAATTGAGAAATGTAATGTGAGTTTTAAAAATTTTGATCAATCCATTTCACGTCCCATAGGAATAGTTCATAATATTCCAGTCAAATACAAAAATGTCAATAAAAAATTAAGCATATTTGTTACAAAAGAACCATCACCTTGTTTGCTTGGACGTGATTGGCTACAACAATTAGAAATGTGGCCACCTAAATTTATTAATGCATTATGTTGTGATAAAAGTATTATTAAAAATGTTTCAGACGCTCAACAATCAATAAAGGAAAAGTTCGCAGAGGTATTCAGTCCTGGTTGGGAAAACTTTAAAGGAGAAGTAATAACATTAAAATTAAAGCCAGATGCAAAACCTAAATGCTTACCGGTCCGTCGAGTACCCTACGCACTACGAGAAAAGGTAAAAAATGAAATTATTAGATTACAACAAAATAATAGAATAGAAACAGTAAAACAATGTCAGTGGGGTACTCCGATAGTTCCAATTTTAAAAGCAGATGGTTCAGTAAGGCTTTGTGGGGACTACAAATTGACCTTGAACCCACATCTGGAAGTAGATCATTACCCACTACCACATATTGAAGAGATTTTTGAAACATTAAAACAAGGTGAATACTACTGCGAACTAGACCTTAAGGAGGCATATTTACAAGCATCTTTGTCTTCAGAATGTCAAGAATTCACTACAATTGTAACTGAATTTGGTACCTATAAATATAAATACTTACCTTATGGCGTCAATACGGGACCAGGATCATTCCAAAGATTGATGAGTGAAAATTTGAAAGATATACCTAACACTATAGTATTTATAGATAATATCTACATAGTAGGGAAATCTTTGCAGGAAACTTATAATACACTTTCGAAAGTTTTGCACAAATTACAAAGCATAGAGTTGAGAATGAAACCAGAAAAATGTAAATTATTTACACAGTCTATTGATGTCTTCGGATTTCGTATTGACAGTCAGGGAATTAGCATTATTAAATCTAATTTGGAACCATTATTAAATGCAGCACCACCAACAAATTTAACTATGTTAAAATCCTTTCTAGGGAAAGTGAACTACTACTCTCGTTTCTTAAAAGATGTAGCCACTATTTTAACACCCTTGTACGACTGCACAAAGAAAAATAAATTTAACTGGTCTCCAGATTGTCAACAGGCCTTTAATTTAATAAAAGGTAAATTGGCGTCAGCCGAAAATTTAAGACATTTCAACCCGGATTTGCCATTAATTGTTACTTGTGATGCTTCAAATAGTGGTTTGGCCGCTATTTTATCAAATAGAGATGAAAATGGTGTTGTGAAACCAATTGGATTTGCTAGTAAGAAATTAAACACCACAGAACAGAAATATGCTGCGATAGATAAAGAAGCAATGGCTATAATTTTTGGTGTAACAAAATTTTACAACTATATTTACGGCAGAACTTTTGAATTGGAGACTGACAGCGCTGCATTAGTACGGATCTTTGGACCAACTAAAGGAATACCAAAGATGGCTGCTAAAAGATTGCAGCACTATGCCATATTTCTGTCAGCATTCAATTACAAAATAAAACATATTAAAACTAGTGAGAATCCAGCGGATTATTTATCGAGATCGCCTCATCCTGCCACAGAATCTGCTGTGCCACTTCATAACTTGTGTAGACAAGGTGAAGAATCAAACCTAAATTATGTGAATAATTCCAAAATTGAGAGTGTAAATTGGAAGGTAATACAAAAGGAAACAAAAACAGATAGAGAGTTAAGTAAAATAACACGATATTGCATGGATGGATGGCCAGAGAAAAACTTCATTTCACCAGATTTAATGGTATTTTATAATAGGAAAAATGAGATAAGCATAGATAGGGGATGTTTATTCTGGGGACATCGAATAATTGTACCAAAAGTGAGTAGAGAGAATGTATTATCAAGTTTACATGAATCACATTTTGGAATTATTCGCATGAAGGAAATAGCTAGATCATATTTTTGGTGGCCACAGTTAGATAAAGATATTGAGGAAATAACTAAATCCTGTTTAATTTGTTTATCGAATTATACTAATTCATCCAAAATACAAAAGCCATGGCCAGTACCGCCATCTCCATGGTATAATATAATAATAATAATAAATAATTTATTTCAGACGTAGTCCATATGTGTTAGTAACAATGAGCTTACAAGTATGTTAGTACAATTACATTTAGACACAATCACAAAATAAATCGAGGGGACGCGCTAGCATGCAGGCGCGTCCACCTTTGTAGGACAGGAAGGTCCCACCTCTCGGACAATACCTTCAGGATGCTGTTGGTGCTGCCTAGCAGTCGAGCACACATTGATGCGCTGCGCTTTCTCATAATGGCATAAAAATCATCGCAATGTGCCTCCGCGAACATATTTGATGCACTACAAAACCTTGGCAGGTTCAGCAGCACCCGGAAGGCATTGTTGTACTGAACTCGTAGTGCGCTGTACGCCCGCTGCGTGTAGTCGGCCCACAGGCTGCACGTGTAGAAGGACTGGCAATATGCTTTAAAAAGTGTAACCTTGACTGGTGTCGTACAGCGCGCAAACCTGCGCGCCAACATATTACACCGAACGGACAGCGCCCTACGCTCCCTCTCAATGTCAAGATCATCTGATAAATCATCGGCGACCCAATGGCCAAGATACTTGAACTTATTAACCCTGTTCAAAGGCGTACCGCAAAGAGTGACTGGAGGAATGGTTGAGTAGCATTTGGTACCGGCTTTAAAAATCATAAGCTCACTCTTCTTGGTGCTACACCTAAGACCATGAGACGCCGCATATGATTCACAGATGTCTATCAACTTACGTAATGCACCGATCGATGGGCTCAGCAACACCATGTCATCAGCGTAGCTTATATTATTTATAAATGCACCATCAATAGAACAGCCAACATTAGTGTTGCTGAGCTCACCGATCAGCCCATTCATATACAGGTTAAAGAGACGAGGCGAGGATATACCACCCTGCCTAACGCCGCACTCCAACTCATACATGTCTGAGCGCGCATCCGACCATTTTACTCTATTTTGCTGCCGACTGTACCAGTACTTAAACAGATATACGATCTCACGTGGTAACTCAGTATCATACAGTAGCTTCCGCCATAATCTGTCATAATTGACAAGATCAAAAGCCTTTGACAGGTCTAAATAACAAGCGTATACTGGTGTATCTCTAGTTGTATAGTAATGAACCGTCTGCTTGAGACAGAGAATAGCACTCTCAGTTGATAACCCGGGCCTAGATTACATGCAGATTTTTTGGGTCCATTTTATAATAAAATGTATTTGGTAATAATAGATAGTTATACAAAATGGCCAGAAGTATTTGAAATGTCCAACATGACAGCAAATAGAACCATTGATATTTTAAATAATTTGTTCACAAGATTCAGATATCCAGTACAGTTAGTTACAGATAATCAAACAACTTTCACGAGTGTAGAATTTAAGTCATATTGTGACAAAAATAATATAAAACAAACATTTTCGCCTCCCTACCATCCAGCTACAAATGGTGCTGCAGAGAGATTTGTAGAAACTTTTAAAACGACAGTAACGAAAATAAAAGAAAGTGGATATGACATTAAATCAGCAATAAATCTATTTTTATTTGATTACAGAAGCACCGCACAAAGAACCACTGGTATAACACCAGCTCGCTTGGTGTTGGGGAGAGAACTGAGAAATAGATTCAGTCATTTGAGACCACCACCCCTTGTAGATAGTTTAATTGAAAAACAATTACAAAAACAAAGTGAACAGCAAAAGAGAAGGGAAAATTTTGTTGTTGGACAAAAGGCCATGGTACGGGACTACCGTAAGGGCAATAAACCTTGGGCTTTAGGAATCATAATGGCTGAATCTGTTCCTGGTTTAACATATACTATTGATGTTCAGGGTATGGTCTGGAAGCGTCACATTGATCAAATTATATGCTGTAGTGAATCCGTGGAGAATACTAGAACTAGTTCGTAATGTAATAGGTATAATATGTAAAGTCGTAGGTCAAGTTTACCTTGTGTTCATTTGAACGATACCAAGACAAAACATTGTTATTTACATAATTGTTTCATGTTAACTATTAAGACAAAACGGGTTCATGGGGTATACTCAACATACTCCATATTTTCATAAGTAGTATAAGTATAACTATGTTATTTGTTGCATATACTGATAAACAGGTATATTTTGTTTAGTACTATTTAGTATAACGGGCATATTGGAATTTGTCTGGGAGAATGTTGTATCTAAGATTCTGTGTTGAATGAAACGCTCTCTTGTGTTTGGTATTGGTTACGCTATGTACGTGATCCTCAATAAATAATTCAAAAAAATTAAGTGGTTTGAATTGGAGATATAACACCGGGCTTTGAGATTGCCACTACTTTAGCACGACGCCACAGTTTTGGTATCTTTAGATCTCTAAATGCATATAGATAGCATGAGTTAAATATAGTTAAAAGCCATGACACAGCCCCAGGTCCCAGGTGCTTAATTTGTTCAACTGTAACGTCATCCATGCCAGCGGCTTTGCCACATTTTAGAGACTGGATGCCCTGTATGATATCAGCCAGATCGAACGGCTTACTTATTATGTCTGAATTCTCTGCAGGTTCACGAGTGATTTTGGGTTTTGGCAAGCGGCGTGGGGGTTTCCCGTTGAGTATCAGTTGATGAGCTGCAGGGTCTCCAGTTAGCTTCCTAATAGTTTGCCAAGCTTTTTTGCTGCTATGTGTCAGGTCCACATCGGTTACGAATTTTATCCAGCTTTGCTTGCGACTGTCACCCACTGCACGCAGAAGCTCTTCGCCGTCTGTCAGGGTTTCCTCGGAAAATGGGTAATTCTCGTATAGTGACTGGTAGCGACATAGCAGCTTTGCAGAGTCATCGTTTAGACCCGGTACATAGAGCCTGCGGCAGCCTCGAGGGATGTGTTTACGAGAAGACTCCCGAACGATTTCGACAAATAGATCATAGTTATTTGGTGTGGGCTCCAGGTCACCAAGCTTCATGTCAAGATATTCCGCGAAAAGGTGCCAGTTTGCTTTGGTTAAGTTAAAACGTCGCCTAAATGGCACCATAGCGGGCCTGACGGCTGCTTGGATTAGGCAAGCAATTGGTCGATGCTGAGTGTGTGGGATGGGTGCGCCAACAGTTTTTTCACAGAGTGAGCAGATCTTATTGCTGACAAAGATCAAATCGGGGTTGTAGCCTCGTTGCCATCTGCGGCTGTTGAAGGATGCAGGGAGCTTGGCGTTATGTATGAGAGCCAAGTTACTAGCCTCCGCCCATTCCTCCACTGCATTTCCATCGGGGTTTGGGGTTGCATAGCCCCAGGACAGGCTATGGCTATTAAAGTCACCAAGCACAATTTTGATAGGATGGTTATTAAAGTTGGCAGTTGCAGTGAAGCGAAAAGGTTTATTGTGCAGTTAATTTACGGTTTACAGTTTGCAGGCGAAATCTCTCCCAGTTTTAACCACGTGTGAAACTATATTGCTTCGGACCATGGCAGCCATTGAAATGTTCTGGAACATTAAAAAGGACAATGCTGAGAACAGATAAGCCCCATCCCCGGGAACTTTCACACGTATGCATATTATTTGCACTCCATCCTGTTGAACTGTAATTGTTTTTCTCCTCATTTTGAAAATCTTGTTATACCACTTACCCGGTAATTCTAAAATATTTTCAGGTTGAATGAAATTTTGAAGCATTTACTATGCTAACTTTTCAAATCGATTAAGAATAGGAAAAAGTGAATGCCCATTTGGGACTCGAACCCACGATCTTTCCCTTACAGGGGGAATGCTCTGACCACTGAACCACCGGGCCGGTTGCCTAAATATCACAAAATGTTCATCAGTCTTAGTAACAACAATACCTGATTGCTCTGTAAATGTATGCCCTAATAGTATCGGGTGTTTAAGTAACTCATCAGGTACTACTAATATTTCAACTTTCGCGTCTACTACCTGAACTTGCAAATCTACTACAGCTCTACCTAGCGGTTTTATCACTGAACTACCAAATCCTTTTAAACAAGGTAAATTATCTTGGATAGTTGTAACACCTAAGTCATCAAAATCACTCTTTCTCGTCAATTTAGACTGACTGCCTAGGTCTACATAACAAGATTTGGCAATACCATTCACTAAAATTGTAAGTACATATTTCTCATCTAATGTGCCAATTAACTTTACCTCTGATAATTTTGTTTTATCTTGAATTTTATTATCCTTTAAAATTTTCTGTAAACGTTTGCATGCTGAACTCTGATGACCAATTCTTCTACATATATTACATGTCTCAAGAGGCTTAGAACACTTAAAACTAGGATGACCCTGTTACCCACAGTTGAAACATATAATTGTAGAAGAAACGGTTTTATTGTCAATCTGCAAATGATCAAAATGTTTTCCAACAATAGGCATTCGCCTTTCCCTAAAATCATCCTTCTTTACTGTTTTTAAATAAGCCAACAATTTTTCAGGTTGTGAGTAATTAGCAGCTAATCCACCTAAAGTCCTATTCCTATCCTCTAAGCCATAAATTATACAGTCAATTACTTTTTTCCACTAATTTCAGCACGATTTAACAAATTCATTTTATGATAATAATAAGTTTTTAAAGACTCATTAGCACGAACTTTTCTGTTAAGCATTTCATGCAGTAGTTGAGCATAATTCTGTACTGTAGGAAATGCTTTTGTAAATTTTAATTTCCATTCCGCCCAAGAAAAACTTACAGAAGGTAGCCCTTGATACCAGATTTTCGCCATCCCTGATAATTTTGGTAATGCATAATATAACAATTGAGACTCTGACCACTTATACAAATCACAACATTCTTCTACTTTTTTTATCCATACATCAATACTTTGCTCCTTAATCGCTGGATCAAATTCGGGCAATGTATTCATATTCATAAAAAAGTGATTGTTACTTTGTGAAGCAGGAGATGGCAATAACTTAAATAATTCGAATAATTCCTGCGCTGACATAGATATTTGTTCTATACCTATCTCATGTGTAAATGTTTAATATCTTACATCTACTCATATTATGTGAAATACATAATGATTATAATATATATGATAATATAATCATATTCGGATAATATATATATATCGGAAACTACATTATTTTCTAGGTACACTCACTGCTGGATAAACGATTAGCGGGTTAATTTACCAAATGTTTGGTTACCTTTGCATGGGTGACCGCTTTGGAATTTAATAAATACCAACTAAGCATATCTTGAGTTCTGAGACGCAAAGATGTAACCAGGTCAAACGATAGGATGATGATGATCCTTTTTTTCTCTTATAGAAACTATAAAATAAAATATAACGTGAGCTGAGACCGCTAGCAACGGAACTCTAAAATTGAAAACTGATTCGGTGACAAAATACTAAACCAATAGTTTCCATGAATGACATTTTATACGTGTGTGTGTAGGGTTGCCACCTTTTTTTGTGCAGTTAAAGTATATTGGCTGGTATAGGGAAGAAAAAAAAGTACACAGTATTCAAATAAAGTATAATTTATTTTCATTCGATTCCCTGCCTATGATGAGTGAGTGGTGCGATGATAAAAAGTGGTTGTCAAAGTTAAAGAAAGGTGTAAGTATGAAGAGAATTCTTGTCCATGATTGACTATAGCATAAGTCTATAAAACTATTTGCAAACACATAAAAAAAAGAAACTAAACAAATAAAAACTTACAAAGAAACTGTTGAAAACATCAAAGAAATCAAATATTTCAAAATAAAGTATTTTTGTGTACTTTACTGGGGTCCTAATTGACTCACCTAAAATTCTTTATCCGAAATTGTTCTTCCTAACGATTTGTAATCCGAATGATCACTCCTATAATTTTTCATCCTAAAGTTTTTATTCATACTATTTGTAGTGCTACCGTCGATGTTCATAACACTCATGTTTCCGAAAATTGTTATCAATAAAATCGTTAACATACAATATTAAAGCTCCTACTGTTTTTTATCCTAACGTTTTTATCCCTAAACATAACATAAGTAGGAGCCCCGCTGCGCGGGGCTCCTACTTCTGGGTGATTTCTAAAAAAATAACCTTCTAACCTAACCTATCCGATTTGGGGTGCCCTGAAGTCCAGATTGCATCCAGATCCTTGCTAGCTTGCTAGCACCATGTTAGCAGGCGTTTATCATTATCGCAAATAACTATTAGACAAATAAACAATATGCTTTACAACTTTATGCATATCAATGTTATGAATAAAAACATAGACTTCAGTTTTTACAGTAGGTAACCGGATGAAACAATTTCAAATAACAATCAACCACCTAAAATTAATATGACTTTCAATAATAGTGTAAAAGATGGTTATGTTGACAAAATATAGGAAAAGAAATAATAGTATAATGGGTACACCTCATATAGTAGAACTTTTTAAGTTATAATTTTATATTGCATAACAACTAATAGCATAAACCTCTTTTCGCAGAATATCGTTTGGCATAAACTCATTTTGCATACATTGAAACCCATAATTTTGTAAGTCAGAATCATCTGTACGCATAATTTTTGTATTCATAATAATCACAATGTATAACCATCACATCGCACCACCACCAGCCAAAAAAAAGAAAACATTGAATAAAACAAATCGTATTCAAAATATTATAAATAATCAGTCTGATTACAAGAAGTTGGGTATCTGAAAGCAATAGGAGCTAATATAAGATTAGTTTAATTTTGTTTTCTGATTAATTTAATTGTTTTTTTTAGTAATATGTAATAAATAAAAGTTGATTTAATGATAATTATTTGTTTTTTATATCCTTGCCTATGAGAGCATGCTCGTTTCTGGCACTCGCCGATATCCGAGTCGGGGTACTCTGTGTCGGGGTGTTAACAACTATCTATTCTGCCGCTTCGCCGGCCGCTGCCGCGGCACGCTCGCTTCGCTCGCTCGGCTCGCGCTGTTGGGGTCACAGTTCTAACCTAACCTAACCTATCCGAGTCGGGGTACTCTGTGTCGGGGTGTAAACAACTATCTATTCTGGCCACAGGTCACAGTTCTAACCTAACCTACCCATTTTTAAAGAAGAAAGTAACCCAATCTATATTATTCCAATTGAAATTCTATGCTCTTTATAGTATGCCTAGTCAAATTATGCCAAATAATCTGTACTCTAAATGAACGTTATGCTAAATGAAGTTATACAAAATTTTAACTATGCCAAAGGTAATTATGCCAAATAAAATTCTACTATCTTAAATGTATGCCATTCTAAATTCGGTCATAAGCACATTATGCCTAAAAATATTTATGTCAAATATTTTCTATGCCTAATAAATGATCGATTAAAGAAGTTTCTGCGAAGTGAGTTATCCCAAATAGGTTTCGGAGTATCAAGTTTCTACCAAATAGACGGCACCCGTTTGTGATATATGCAGACTTTGAAACCTTTTTGAAACCGTGTAAAGACACTAGTGAAGGTTTGACGAAAAATCTACAACAGCATATACCAGCAGCGTTTGCTTATTACATTGTTTGCAATTATGATAGTTCTTTAAATCGTTAGGTTTCTCATCGAGGGATAGACTGTGTGGAGAAGTTTGTTAATTACCTTAAAGGCGATGCGATTAAAATATATGATATATTAACAAAGAGTTCAGAGAATCCGGTACGAATGATTTATACTGAAGCAGATAAACAACACTATCTAAGGACAGATGTTTGTCACATATGTTCACAATTAATAGTTGACGATAAAGTAAGAGATCACTGCCATTTTTCGGGACTTTATCGTGGTCCTGCTCATTCGTGCTGTAACTTGACATTTAAGTCCCCTAAATTTATCCCAGTTTTTTTCCATAACTTGGCAGGTTATGACAGCCATTTATTTATTAGAGAATTGAGTATACTCCCAGGTACAATAAAAGTTATACCAAAAAATAAAGAAAACTATGTGTCATTTACTAAGTTCATTTACGATGGTAATAAAAACTATACAGTCGTGCGATTCGTAGATTCATACAAATTCTTAAGTACTTCTTTAGAAAAAATAGCTAAAAATCTTCATAAGCAGGACTTTGTTCACCTATAAAACTTTTTTAAAAATAGAACTCACTTCAGTTTGCTGAGACGTAAAGGAATATATCTGTTAACGCTCAAGGCTAGCATGTTGTCGCGACGTGTCTGCGGGTGCGGCGGTGAGCGGGGCGAGAGGGGCGTGCGGCCGCGCGGCGCGCGCGGCGCTCCGTTTCGGCCATTCCTTCCAGAGGCGATCACGGCGATCGGTCGATACCACTCGACGCGCGCTAAATATTTTACAATGTATTTCTAATATCACTATGATCCTATACAACCCTGTAACGACTTAGTACAATAAAGAACACTGCCCAAGTGTTCGGATTGTTATGTTTGTGAAACGATTTTAATTATAAAATGGCCCAAAAGGTGATTGAAAGTGCTATCCGTGAGATGCAGAAATCAATAAGTATGCTATGTGATAGAATGAACGTCCTGGAGTGTAAAATAAATGAGCAAAACGACATTATTCACAAGCAGTCTGCAGTTATCGGTGAGCTCATTTTAAAGATGGAGGGTAAGCAGGAAAGTCCCGAAACACCGACCGAACAACAAGTAGCAGTAATGCCGCGACCGCAACGTCAAGCGCGGATTAATACAACTACAGCCACTGCATTGGGTAAAACCAAAAGTGTAGCGACCAAGAAAATGAGCGCCGAAAAAGGTAAGCCTACATGCTCCCCACCAAGCCGACAAGACACAAATACCGAACCACTAATTATCCGATCCCCGATTGTTATAAACAGTGGTGAGGGCGGTGGCAAAAATGGGTCTGGTGAACTAACCATGGATGCCAATACCGATGGCTGGCAGGTGGCTGGCAGAAAAAGACGCATGAGGAAGCCGCGACAGGTAGTTACGGGAACTGGCAAAGCTGACGATGAGCTCCAGACAGTGGAGCGCATAAAATACATGCAGGCGTGGTCATTCAGACCAGACACGACAACAGACAATGTCTTGAAATATTTAAATAAAATTCACAATTGTAAACAATACACCGTCGAAAAGCGCGAGATAAAAACAAACAAACACGCCGCGTTCGTCATAGGACTTCCTGAGAGTCAGTATGAACGATTTTGTTCGCCGTCTGCGTGGCCCCCACTAGACAAAGTGTCTAACTGGTTTCGTGTACGACCCCGCCAGGAGCGGGGTGGCGACGCAGATAGAGAAACCGGTTCTCAGATCAAGTCGACGGAGCAGTGAGGACAACACGGCGAGCGCAGCGGTAGTTAATAGTCAAAATACACAATGTGATAATCTTCACTCAATAATCGTATGCCATCAAAATATAGCAGCTTTAGGGCCTCGTTCACCATCCTCAAGTAATACGTTGATTAGTAACTTCTTAAGTAACGTTAACTGGTAGTTAAAAGTTCTGAGTATCTTTCGCCAGTTTCACAAACGAAACCGATCCTTTGAGTAACAACTTACGGGTTAAGTGAATGACAGAGCACAATCATACGCTCATTCGTTCAATTTTACGTCATAATTGTCGTTTTCTTGTTATGTCAATCACAAAAAGAATTTAATTCGCGTCGTGTTATTTGCTTATTAAGGATTTCGTTGTAATTTAATAAAATGGACAAAGTTAAACGAGAAAGGATTGCCAACCTTACTTTACAAGAGAGGGACATTTTAGCCTCTCTTGTTTTGAAATATCAAAACGTTATAGTGAATAAAAAGAGCGATGCTTCCACATGAAAGAACAAAGAAGCTGCGTGGGCAAGCATTCAAAATGAATGTAATGCAAAAAAATCTACACGAAATTTAAACACACGAATTCTTGGTAATCGTCGCATCGTAGAATGTTCTACATCTAATTGCTGTTCAATTAACTCGTACAAATCCATTATTTAGTTCGTTTTTACAAATATAAGTTGTTATGATACTCGTCACAAACACCAACAAACACTACTATTAACTACAGAATGACAGAACACGTAAATGTCAAATAATGTTGTGATCTCTTACTAGACAATAAAACTAACAAGTTGGAAGTGTTGTTAGGCAGTGAATTAAGATGCAATATACTCGCGATTACCGAGCATTGGCTAACTGACGTAAAATTAAAATGTGTAAACATAGACGGGTACAAACTAGCGTCGTATTATTATAGGAAGCAAATAGTACATGTACATATATTTGTTCGCGACGATATAAAATGTACAGAAATAAATGAACTGGTATCCTTGTCAGTTGAACAATATTGAGAAATCTCCGCTATTAAATTATTAGATGTTGATTTATATATGATTAGTTGATTGCAATAGTATGTATATATAGGTCTAATTTGATCAGTGCGAATGACTTTTTATATAGACTGGAGTGCTTGCTCGCAAAAATAGATAATCTCGCGATACAGTGTTTAATCGTTGGGGATACTAATATTAATATTTTGGAAGGGCGGTCAACGGAAAGTAAAAATCTGTCAGATGTATTGGCGGCCCATGACATGACGAATTTAGTTGACTTTCCGACACGGAAAAGTAAATATAGGTCCACCGGCCTAGACCATGCCTACACAAACTTACCATTAGGTTCAGTGCGTACTTCGCCAGTTGTCACAAATATAAGCGACCATATATTGCAATTACGTGTAAAATATTGTGTATTGTTGTTGCAGATGCCCCAAATAAGTAGTACAAGGTACGTTCGACGATTCTCCCAGATGAATAAAATTTATTTTAGTGCAGCGCTAGACAGTGTAGATTGGGAAGAGATAGTGGCCCAGAATAAATGTCCTGAGTCACTGTCAACATCCGTAATAAATATATTGCTTAGTAAAATTGACATTTGTTTTCCCCTAAAGGTAACAAAATATAGTGTTAGAAATGACTCGTCATGGGTGACGTCGGACATAAAAGACTATAAATTATTATTATTTGATGTAATTGACATTAGTCATAGGTTTACAAATATATTAAATTTCGATAATATTATAGCTGACATGAAACAATACTATGACATTCTTTTGTACAAAACAAAGACGGAGCACTACTCTAAAATCATTCAGGGTTCATACAACATATCCAAGGCTATTTGGGTCATAGTGAACAAGGAAAGGGGAAAAAACAACTCCCCGCGCCTTGAATTCACTGAAATTGTGAAATCTCAGGATGGCACCGGGTTCGCCTCGCCAAAGTCGGCTGTGAATGCAATGAACCATCGATTTGCATGTGCGGCAGCCACGTGTGGTGCACCGCGTGCTGATATCAGCGCAGTGTGCGACTGGCTTGGCGCGGTTGGACCGCCAGCGGACCGTTCAATGTGGTTGCGCCCGTTTAGCCCACGTGAGGTCTATGACATTATTAGTAAACGCATTACACCTAAGCCATAAAAAGATATTTACGGTATATCAATGGAAGTGTTAAAAGCGGCGGCAAGTCCTGTCGCCCCAGTACTATCAGGTTTGTTTAATATCTGTATTAAAACAGGCATTTACCCTAACCCTCTGAAACAAACAAAGGTCTCTCCTCTGTACAAAGGCAAGGGGACCCAAGAATGCATGGACAACTACAGGCCCGTGTCTATTATCCCTGCTGTTGCTAAAATTTTTGAAAATGGCTTGTGTTCTCGCATAACTGAATACTTGGAGGCGGCTAACGTGCTATCTGACTGACAGTACGCATATCGCGGGGGTCGATCAACTACCTCGTTGACGCGTGATGTGATCCATCGCATTATGACCGCTCGCGAGAACAGAAAGCAAGTGGCACTGATATGCTGCGATCTCTCGAAGGCATTCGATGTTGCCGACCGCGATGTGCTGGCTGTCAAACTAAAATACTATGGAGTAGGTGAGAAAGCCCAATCACTGATGACAGGCTTAATGTCAGAGAGATCACAAGTCGTAGTTGGATGCGGAGGTGTAGTGCGGTCTGACCCGGTGATGTCTGAGATGGGGGTAGCTCAAGGATCGTCTGTCTCAAATATCCTCTTTTCACTGCTCCTGAACGATTTGCCGAGCTCGGTTAGTGACGCTGATATATTTATGTATGCAGATGATAGTTACAGCCGGCTCAGTAGATGCTTTACAGCAAAAATTGAATGACACCGCCAATCAGCTGTATGAGTGGTTTAGTGGGAACGGCCTTGTACTCAAGCTGACAAAAACACATTACATCAATTTTGATTTGTCAGGTCGACCTATGAAGCCACTAGTGGTGTCGGCGGATGGGTTGAACATCATACAAGTCGAGACCGTCACGTTTCTCGGGTTCGAAATCGACAGGTGCCTAAAGTGGAAGAACCACATTGACAGGGTCTGCAATAAGATGGAAAGCGCATGCTTTGCTCTCAGACGAATTGCCAGGGCAATTCTAGCACTGAGGTGAGAACGTGCTATTTTGCCACGGTACATTCTCTGCTCCAGTATGGTGCAGAGCTATGGGGACGCGCTGTTGACTGGGAGCGCGCGTTCCGAATGCAGAAGCGAGCCGTGCGAGCTATAGTTGGGATACCGCAGGACTATTCGGCTCGACCATATTTTTCCCAGCTAGGTATACTCACCCTGCCGTCAATAGTGATATACCAGGTCGCGATTCACGTGAGAATTAACTTTAAGCAGTTTGAGAAGCGAGGCGATGTGCATTCGTATCACACATGGGATCGCGAAAAACTGAAATCGATACCTAGGTCACTGGCAAAATCCGAAAAGACGACTTATGTCATGGGGCCGTTAGTGTACAACAAGTTGCCACCTAACGTGACCTCAGCACCAACTATAGAGTCCTTTAAACTCCGACTGAAGCGATGGCTATGCGAGCAAGCATTCTACTCATTTGACGAACTGATAACAGTGAAATAAGTATAATTGTTAATAAATTTAACTTCAAAACTTTATTGTTAATTAATGGTTATCATGATTGGAATTATGTAAAATTTTTACCCTAAGAAGCTGCCTTTAACATGGTGACCCCGACGTGATGGAATGCAAGGGAAGTAACTGATACACATACCTACAACCAAAGGAGGACAGGCGGATACAACCATGCAAGAAGAAAAGCAAACAAGGACAAGGTATATGCCGTCGTCGGTGAATATAAAAGGGAAGTAAGCCCAGTTTTAATATCTTAATCTTTTAAATGTCTCGCATAATTGCATTTAAGATTGCCTTGGTTTGTGGTTCTTTTCTACGCAGTTCATAATGCATCCAAATTAAACATACTCGTGTTTTCAGTTGTATCTGTGAATGCCTACTTTCGCGTGGTGATAGGCTTTGCCTACCGTTGCTTCCATTTCAATTTATTTATGTTTTTCGCACGTCAATCAGTGATCGCTTCTGGAAAAAAAACCAGTTAACGTTAATTAAGAAGTTACTAATCAACGCTTTACTTGAGGATGGTGAAGACGAGTCTCAACGCCATTTGCAGCTTATCCTGTGGCGCGAGGACGAGTCGCTACCTTTGAAAATTCTGCAATTAAATACCGTAACGTACGGAACTGCATCGGCTCCGTTCTTGAGTACGCGTTGTTTGTTTGAGCTTGCTAACGAATGTTCAGATGAAAGAATTGCCAACGTAATACGTCACGATTTTTACGTCGACGATTTGAACACCGGTTGTGGCTCAAAGCATGAACTAAAATCAATAGTTAGCAGTGTTGTAAAGAAATTAGATGAAGGTTGTTTTCCATTGCGTAAGTTCCGTACAAATGTTCCCGAAATCTTTGAGGATATTCCCATAGATAATCACGCACAAGACTTTTCTAAAGACTCCACCGTTTTGGGCCTGAAATTGTCACCTACCAGTGATGTCTTACAGTTTTCTATGAAGTCTGAATTCCCAGAAAAAATAACAAAACGAAACATTCTCTCGTTGTCAAGTCAATTATTTGGTCCACTAGGATTGTTGTCTGCATGTACCATTACACCGAAACTTATCTTATAGGATTTGTGGTGCTTGAAATCTGATTGGGACGAACCAGTGCCCGATGAGATAAAAGTACTGTGGGAATCCGTTTTTAACAATCTCTCTTATTTGTCGAAAATCGAAATACCTAGATGTGTCTTGTCAGAAAGTTCACTTGATATTGAACTTCATTGTTTCACGGATGCCTCACAAAAGGCTTACGCTGCGTATCTTTATATTAAATCTAACGATCAAGTCAAACTATTATGTGCGAAGTCTAGGGTAGCACCGTTAAAACCACAAATGACCATATCTAGACTAGAATTATTGGGAGCACTCCTTGGTGCAAGACTTCATTCTAAAGTGCTGAAATCATTTAAAGTACCAATTTCCAGGTCCTTGTTTTGGTCTGACTCGACGATTGTGTTGGGATGGATCAAAACTCATCCAAAAACACTTAAAACCTTCGTTTGTAACAGGATTCAGGAGATACGCCAACTCTCTGATGCGTCGTCATGGCGACACGTGCCTACCGATGTCAATCCAGCCGATCTGGCGTCTCGTGGAGTTTCGCCTCAGCGGCTTCGTTGTAGCGCCCTCTGGTGGTACGGGCCTTCGTTCTTGGCGATGTCTGAGCAGCATTGGCCTTCATCCGTTATCTCTCAAGTCGAACTACCTGAAATAAAGATAAGTCTTAAAATACAATACCAGGCAAGCATAGTGCCATTTGAAAAGTTTTCAAATTTCAGTACACTACAAAGAGTCACGGCATATCGCTCCCTTAATAAAGTAAAGGCCTATCTCAAAAATACAAACTTTTGGGAAAACGTGTTTTAAGAGTCAGTGAACCCGATAGATCTACTCTAGTATCCATAACATCATAATTTAAAATGCTATGGCTTTTAAAGCAGACTACATTAAGTGTACTACAGTATTCATAATTAAAATTTAAGAAAGAAAAAAAAATTAAGTACTAATAAATCCTTTATTTAAAACTCTTCCGACTTAGACCTGTTTTACATTATTTTTATTTTAGATTTAAAGGCAATGTTTGGAATGTGCCTTTCTAAAGCTAAAAATAATCAACATTATAAAGAGTATCACTAAATAATGCTTTATCACACAATGTAACCTATTGCATATAGGTAAAAGTGCCTTATCGGAAAACGAAAATACCACAAAAAAATGTTTTCATCAAAAATTATAATAATTCAAAAGTTACCAAATGGCACACATTATTGAATATAGTAGAACATTCTAATAAAGTCAAAAATCTAACATAACAATTCTCCACAAAGTAACAAAATTGCACATAATATAAGTTAATTTAGGAACTTCTAAAAAATTCACAAATGAAACTTTATATTACTCCAAAAAGTTTCAAAAACAAAACTATAAATATCACCAAAAAGTTACAAAATTGCACATAATAATAAATCAAGTAGGAACTGCAAAAATTACAGACACCCTTCCTTTTTTCCTATTATTAATTTGACCACAAACATTTTCATTATAAACTTCTTAAAACAAAACCTTTTTAATCTTTTAACAACTATTGTTTTATCTTATGTTATGAGTATCACCAACTTTACTAAAATTAACAGTTTTCAGTCTTTTCTTTATTTCAGTCATTACCTTAGAATAATAATCAACTTTGGTTATAAACTTATAACTTATGAAAAGCAGTAATTTGATGCCATTTGTTATATAAATCCCTACCATTTTAATAACAAATAGCTTTAAATTATCTCTGACGTAGGTACTCTAATAAACGTATTTCGAATAAAAATTAAATAAAAACTATTTCTCTTGAGTACTAAACAAAAAAAAACTTATGACAACATACTATCAAAGTAGTTCGCGTAGTAAGGATCAATTAGTTTCTTTGAAACTAATTCCTGGAGATCCTTCTTTTTGTTTGAGCTTACTTCAATTGGTGCTCTATAGGCTACCTGCATGGATATTTCTGTTAAATCTAACATCTTTTTCCTCTTATTCCGGACGTTGATTTCTTTGAAATCTTCATCATTATATGACGTTTTATAATAGAAAGCAAAAGGGTTTTCATACCACGGTATTTTTTTGTTCATCTGTATTAAAATTATAACCCTAATTTCCCTGCAATTCTTTCACGTTGTAAAAAAAGTCATAAGTAAGAGTATGAATTATAAAAGGTTTTCCAGTCTTCCTGGCTCTTAATAATCAAATTTAAAATCTTAATAATCAAATCAAATTTAAAAATTAAATAATAATCTCATTATCTTGAAAAATAGGTAATGCTCGAGTTTTTGGGGAACATTCTCGGGATGATTGACGGCTCCTACAAGTTGTACTCGTCGAACTACTGCCGTCGGATCTTGAAGATGAGCTGGAACTACTTGACGATGATCTGCTTGAGCGTTTCGATGGTGTTCCGATAAAAGCAGTCGATGGCCCAGGCATAGCGACTAACAGTTGTGTATTTTCCAAAACGCGTCCAGTACTATCCTAAAACAAAAATTATACGATTAGATGCTATACGAGTACATTACTTACACCTAATTTGAAATAAGATTCGGGTGAACTGACTGTCAAAAAAGTCTGTTAAAGTTTAAGTATTTAGCTAGAAAGATTACAATAGAAAAACTTACTTTCTGCTCCTTAGGCGATTCATTTTGTTGTTCAACTTGTGGTTCAGGGAGATTGAGTAAGTTTAAAATTTTATGCGACCGCGACGTCATGTTTCTGTGAATGATAAAAATAACAACTGTATCTATTTTACAGCTACTTAACCTATAAACAGACTTCACACCTACTTAACCTATAATTACTTTTTGTTAAGCTAACCATACTAGAGATTATGAACGCAATTCAAAATTTGATTAAACATTTTGCATCGTGTAAGGAACTAACCTTAAAAGTAAACACAATTCTTGAATCTAATTTTGAGAAATAAAGAATGATTTTGAGATTAACATAGAAAAAACTAAATTTTGTTGTAAAATAAAGAACTGATTTGATTTAAAATGACATATTTTAATAAATTTTGGTGATAAAGGAGCCTAACTCTAGTTCAACCTGTCTAGTACTAAAAAATATTGCAATACTTACCCGATAATTAGTAATAAAAAGGCACAATTCCAATTTGAACAACACGTCAGCGGTCCGGCGTCATCAAGTACCGGCACCTTACTGGTTAGGCCTCTCTAGCGGGAAGGCGCGCGCGCGGGAGAGGGTAGTGTGAAAAGGACACTATCACCGTATTCATTTTTTTTCTCTTTCTGTCAAGGTCAAGTGATAGAACAGTTGTTATTGAGCCCATATAACACAAAAACTCAAAACCTCTAAATTTCGAATTGTGCCCTTACAATATTAAGGGAGCGATATGTTCTACGATTTCTAAAACTACCAAACAGTAGTAAAGAATGTAAATTGAAACCTGGACTTACCTTGAATGAGTTGCAGCAATCACTACTCGTCTTAGTAAAACAGTCGCAGAAGGAATCATTCCCAACTGAAATACAATCACTGTCTACAACTAAATTAATGAGCTCGAAGTCTCACCTTTTGTCTCTAAACCCCTTCTTGGATGATAGTGGTATACTTCGTGTAGGAGGTCGTATACAGAATGCATCCCATTGTTCACACAACAAAATTCATCCTATGCTAATTGACTCAAGGCACCCCTAACCAAACTTTTATTTAAAAGTGAACACTTACGGTTGCTTCATTGCGGCCTACAACAATTATTAAGTTCTATTCGTGAACGTTTTTAGCTAATTGGTGGCAGAATGCTGAGTTCAAAAACAGTATTCAACTGCATTACGTGCAGGAGGTGCAAACCTCAAACAATTCAGCCTTTAATGGGCAACTTGCCCATCCCTCGGGTACGTCCAGCTCCACCTTTCGAAACGTGTGGAACTGATTTTGCAGGCCCATTCTTGATATCGAGTCGCAAGGGTCGCGGGTCACGCACCTCTAAGTGTTACCAATGTATATTTGTATGTCTCTGTACCAAAGCAGTTCATCTAGAGGTGGTAAGCGAACTTAGTACTAATGCTTTCATTCTATGTTTGCGTAGGTTTATTGCTCGTCGTGGTAAACCTCGAACGATAATGGCAGAAATTTCGTGGGAGCACGTAATGAGTTAGCTAGATTAGTGAAACGAAATGACCAACCTATTTGTGCGTACGCGGCCAGTGAATCCATTGATTTCAAATTTAGTCCGGCATACTCACCTAACTTCGGCGGAATCTGGGAGGCGGGTGTTAAGGCGGCTAAATTCCATCTTCGACGTATTGCGGGTAACACCAGCTTAACTTTTGAGGAGTTGTCTACCTTATTTGCGCAAATCGAGGCAATTTTAAATTCGCGTCCATTAACGTGCCTGACGTCGGATTCGTCCGACCTAACACCCCTCACTCCTGGACACTTTCTTATTGGAAGACCTTTGACGGCTTTACCGGATCCTACACAAGTCTCCGAGCCTGTTCGGGTCAACCGTTATTTACTACTGGAGAGGCTGCGACATCAATTTTGGAGAAGGTGGACGCAAGAGGTGCTGTCGGACATGCAACAGAAAGAAAAGAAAGAAAGAAAGAAAAAACCTTTTGTTTAAATGCAGCACCGATAATACACGTAATCACGCAAACAAAATAATTAAATAACAAAGGCGCTGCACCAAAAAAGGAGCCAGTTCAGCATGGTGTCAGGCACAGGTACCTGACGCTGGTTTTCAACTGGCTCCTATGTGGAGGACATGCGACGTGGTTTTTACAGTATAAAAAATATTTAATTTACAAAAATCGAAAAAAAAATCAAAACAAAACAAAAAAAAATAAATAATAAAAACCAAAAATAAAAACACAAACAGCAGAAACCAAAACGGGGTGGCATCGGCATAACAGGTTCAAACCTTATCTATGACTACTACGACTATACTACCATAGATATGATATAACAGCGAGTGAAGTGGCGCAAAAGGGGCCAGAACTTGAAAATTGACGACATCGTGTTGGTAAAGGATGACCAACTGCCTCCTTTACAATGGCTGATGGGACGAATTGTCAAACTTTATCCCGGTGAAGATGGCGTTACCAGAGTCGTCGATGTCTCTACAAAACGGGGAATCCTCCGAAGAGCGATCTCCAGATTATGTCCGTTACTTATAGAATCCCAAGAGCCTCTTGAAAGCTGTTCTTTCAAGGGGGGGAGGATGTTAACGCTCAAGGCTAGCATGTTGTCGCGACGTGTCTGCGGGTGCGGCGGTGTGCGGGGCGAGAGGGGCGTGCGGCCGCGCGGCGCGCGCGGCGCTCCGTCTCGGCCATTCCTTCCAGAGGCGATCACGGCGATCGGTCGATACCACTCGACGCGCGCTAAATATTTTACAATGTATTTCTAATATCACTATAATCCTATACAACCCTGTAACGACTTAGTACAATAAAGAAGCTCTGTGTACAACAGCCAACGAGTTCACCTTATTGTTGTTCACCCTAAGAAGCTGCCTTTAACAATATCCTTACGAATACATGACTAGTTGGGAGTCCTATAATGAAACAACATTACCGGCAAAGAAACATTTTTTTTATAAACTAACCAACGAACCTCTTTCTCAATCTGATTATGAACATGCGATATCACTTTGGAATGCTTTTAACATAAAAAATTTAGGTGAGTATACCTATTTGTATGTTAAAACAGATGTATTATTGTTAGCAGAAATTTTTGAAAAGTTTCGTCAAACCTGCAAACATAATTATAATTTAGACCCAGCATTTTACTTGACAGCGCCAAGTCTTAGTTTCGACGCTATGCTTCTAAAGACTAAAGTTCAATTGGAACTTATTACGGACTTACAAATTGTACGCATGATACAAAAAGGTATACGCGGCGGTATTAGCCTATGTCCTAATAGATATGCTAAATCGAATAATAAGTATCAAATGGATTACAATCAGTCTGAAGCCAGTAAATATTTAATCTACATAGATTGTAATAATCTATACGGTTACGTTATGTGTGCTTATCTACCTCACAGCGATTTCAAATTATTAAAGGATTGTGACTTTAGTCAACTTAAAATCATGAATGTGCCTGATGATAATAACTATGGGTATATCTTGGAGGTTGATTTAGAATATCCAGAAAACCTTCACGATTTGCATAATGATTTACCTTTTTGGGCGCAAAATTTTATTCCACCAGGCTCGAAATGTAAAAAACTAACTAACTAATTTATATGATAAATTTCACTATGTAATTCATTATGTATATTTAAAGGAATGCATCCGAAATGGAATACGTCTTAAAAAAATTCATAAAGTGTTACAATTTAAACAAAGTCCATATCTGAAGAAATACATTGATTTAAACACAAAATTACGACAGCTGTCGAACTCAACATTTGAACAAGACTTTTTTAAATTGTTGAATAATAGTATTTTTGGAAAAACTTTAGAAGACGTTGAACGTAGAGTTGATGTAAAGTTAGTGAATATATGGCGCGATAAAAGAAATAAGACGAAAAAAATTTACGGTGCAGAACAACTGATAGCACGTCCTAACTTCCACAGTGCAACAATTTTTGATGAAAACCTCGTTGCTATGCAGCTTAATCGTGAAAGGGTAATCCTAAATAACCCAATTTATATAGGTTTCTCTGTTTTAGAAATTTCCAAAAGTCATATGTATAACTTTTATTATAATGTTCTGAAAAGCTATTATGGCGGACGGCTGAAACTTAATTACACCGATATAGATAGTTCCCTGTTCTCTGTACAAACTAACGATTTTTATGAGGACTTAAAGAATAATTTTATTGAATACTTTGATACCAGTAATTTTATTCCAAACAACTGGTTTGGAATAAAATTAAGAAACAAAAAAATACCAGGGGTTCTAGTCAAAATGCATTCGTTACGAAGCGAATCGATCGCTACATTCGCCATCGCTCCGATGATAACGATGTTCGATTCGTAGACAATGTTTGTCACTTTTTGCATTCTTTAACTCGACTCGAATGGTCGTTTCGACACCATTTTAGTCTATGATTTTCGAATTAATGTGGATAAGTCCTAATTCTTATTCCATCGTCACTGTCAAGAGTGTCAAAACTTTGTTTTGAACTTTTGCCGCGAACGGACCAAACAAATGTTAAAAACTTTGTGGGATCTTTTAAAGAGATTTAAAAGTAAGATTAAAGTAAGTATTATTTAGGTTAGTAAGTGTTATTCTACTAATATTACAAATGTGAAAGTTTATGAAGATGTTATACCTAAATAAACGTATCCCACAGGAAGAATTAACCCATCTTCAATTTTCAGTCAATTTTTACTCTTTTGGAATTTATGGAAAGGCGCAATAGTTTAAGCAGTGAAATATAGCGGCATTACTTTAAATATATCAGTTATAATAGGCCGAAAGGAAGTAAGAAACAATGACCTTGGTGGTTTACAATAACATATTCAATTTCATAGAACTCTTATTACTCATATTCCAGCCACGGTGATTTATCGAGACCTCAGCCTGGTCTTCAAGGCCAATATAAGGGCAGACCACCTATGGCAGGAGTCAGCCCTTATCCTTAATTCTATTCATGGTGGTGTCAATACGACAAGACAAATGGAAGAAGGTATTTACCATACTGAAACTACAGCCCATAGAACAGGTTTTGATGATACATCCTCTCCTGTTTAATAAGTACCTAGATTAATAATATCATTGCATTATTTAGGTGAATAAAAGATGTTGTGACTTATTTATTAATGCTTTTAACAATAATCACAATTTCATTTATAATGTTCATTATAATATTGTATACTTCTTCGACAGCCTCCGTGGCGTAGCGGTAGTGAACGCGGCCGCTACGCAGGGAGCACGGGTTCAATCCCCGCTCAGTGCAAATATTTGTATGCATGAATATGTATATTTGCATTGGTCTGGGTGTTTCTATGTATAATATGTATGTATTTACAAAAAAAAACGTATCTAAGTATGTTTATCCGCATTCTAGATTCCATAACACAAGCTAGTTAAGCTATGCTTACCATGGGTCTAGATAGCGTTGTGTGAAATGTTGTGGAATATTTATTTATTATTTATACTTAGTTGCATAATTTGTTTATTTTAAGGTGTTTGCTGACTGGAAATCCAAGACCAACAAAGGCACAAACTATGTCAGCATGGCAGTGGCACTGATGGTGGTCCTGATAACGGTGATATCGGATAACTCATGGGTGCCTTAGCAATGGAGGGCCCCCTAATATAAAGGAACAGCGATTTAATGTGAGTTGATGTGTAACTTTTTGATTGACGTAGGTTGCTGTCGGTGTATTGATTATAATGATACAAGATTAGAAGTTCAGTAAAGTGATTTTTCAATTAAACTAAAAATTTTAAAAATGAAATTACTATATTATACAAACAATAAAAAAGTGTAGAAACTATCGTGAGCCATTTTTCATTCGATAAATTTATTACGGCTGTACTCACGTTACTTGTCAGGATGCGCCCGACTAGTTTCGGAGCCGACCGGAGTCCTTAATCATGAGCAAAGCACCTGACGTCGCCGCGCCTGGGTGCTCTGCTCATGATTAAGGACTCCGGTCGGGTCCGAAACTAGTCGGGCGCATCCTGACAAGTAACGTGAGTACAGCCGTAATAAATTTATCGAATAAAAAAGTGTTGAGTTTGTCTCTGCCACCTAAGTGGTATAATCTGTTTTTAGTACTAAAACATAAATAACCTACATATAATTTTATGATTCTTAGTTTCTATCAATCTTCAAAAATTCATTAGTCAGATGAATATAATTCACATGAAAATTATAAATATCTTTTTATACTTACCTCTGTAGTAAAATGGATTTAAGTAACATAACATAAGCATTGTATTCAAAAACTGATGATTGCTCAATAAAGATAAATTATTACGGATATGACAGGAATTTAACAGTAATTACTTTACATACCTAATATTATTTTATAGTATAGGTATTTATTTATCTTTACATTCTTCCAGAGACCATCAGCTGCATCATCAAACTTTAACAAGCAAGATATTGTTGTTGCATATGGTATGTACGTATCACCTATTCATCAAATAAAGATACTTCTTGTAATATACTATACTTAACGGGAGAGACATTTTAAATTTGTCTCACATAAACCTTTATCTTCTGGAGAAATGATTATTCTATATGAAAATCTAACATACATACATATAATCATGCCTTACCCCTGAAGGGTTAGGCAGAGGTGAATTGACACCTACATTTCACCAATCAGTGTACTTGGTCCCATGTAATATGGACTTTTTTATAAGAACTATGGTGGCAGACAAGCACACGGCCCACCTGATGGATAGTGGTTACCGTGGCCCATGAACGTGTGCAACCAGCAGCATGGAGGTGAGCCAATTGCCATATTCCGGGCACTATTGTTGATCATCTAAGCCTTATTATATTATATGTGTAACGTAATGTTGACATAGTCAGTCACTCCCTCTTTCCCATTGAAGTAGGTAGATACATCTATCCATTATGAAAAAGTATTCGTTTTGTATAGTGATAACAAAAACCTATATTGCTATTTATTTTTGCAGACTTAGTAACAATACAGTCGCAGCCTCAGACACCACCAGCACCACCAACACTACTGCCATCAACGTCATACGTCAGCGTCAGCGTCTCCACCAGTCAACAACTACCATTAGTAATTCCGACATGAAGATCACCACGACCGAACACGCCTCCCATTCTTCCGTCTCCAGCTGGACAAGAAACGGTACGGGCGACTTTGTGGCCGTCGAGTAAAGGATACAATTGAGGGAGAGGCCAGCTAAATGAAGCTCGTAGGATAGAGGTGGATGTGCAGCGCAATAATATACTAAGCCGATTTGCAGATATTGCTGAAGGCTTCCTTCAGCAATATTTGTCAAGTAGGGACCACACATAACAGCATTTTTTTTCTATAACATCAAAAATATGCTCGCACCTATTTCCTTCTGGAGTAGAAACAGATAACAGCCCGTTATCTGCTACTATCCTTACCCACTTCACAAGCTTCAACTATTGTCATTAAACCTTTCATGCAAGCCCGCCGCGCGCCGGTTGCTTCAGACTCCCTTTCTTTAGTTCATTTTTTTACCACTCCGGTGGCAGACAAGCACCCGACCCATATTTTAGTTGTATATTCTTTCTTTTCTTGTTGCGTATTACTGAATTACCACTAAGGTGGTAGACAAGCGCACGGTTTTCTTGCTCTTTGTTTGTTGTGTATTCTTTATTATAACTGGTTGTGTAAACTGAAAAACTTGTTGCTTAATACCTAGTAATTTGTTAATAAACAATGTTACAAGGAATTGTACAGAAGTTACGTTGTAATAAATAGAATAAATAGTATTAGTATGGGAAATATTGTAATACTGCAAAAGCCTTGTATAATAGCTGAATCCACAGAAATCACTGATTTTCTATAAGTGTGTCCATTGTTATTTCGTTTTTTTGTTGTTTGTTTGTTGTGAATTCTTTGTGTAAACTGACCAACTTGTTACCTATTTCTTTTATCTGCTAATTTATGAATGTAAAAATCAATCTAAAATATATTATAAGTTATATAACTTTAATAAGATTAAATATCTATTATAAAATATAAAAACTTCACTATATTTGGAATTAAATCACTTATTTATATTTACTGAATACAACTTATACAACAGATTCTACATAGGTCTACACCATTGGAATGCTCGAAGAGAACTGACTGCCTCTTCGTTCGATAAACATTTCGACTGAATGTAATCCCCACCATTAGTCCGTATTTTTTTTTGGTGATGCCAACTTAAGAAAATCATGACACTCAGCCGTCCGACATCGTGCGGCTCCTGACGCACAAAAACAACATTTGACATAGAGCCAGTCAGTTCTATTCATAACATAACTAACCAGTTATGATTAAATAATATGGTAGGTACTTAAATTTTACTTAAAATTATTATTACAGTTGTGCAATATAAATAGAAACGATAAATCATGACACTTGCTTCCTTGAAACTATTTGTCCAAAAAAAAATAGTTGAAGAGGTACAATAATAATCACAACCATTTCATTCTTATTACTAAATAAATGATCATATAAGTACCTAAATTGATATTAATTTGATACAATTTGATGTATTGAACTTCAAATTTTCAATTACAAAGTAGGTTAATAATCAGAAATATAAATGTAGACAAATCAACAACAAAATTGCAAAAACAATAAACTTATACTACTAATCTTAATTCACTATCCGAGTCGTTAGAATTACTATCACTATCGTTAATTTCTAAAGCCTTTAAATGAATCCAAGGTCTGAGCCTATCAGGAGAAAAAACACTTTCATATGGCTTTTTCTTGTTGTTGAAGCCCGGGACATCGCTTACTCTATATCTGTCGTTGCCCAGGACTTCAACAATTTTATAGGGACCTATAAACTTTGACAAGAGCTTAGTGCTTTTACCGTCATTAGCATAGTTATTTCTACTTATTTTAACTAAATCTCCGACATTAAATTTAGTAGCGGGTAAATGTTGAGAGTCATGTTTTTGTTTAGATTTAGATTGAGCGTTAACAATACTATTACTAATATTATTTCGCACAAGCGTTAAATCGCTTGGACAACCATCGGAAGGCATATCAAGTTTATTTACTGAGTCATCTCTCATTCGTACACCAAATAAAGCTTCTGTTGCGGTTTTTTGTGTGGTAGAATTGACAGTTTTATTGATTCCCCACTGAATTTTACCGGTGAGCCTGTCCCAGTCACGTTCAGAGTTATTAAAATTTTGAGCAGACAAAGAATTCAAAATGGTTTGGCTAAAACGTTCGGCCTGACCATTCGCCCTGGGACAGGCAACGGCGTTAAGTATGTGTTTAATACCATGTTCATCACAAAAGGATTTGAAAGCTGTAGAGGTGAACGAAGTGCCACGATCAGAAATAATTCTAGATGGGATACCAAAGTCATAAAATATATTTTCCAGAACTTTAATGGTTGTTTTGGTTTTCGTGTCTTTCACTGCTCTCACAAACACGTACTTTGTAAAACCATCTACCACAGTTAAAATGTACGAGTTACCGTTCCTACTCTTTTTTTTTTTTTTATGCCACTTAGGTGGTAGACAAGCACACGGCCCACCTGATGGGAAGTGGTTACCGTGGCCTATGGACGTTTGCAACACCAGGGGCATCACAATCGTGCTACCGACCCTGTAGATACCTTCTAATACCCTTCTTGAAGAACCCCATATTGTAGTCGCTTGGGAAAACCACGGCAGGAAGTTCATTCCACAACCTGAGCGTGCGTAGGATGAAGTTCCTTTCAAAACGCACGGTGCGCACCATTTCCGGTCGCAGTGTGTGAGGATGAATTCCCTGCCTATGGCGAGTGGTGCGATGATAGAATGCAGCGGTGGGCATCATGTCAAACAATTCATCTGAGCACAAACCATTGTATAGGCGGTAGAACACACACAGCGAGGCAAAGTCCCTTCTGAGGCTGAGAGGTTCCACATCACCTGTGAGTATGGGATTGTCGACGAGCCTCAACGCCCGTCTTTGCAATGAGTCGAAGGGGCCAAGCTGGTATGCAGGCGCTCCGGCAAAAAGGTGACAGCAGTACACCATGTGGGGCCGAATTTGTGCCTTATAAAGCAGAAGTCGTTGCCCCGCAGTGAAGTACTGCTTCGCCCTGTTGAGCACTCCAAGTTTCTTTGAGGCCAGCTTGACCTTGTCCTCCAAATGGTTGCGGAACTGAACGTCACTTGAGATGTCGACACCTAGGATCCCAATACTCGAAGAGATGGTAAGTGGTGTGCCCAGGAATTGCGGCGCTACAATAAATGGGGTTTTCTTAGCGGTGAATACACATACTTGTGTCTTAGTGGGGTTAAATTGGACTAGGTTAAGTCGACCCCAATCGGATACTCCCGAGAGAGTAGTCTCGATTTCAGACACAAGTTGTTCGCGTCTCTTCTCCACCTCGAATTGAGGGATATTTGCACGACCCGTGTAACACGTATCCCCGGTACTGTCGTCCGCATAACAATGAATAGATCCATCAGACAGCATGTCATTGATATGCAGCAGAAACAGCGTCGGGGACAACACGGAGCCTTGTGGGACACCAGCGTTTATGTCCATGCGGTCCGAGCAGCTGCCATCAACGACGGCTTGGATACTTCTGTTGGACAAAAAGCTGGCAATCCATTCGCAAAGTCCCTCGGGAAGTCCGTAGCGTGGCAACTTCGAAAGAAGACCTCTGTGCCAGACCCGGTCAAAGGCCTTTGCTATATCGAAGCTGACCGCTAATGCCTCGCCCCGGCTCTCGATAGCTTGCGCCCATCGGTTTGTGAGATACACAAGAAGGTCACCAGTGGAGCGACGGTGGCGAAAACCATACTGTCAGTCGCTCAGTAGGTCGTTTCCCTCAAGGTATCCCAGGAGCTGTGCATTAATCACACGCTCCATTACCTTCGAGAGAAGGGAGGTTATAGCAATAGGCCTGTAATTGGACGGGTCTGTCCTGTCGCCTTTCTTAGGCACAGGATGCACAAATGCAGTCTTCCACGAGGCTGGGACTTGTCTCGCGGAGTAAGAGAGCGCGAAAAGCCGTGTAAGTACTGGGCACAATTCGGGGGCACAGTGCCTGAGCACCATCGCCGGTATACCATCCGGCCCACTCGACTTCCGAACATCCAGGGACTTGAGTTCCCGCCGGACCACCCGTTGTGTGATTTTAAATTCAGACATGAAAGTACCACAGTTGGGGATAATAGGTGGCTCGGCATTCCCGTCGTTCATCGTCGAGTTTGACGCAAAGAGATTACCCAAAAGATCGGCTTTCTCCTTAGCGCCATGAGCTAGGCTACCGTCGGGTTTTTGCAGCGGCGGAAGGCAGGAATGGCAGAAGTTTCCCTCGGCAGCTTTGGCGAGCGACCAAAATGCTCGACTACCGGGTAACGAGTAAGCCGCTCGCCAATTCCACCGATGAACTCAAACTTCGCCCTGGCAGTAGCTTTTTTACTGGACCTCGAGGCGGCATTCAAGGCTGCGATGTACTTTTTAACAAACCGTCTTAATTTTGGAAACCAGTACTGATTTTGATTTTTTTCTAATGTCTTTGTATAACCGTGATGACCTGTCTCGTCATGGTTTGCTTTGCAAATTTGCCATCTCGCGCTTCTCGGTACTACCATACAAAAACGATCGTCAACCTTTCTGTATAGTGCATTATTCTTAATACTAAAATTTTCTTTTATTTCTTTTAAATCTTCATTTAATTCCGGCTTAAGTATTTTAATTATTCGAGATGTTTCTGGATCGCCCATTTGCAAAGTTAACAACCAATTTTAGATTTCTATACTATAAACTAACGCGGAATTATTTTCTTCTTCCGCGCATAGCTTGGTGTTGCGAATTAACGCATCTACATGAGTCATGCTAGTGCCTGATCGGTATTCTATTTCAAAATTAAATTCGCTGATTTGTAGCCACCACCTGGCTATGCGCGGAATGAGATCTCGTTTTGTCTAAGTGGTTCTTAAAGCGGCACAATCCGTAAATACCTTAAATGGCAATCCTAAAATATAAACCCTAAATTTCTTTAAAGAGCAAACGACAGCTAAAGTCTCCAATCCGTAAGAGTGAAGGTGTCTTTCATCCACTGTCGTCTGCCTGCTAAAATAAGCTACAGGCTTTAAGACACGAGGGTTCCTCTGCCATTGCATCAAAATACCACATAATCCCAGCGCACTCGCATCTGTGTGGAATTCAGTCTCTAAGCCTGGGTCACACAACGCTAGAACTAGTCTTGTAAGTAAAGTTTCTTTAAGGGAGGAGAACATGTGACCAGTTCCAAGTCGCGCCTTTCTTTAATAATTTTTTTAATGGACGAGCTGTCTCTCCATAACCTTTAATAAATTTACGGAAATATCCGGTAAAGCCAAGAAACTGGCGTACCTCATGGACATTTCTAGGAACAGGGAACTCTTTTACAGCAGTCAATTTAGTCGTACCAGGTTTGATACCTTCGGCAGATATTTCATAACCTAGATAGTTAATGGAGGTATCAAAAAATCTACATTTAGAGAGTTTAAGGGTCAATCCAAATTTGCGTAGCAGTTCAAGTATTTCCTTGAGGCGTTCAAACCCCTGTTCTATACTTGTAGAAGGAATTAGAATGTCATCGAGATATGCTAAGGCATACTCAAAACGCTTGGTTCCCAATATCTTATTTATTATACGTTGGAACACAGCCGGTGCGTTGGCTAAGCCAAAGGGCATCCGTTTAAATTCGTAATAAGATAAGATAAATCTTTATGGTACACAAAAGAAATACAGTACATGTACGGAAAACATAAGAAAAATGTACAAATGGCGGCCTTATCGCTACAAGGCAACCTTTGGATGGACATATTTAATTAAACGATAATAACTTATGGGTAGTTATTACTGTAGTCATAAGCTTAAACTATATACAAGTATATAGACATATATTTATATAAATATTATACACTTTGTTTTTACATATACCTAAGTACATATTTACATTCAATATCCATAACATTTACATAATAACATACATAATTATTAGATATACCTACACATATATTTCATAAGTACAAGATATACCTACACAGCGAGCCCATACCCATTCAAAGCCACATCACAAAGTAACTATCCAGAACGCAAATAGTGTTCTTTTATCATTTTTTTGAAAGTGGCCAGGGATTGTGCGCGTCTGATGGATACAAGCAGAGCATTCCATAACCGTACAGACTGGACAGTGAAAGATTTGTCATAAAATGCTGTAGAATGAGAGGGCGTGGACAATTGTATACCTACACATATATTTCATAAGTACAAGATATACCTACACACAGCGAGCCCATACCCATTCAAAGCCACATCACAAAGTAACTATCCAGAACGCAAATAGTGTTATTTTATCATTTTTTTGAAAGTGGCCAGGGATTGTGCGCGTCTGATGGATACAAGCAGAGCATTCCATAACCGTACAGACTGGACAGTGAAAGATTTGTCATAAAATGTTGTAGAATGAGAGGGCGTGGACAATTGCAATGTTACTGACGACCTCAAGGATCTTGAATGTGTCATTGAGGAACACAAAACGTTCTTTTAGGTAAGTAGGAGTACGGGGATTGAAGAGAATACTGTAAAGCATGGAAAGAATGTGAGCATTCCTTCGAAGGCGAATTGGGAGCCACTTGAGCAAGTTGCGGAACTGCGATACGTGATCATATTTGCGTAGACCAAATATGAATCTTATACAGAAATTCTGAAGGCGCTCAAGCTTATCAAGTTGCTCCTCAGTAAGATCAAGATAGCTGACATCAGCGTAGTCAAGTAGTGGAAGAAGAAGAGATTCTGCAAGTGCAATTTTAGTGGCAGTAGGTAGGAAGTTTCGCAGTCTACGCATGGAACCTGCCGATGCAAACAACTTGCGACTGACTTCCCGTACTTGAGGGCCCCAGGATAGTGTCTTATCTATCCATATACCAAGGTTTTTTACCTCGCTACTTATTTGAATAGTAACACCGTTAAATATTACGTCTGGCAATTGTGACCAATCTATTCGGCTTATAATTCCGGAGCTGCCCACAATAATAATTTGAGTCTTAGAAGGGTTCACTTTAAGCCCATATTACTTACTCCACTCACATACTTGCATCATATCAGCATTAATAGAAGAGATAGCTGCTGGCAATTCTTGTAATGGGGCTTGTGTGTATATTTGAAGATCATCTGCGTAAAGGTGGTAGGAAGAACATAAAAACTTAGAGATGGAATTTATAAAGATAGAGAAAAGTAAAGGAGATAGCACGCCACCCTGTGGCACACCGGCAGTTGTACTACACCAGGAAGAGAAGGAATCTTCAACACGTACACGCTGTCGGCGCCCAAACAGGTAACTATGAAACCAATCAATCACTGTTGGAGATATGTTAATAGAGCGCAGAATGCCGAGCAGGATATGGAAATCCACAGTATTGAACGCGTTACTGAAATCAAGAAGGGAGAGCACTGTAAGATTTCCTTTCTCCATTCCAAACCTTATGTCATCGGTGACTTTAATCAGTACGCTTACTGTGCTGTGCCCGGGTCGAAAACCTGATTGGAGAGGATTTAATAAATAAATAAATAAATAAAAGAGATTATGATTATGGGAAGAATTTGACCAAGGATGGTGTTGGGGACCGAAAGGCAGGTAAATGATGACTCCAACTCCAGTAAAACGTGGTATTGTGTAATTTTAATAAACTCGTGTTACATATGTATCGACATAAGAATCGTTCTTTTGCTTGTGTGCCGCGACCGTGGTGTCGATGCGATCGGCCATATCCCCACCTATCGTCTCGTTCCGTAGCTCGCTGCGTGAACATCCTCCCGGCACTGGAAGCCTGTGGGTTTCAGCGGTACCGTCTGGTTCAACAGCCGTTTCGATGGGTAGAGGACAGATCTTGGAGAATGAACGGTGAAGCTCTCCAGAGGCTGTTCGAATTCTCGCGACTCGTGAGACTCCATCTCTTCCCACGTAGACTTGGTTGACTCGCCCGAGGCGCCATTTCAACGGAGGCGCGTGGTCGTCCTTGATAAGAACAAGCCTGCCGAGAGTGATGTCAGACTTGTTGACCTTCCACTTTGTTCTTGTCTGCAGCTCGCTTACATACTCCTTCGACCACCGTTGCCAAAAATGCTGACGCATTTGTTCGATCCGGTCGTAACGGGGTAGACGATCCGTGACAGCATCGCTCAAATCGTGGGGAGCCGGTGCTGTGAGTGGACGCCCGATTAAGAAGTGCCCAGGTGTCAGTGCTTGTAAGTCGCTGGCATCTGCCGAAAGAGGAGTTAGCGGACGGGAGTTCAGGACAGCCTCAATCTGTATTAACACCGTGTTAAATTCTTCGAATGTAAGATTAGAGTTCCCTACCACACGTCTCAAATGATGCTTACAAGACCGCACTCCTGCCTCCCACAAGCCACCAAAATGAGGAGAATATGGGGGAATAAATTTGAATGAAATATTATTTAAAGCGACCTTTTCAACAATAGCAGACGAGTGCTTCGTCAGGAAATCACCCAGCTCGTTAGCTGCGCCGACATAATTTTTCCCATTATCCGAACATATTTCGGCCGGCTTACCTCTTCGTGAGATAAACCTTTTAAGACAGAGGAGATAACCCTCAGTGGATAAAGTTGTGACTAGCTCAAGATGCATGGCGCGAGTGGCAAAGCAAATAAACAAACATATATAAGCCTTCACTAAACGCGAGCCTCTCCCTTGACGGTTCAAGATATATACTGGACCACAGTAATCGGTACCGGTACGTAAAAATGGGAAACCCGGTAATAGTCGTTCTGATGGGAGGTTGCCCATTATTGGGCTAAACGTTTTCCCATTCAACCTGACGCATTTTATGCATTTATGAACGATAGAACGCGCTAAATTTCGACCACCAAGTGGCCACCACTCTTCGCGAATAGTAGCGAGTAGTAACTGGGGACCAGCATGGCATAAAAAAACATGTTTATATCGAAATAAAAGAACAGTGAATATGTGTTTACTACAGAGCAGAATAGGATGTTTCTTATCGTAAGTGAACTCATTACAGTTATTTAATCTCCCTCCAACTCTTATTAATAAATCCTTACTAAAGAATAAATTAAGTCCTGACATATTACGTGAATATTTAATATTTAATGACTTATTTAACATTGAATTATATTCCTTTGAGAATGAATCGATTTGAGACAACCGAGCTAGTAAACAAGTTGACCTACTTAGCTCGTCTAATAATATCGGGCCGTGTTTACGTTCGGTTTTAAAACGAATATTATGAATGAAACGCAAAACGTAAGCTGCTGATCGAATCATTCGTAAAAAAGATGAAAAAACGCTCAAAAGGAAATACGTTAGTTGATGAATCAGAAGCAGCAATGTGCGATCTGAGTTCAGGTAAAACGGATAATGGCACATCTGAATTACCTTCGTTATAATTAACGTCGAGAATGAGCCTTGGACCGGACCACCATAGATCGTTATGAATAAGATCCGGTAGGTTCACTCCGCGTGACAACATATCAGCGGGGTTAAACACGCCTTGTACGTGTGACCAAACGCAACCCGTAGTTAGGTCATTGATTTCAACTATTCTGTTTTGCACGAATGTCTTCAGTAAAGTCGGATGAGTATGCAACCATCCCAAAACAATCATTGAATCAGTCCAAAATAAAATCTTATCGAACTTTAGATTCATTAAATCAACTATTCTTTTATAAAGACGCGCACCTACTAATGCACCACACAATTCGAGGCGCGGGATACTAACCGGTTTTAAAGGGGCGACCTTACTTTTTGCACACAACAATCGAACGGTGACTACGTTCGATTGTTCACAAACGCTGCGTATGTAAACACAAGCCCCGTAAGCATCTTGTGAGGCATCCGTGAAAATATGTAATTGTAATTGGTTTGCATACTGGGTGATAACATGACGCGGAACGCTTACGTCACGTAAATGTTGTAAAGACGTTAATATTGTATTGAATGAACACAACAAATCATCAGGTACGGGCTCATCCCATCCGACTTTACGAAGCCAAAGTTTTTGCATTAGTATTTTTGTGATAATAATAGTAGGAGCTAATAACCCTAGCGGGTCATAAACCTGTGATATAATAGAAAGTATCTTTCGTTTAGTAATTCGCGATACATCCATTTCAACATTTAAATTACTATTAAAATGCAGTTCGTCAGTATTATTACACCAACCTAAACCGAGTGTTTTACACTGTGTTGACTTATCGAGTGACAACGACTTTGTAAAACTGTCTGGAAGATTTAAATCAAAATTGAATGCCCATTTGCGCAATGGAAAGCAACCAGAATTTAAAATGTTTCTAATACTTTCACACAATAATAATAACTCCTTTTTATTATTATGAGAAAAGATTAAATCGTCGACATAAAACGAATTTAAAATTAAATAAGAAGCTTGTTCATCAGCGCAGTCTAAGGCTAGTTGCCGTAAACACCTCATGGCGAGGTATGGTGCCGACGCAATACCGTATGTTAAAGTGTTTAACTGATATTTACCTAATGCATCGTGTTTGTTTTCACGCCAGACGATCTGTTGTAGGTGACGTTGATCGGGATGTATAAGCACCTGGCGGTACATTTTTTCGACATCTGCGCATGCGACAAATGCGAACTGCCGAAAGCGTAGAAGAATACCGACCAAGTCATTTAACAACGGCGGGCCAATTAATTGTAAATCATTTAGTGATTTTTTAGAGCTTGTTATTGCACTTGCGTCGAATACGACCCTTAATTTGGTAGTCGTACTTTCCCGCTGTACACAATGATGTGGTAAAAAATAACACGGCGTTGTAATGTTGTCAATGCGTGTCATGTGCCCTAACGTTAGGTATTCATTTAAAAAGTCGGCATACATACGTTTCAACTCGGGCGAACGATCTAGCCTTCTTTCTAATGACAAGAATCTATTTTTCGCGGACTCATAGGAGTCGCCAAGTGAGTCAGCTGATTCGCGTAATGGCATTCGTACCATAAACCGACCATCACAATCGCGGATGGTGGTGGAAGTAAAAAGTTCCTCACAAACTTTGTCCTCCTCGGTAAGAATGTTTAATTTGCTGTTGTCAACTTCCTCTAATTCCCAAAATCGTTTTAATTGGTCATCGAGTGAGGTGGAAAACGCTTTGCAAATCATATTACTAGAATACGCCATATTCGTAGACTGTTTATTAAGAGCTAACGCACCCGAAATAATCCAGCCTAAATGGGTATTTTGTAAATAAGGTCCTTTAGACAAATGTATCCGACCTTCCTGTAACAAACTCCAAAATATGTCGGCACCAATCAGAATGTCAATATCTGAAGGTACATGATACCCTGGATCCGCAAGTGTAACATTTTCTGGGATTTGTAACGAGTGAACGTTAATAAATGTATTCGGTAAACTAAAAGTAATCTTAGGTAAAACGGAACAATTTAAATGTGTACTAAAATTACTAATCCTCGATCGCATGAGTAGGTTACAAGATTGCTCTGATCGCAGAACACTGTTCCCTATTCCAGTGATGGTGAGAGTGGACTGTATTGTTGAACAACGTAATTTTTTACATAATGAATCTGTAATAAAACATCTTTGGCTGCCACTATCGAGAAGTGCACGCGCAACTATATTAATGTTATTATTAAAGACTTCAACGAGTGCGGTCGACAGCAAAACCGGTTGTAACATGATAGATCGCACGGCTTGCTTCGAGTGATACGAGTGTGTGAGTGACGGAGATGCATCGTTCAAGCTCATGACCGCGTCAGTGTGCGTAAGTGCAGAATTTGAACTAATTGAATTGCAACTTAAATTATTGTCTATGTGAATGAGACTGTTATGTTTTTGTGAACATTGCCTGCATGGCCCGTATTGACATTCTTCTAAAGAATGACTCGAACGTAAGCAATTAACACAAATATTTTTATCTGAATCGAATTTTAACCTATCTTGCACAGACAGATTCAGAAAACTAATACACGAATATAACGCGTGATTAGAATCGCACATAATGCACTTAACGGTGCGCGATTGATTCGCTGTACGAGTAGATGTACCTGTGCGAGACGGTTGTTTGGACGACGTAAAAGAACGTATTTTTTGGGTAGCTTTAGGTATACTAGCAATAGGCTTTTTTAGAGATTCATTGACTTGTTGGTGACCTTGAGCTTGTATAATTTCTAGAACATTCGAACGGTCTTTTAGAAATTCTAAGAAGTCATTTAATGTCGGTTTTAAGGAACCTTTACACAACAAACTTATTCTGTTTTCCCACCCCTGAGCTGTAATTAGGTCTACTTTGGAAACCATCAAGTAAATAATTAATGTATCCCAACTTTGAGTGGGCTCACCCATGATCTTTAATGCTCTCAAGTTTTTTAATATCGAGTCAATTAACTGCCGTAGCTGACGAGGTGACTCTTTTATCATCGATTTAATACAAAGCAAGGACTTAATATGGTTATTAATCAATAACCTACTATTATCAAATCGGTTAATTAATAAATCCCAAGCTATCTGATAGTTATCTGAACTAAATTCTAATGATTTTATAACTTCTAAAGCACTACCTTTCAATGAAGAACGTAAATAATGAAATTTTTCTATTGGAGTTATTTCATTAGCATTATGAATTAACGAAATAAAAGTATCCCGATACTCTAACCAGTTTTCAAACGACCCGTCAAAGGAAGGCAACGCGATGATGGGCAATTGTATGTCGCCATTTTTGTTGTGAGAACACTTGGTAGGCACATGTGGCACTACCTCGTGTCTATTGGCGATGCACTTGGCCGACGCCATTATTGTGTAGTATTGGGATTCAATCGACTCCCTGATCTCTAACTGCTTCAATAATTCTGAATCACTTAAAATAATGTTTTCTATTTTAACTTGTAAATCCTGAAAATCTTTAAATATTTGCTCCGAGTTAACCATGCGTAACTTTAGCTCAACAATTTGTTGTTCACCCACTGAAGATTTATCTAATGACAAAATGAACTTCCCGAAGAGTGTAAGCCTACCACGCAAATTACCTCGAGTTCTGACTAGGTCGCGCAACTCGAGATTATCACTGGCTAACGAAACACTAGGAGGCTTTGGCTGTGATTGGCCTATTTCATCGGAACTCATTTTGGTGGCTACGGAAAACAAATAGGAATGGGTACTTACAAGGATCACTGAGAACGAAGCAGCCAGCAGCGCACACTGTAACGTAATTAACACGGTATTAATAAAATCGAAAACGTGTCCGTTGTCCACCCGTGCCAACCTCTTAGACGTGATGAATCTTCTGATCCGACTTCCGGCTCCGAAGGTCCAATGTTGGGGACCGAAAGGGAGATAAATGATGACTCCAACTCCAGTAAAACGTGGTATTGTGTAATTTTAATAAACTCGTGTTACATATGTATCGACATAAGAATCGTTCTTTTGCTTGTGTGCCGCGACCGTGGTGTCGATGCGATCGGCCATATCCCCACCTATCGTCTCGTTCCGTAGCTCGCTGCGTGAACAGATGGGAAGGACCATGTTTCGACTTATGCAGTCATTTCCAACAGCACTGGAGTTTATCGACATTATACACTCTTTGTGATTTTATGAAATGTGGATATGCCTCGAATCACGAGATTAATTTTAAAAAGTAGAAAATATACCGTGATTTATTAATTGATTGATTTTATTCTTTGTAATATAATGTATCTACCATGGTTCCAACTGTGTAAAAATGAATAAACATTACACAAAAATAAAACTTGTGAATCTTTGAGAAAAGTTAACCTAGATTACCTTTTTAAAATTGCTTAGCCCATCCCTAAATCCTGTTGCGGATCAGATTAGAAAAGAGATCCTTGTCTGTCCACATTGGTTCGTGCCGTGCCAGAACATGGACGACTAGGCATCCGTGTCCCGACAGAACCTTTTTGTTCACACACGTGACAGTGCTGTGGACGCAAAAATATACTTTTAAATTTTTACCAATATTTTATTCATTTTATGTACATCATTGTTTATATGACCTCCCATAGACTTCCAGAATGACCGATCTAAAGCAGCCCGCATCCAGCGCTTCCCGGCGACCTCGATGAGGTCGTCCTTCCACCTGGCCGTTGGGCGTTTTATATTCTCATTGGGATTGTAACTAAGTCAAATTACGACATGAGTATTTTTTTTTTCAATATAGTATACAGGGTGTATTTTTGAAACGGGGCAGTAAGGGCAAGTACCTTAACCGTTGCAGTTACAGCAAAACGTTCTTAGAAGACCTTCCCTAACTTTTTGACATATTTTGAACTGCATTCACAGATTTTGTAAAAGACTTACAGTTGGCAAAAAAAAATGCAAAAAGTCCAAAAATGTTTTTTTATGCCAATCGATTCTATTTCATGTGGGGATCAAAAAACTCTATGAGACCATTTTAGCTTTCAGTACTAGGAAAGACAGAAATCGCCAAAAACGTTTCCCATACATTTCGGCAACAGAAACAAATTTCTACGATGGTCTAACTTTTTGTTATGGCCAGGAAGTGGGTAGAATTGACTGTAAAGTAAATAAAAAGAATTTTTACCCTCAAATTTCGAATTTGATTCGAAAATCTGTGTGTTATTCTTAGTTTCAGCTGAGAAACTTCGTATGAGTCATTAATTAAGGATTTTCGCTAAAATGTCTTCTAATCGTGAAAAAATTGACTTATTAGAAGCGTATTTTGTCAATAATCGAAATGCGGGAGCTGCATTAGTGTGGTACCGCAATAAGTATCCGTTGCGGCATGTGCCAACAAGAAAGGTTATTACAAATCTTTTGAAAAACCTGGAATTGCAGGGTTCTTTCAAAAGAAAGCGGCAGCCTCGTGTAGACATGGACACGGAGATTACGGTTCTAACTTATGTCGAAGCATATCCAGAGGTATCGTCCAGGCAAGTCGCCCTTGAAGTAGGTGTATCCCACTCCCTTGTGATAAAGATATGGAAGAAATACGGCTACAAGTGCTATCGATATGGGCGCATAGTTCAAGTGTTACATCCGGGTGATGATGTTCGAAGGCTTACTTTTTGCAGATGGCTAAGAGGAAAAATAAGCAGAGATCATGAATTTTTAAATTACATACTGTGGTCAGACGAAACGAATTTTTCCAATAACGGTATGTACAACAGAAAAAATCACCACTATTGGTCCAAAGAAAATCCACTAAGAGTTACGGCAAGTCATAATCAGGTTCGCTTCTCATTCAACTGTTGGTGTGGTATAATGTCCAATCGAGTCATAATGGTGGAATTTTATGAAGGGAAACTGAATTCTGCCATGTATAATGAAGTCATTTTACACCATCTTGAAAACGAGATGGACGAATGGCCCCTGTCGGAATTGCGAAAAGTTCATTTTCAACAAGATGGTGCTCCGCCACATAACAGTCACCTTTCACGTTCCAATTTGAGCCGCCTATTCGGTACACAGTGGATAGGTACACATGGTCCAACACAGTGGCCACCTCGTAGCCCCGATCTAACACCACTTGATTTTTTTTTTATGGGGCTTCGTGAAAAACGAGGTGTATAAGACGACGTACGCCAGTGTTCAAGAGCTCAAGGATGCATTAATGACCATTTTACGTAATATTCATCCCAGAACATTATTAGCCGCCATTCGTTCAGTGCAAAAAAGGATGGACTTATGTTTTCGTGAAAATGGAAATCATTTTGAGCAATTTATTTCATAAACCAATTTCTTAAATGTTTAAATGATTTTTTTTATTTAAAAAAGTTCAAAATTTTACCTGACCTATGAGTTTCGAGTTGATTTATCATATTTCCGTACGAAATGTATGGGAAAGGTTGTGCCGATCTATGTATTCCATACCTATAATACGAAAATGTAACCAGTATTGTTGTGGCATTCGTAATAAATGGTCGCATCGTAACACCTCTTTTATTCCAATACTCAACACCAAATAAGGAACAGTGGTGACCCCGACATTCGATCTGATACACGCGTACAAAGTGCTAAATTTTATTTTCGTACTCGTGATAACCTGTAAAATAATACAAGATGACAGATGAAGAAAGCGCGAAAACCGCTAACGGAGCAGAGATCGCTGTAGTTTCAGTATCTTCAAGGATTCCGGAATTTTGGCAGGATCAGCCAAGGCTCTGGTTCGTACAATGTGAAGCTGTCCTTGGCCCGCAAAAACTCAGCGACGAGGCGAGGTACAACATGGTAATTACCAAATTAGGGAAAGATGTTGTACAGCAAGTCAGCGACCTCCTATTGAAGCCCCCAGAAACCAGAAAATTTAACACATTAAAAGAGAGACTACTAAAAATTTACGAGGAGTCAGAAATGAGACAGTTTCAAAAATTACTAAGTGAGATGCAGTTAGGGGATCAAAAACCCTCCCAACTCCTACGAAGAATGCGAGATCTAGCACGTGATAAAATTCCGGATGAAACTCTTAAAATTATGTGGCAAGGCCATCTACCATCGGAAATACGAGGCGTCCTAGCAGTTACGGAGGTTAAGGACCTAGAAAATTTGGCCACTATCGCGGATAAGGTATTAGAAACAACAAGACCTTTACAACTTTCGGAAGTACAAGCAGTGCCCAGCAGTAGCAGTGACAATTCTTTTCTCCTAGCAGAGTTAGCAAAACTTAGCCTAAAAGTGCGTAATTTAGAAGAACAGGAAAATTACGGAAGGCAGTTTAATCGGTATCGCTCTCGGTCGAGATCCCGATCGCGTGGAAGTAATATGAGCCGGCGCACGCCGAACAGCCCGGACTGGCTTTGTTATTATCACTTCAGATACCGACATAGAGCAAGAAAATGTATAGAGCCGTGTGCATGGAAAAAAGACGGGAAACAGGAAAACTAATTCAGGTGCAATCGCAGGCGGAGATTTGTACCGTAACGCCAGTTCACCGCCTCCGTGTTACAGACAGTAAAAGTAGGTTAACATTTTTAGTGGACACGGGTGCCAATATTTCAGTACTGCCAGTGAATAAATCTCGTTATTTTAGCACAAAGTGCGATGATTATAGACTTTATGCAGCGAACGGCACAGAAATTAAGACATATGGTGTGAAAACTATGAATTTAGACTTTAATTTACGTAGGCCGTTCCAGTGGACTTTTGTGTTGGCTGAGGTCAAGCAACCCATACTAGGTGCCGACTTCCTAGCCCATCATAAATTATTAGTGGATTTAAATAAACGAAAACTTATCGATTCTGTGACGAACTTACAGGCGATCGCATCGGTATCAGTGCAAGAACAACCTACAGTGAGAACTATTGACTATAAAAATTCATATAGTGACATTTTATTAGAGTTTCCGAATGTAACTAAACCTATGTGTTTTAAAACTACTCCACGTCATTCTGTAGTGCATTACATAGAGACTACGGGCCCAGCTGTTTACGCGCGCCCGAGACCTCTACCGCCGGACAAATATGCTTTAGCAAAGGCAGAGTTCCAGAGAATGCAAGAAATGGGCATATGCAGACCTTCAAAAAGCAATTGGGCAAGTCCTTTACACATCGTTATGAAGAAAAATGGTGAAATAAGACCGTGTGGCGATTATCGTAGACTAAACGCTATTACGAAACCAGACCGATATCCAATACCACGTATTCAAGATTGTACATATCTGTTACATGGTAAAGCTATATTTTCACGAATAGACTTGCAGAGAGCTTACCATAATATTGCAATACATGAAGATGACATTCCAAAGACAGCAATAACCACAAGTTTCGGATTATGGGAATTTCCAAGGTTAGGGTTTGGGTACAAAAATGCAAGTCAAACATTTCAAAGATTTTTAGCCAATGATGTATTAAAGAATTTGGATTTTGTTTTCATATATATAGATGATATCATCATAGCGTCATCAATAGAAGATCATAAAAAACATATACGAGAAGTACTGAAACGTTTAGATGAGTATGGCATCACAATTAATTTGGCAAAATGCGAATTTGGTAAAACAGAGTTGAACTTTCTTGGATATCGTGTGTCAACTAATGGTCTAAGTCCAACAGATGAACAAGTCAAGGTCATTTCGGAATTTCCAAGGCCGAATACTGTGGAAGAATTACGTCGATTTTTGGGGATGGTGAATTTCTACAGGCGACACCTTCCTAAAGCAGCCGAGATACACGCAAAGTTGAATGTTTATTTACACAATGCCAAAAAGAAAGATAAAAGTATTATTGCATGGAATGATGACTCGATAAAAGCCTTCGAGGATTGTAAACAAAGCCTGAAAAGCGCTGTTACACTCTCCTTTCCGTCGGCGGATGCATCAATCGCTCTCATGACGGATTGTTCGAACACTTGTGCAGGTGCCGTATTGCAACAGCGTGAAGGTGACACATGGAAACCTTTAGGATTCTTTTCTAACAAATTAAGTGAAGCGCAACAAAAATATTCAACATATGATCGCGAGCTACTTGCGATTTATATGGCTATTAAGCATTTTAGACCATTCATTGAAGGGAGACCGCTTACAGTATATACAGATCACAAACCGATTGTATATTCATTGCAGAGAAATACTGTCGGAAAGAGCGATACACCAAGGCGCATCCGACATTTAGACTTTATTATGCAGTTTTGTAATGACATAAGACACATCTCCGGGAGCGAGAATGTAGCCGCCGATTGTTTATCACGCATAGCAACTATAGATATGTCACCGTTACCTATTGATTATGAACAGTTAGCAGAGTCCCAGGGAAAGGACCCGGAATTGCAAATTTTTTTGCAGAATAAGTCATTCGATTTTCAACAAATATTTATGAAGAATTGCAAGAAACCTATTTATTGCGAAGTGTCATACGATAGAGTGCGTCCATATTTGCCCAAAGAATTTCGCATATCGGCTTTCAAAGCGTTACACGAGATTAGCCACCCAGGTGTACGGGCTACAAGAAAGATGATGCAAGAGCGCTATATTTGGAAGGAAATGAATAAGGACATAGGAATTTGGACGAAGTCATGCATAGGTTGCCAAAAGTCTAAAGTGCATAGGCACACTGTATCACCACACGGACATTTTATTCAAACCAACAGATTTGAATATTTACATGCTGACATCGTGGGTCCCCTGAGGTATTGCCAAGGCTACAGATACATTGTTACTATGGTGGACAGAAAAACGGGTTGGCCGGAAGCATATCCGGCAAAGGATATTACATCTGAAACAGTGGCCGATATAATATACTCTGGCTGGATTGCCAGATTCGGAACACCATTATACTTAACAACGGATCAAGGAGCAACATTCTTATCACACTTGTTTACCTCACTTGCGAATAGAATGGGAATTAGGAAGTTTCGGACTACAGCTTATCATCCGCAATCAAATGGACTCGTAGAAAGATGGCATCGTTCATTGAAAACTGCCCTCATGTGTAGAGGAAACACCGATCAATGGGTTTCTGAATTACCATCAGTTCTATTGGGACTGCGAGCGAGTTTAAGAGACGATACAGAGATAAGCGCAGCTGAGATGGTATACGGCGAAGGATTACGTTTACCAGGCGACTTCTTCAACCCACTGAAACAGGAGAATTGTGAAAACACTACGTTTTTAAAAGACCTGCGAGAGAAGATTTCGAACCTTGCTTCAGTTCCAAAGCGAGAAAATCACCAAGGCAAAATATTCATACATCCCGATTTACAACATTGCAGTCATGTTTTTGTTCGGGTTGACAAGGTGACAAAACCTTTAACACAGCCATACGAAGGCCCTTTCAAGGTTTTGAACAGAACAGACAAATATTTTATGTTAATGCAAGCGGATACACAGAAAGTTGTTAGTATTGATAGATTGAAGCCCGCGTTTACGCTGAATACGGAATGTGCTGACGCGCAAAACAAAGCCGCGTCGGAGGCGTCGGGTGTATCTAAGGATTCTAAGGTGTCACGATTCGGACGTACCATCAAACCGGTCGTGCGCTTTGTGCAATAAGCACATGTTCATAATGGGTGGATCACAGACTAAGTCACCGAGTGAAGAGATAATTATTGCCCAAAATGGTGCGGGCAATAGCGCCGCCACTGCGCGCAGTACAACGGCGAGCGATAGCGACAAATTCGAAATGTACCTGTTATGCATAATTATGTGCATTCTGGCGGGAGTTCTATATTTTATTTGGCGCAAATGCAAGAGGAAGTATACCTCTTTCATGAGGCGAGAGATGCAGCAACCCATCGAACCCCGCTGCGGTGAGCTAGGCTCCCGCGGTGGCCCTCCACAGCGGATAGTGGTTTAGGCAGTGCTTGTGGTGTTACAAAGAAGTGTAATTAACTGTGAAGTGATCGTTATTTGCGCATGAACTCGGACTCTAATATAAGGTATTTACCAATTACTTGAATCAAGTTATATACAGATATATTACTCAGTTATCAATTTTTTTATATACACTTTTTATTATTGTTTTGCTTCATGTAACCACTATATTATAAGGTTATATTATTATGTTATTTTTGTATTCTTTGTTTTTTTTTTGTGTAAAGGTTACCCCAAAAATCTTAAACAAAGGGGGATGTACTGTGCCGATCTATGTATTCCATACCTATAATACGAAAATGTAACCAGTATTGTTGTGGCATTCGTAATAAATGGTCGCATCGTAACACCTCTTTTATTCCAATACTCAACACCAAATAAGGAACAAGGTCTTTGGCGATTTCTGTCTTTTCTAGTACTGAAAGCCAAAATGGTCCCATAGAGTTTTTTGATCCTCACATGAAATAGAATCGATTGGCATAAAAAAAAATTTGAACTTTTTGCATTTTTTTTGCTAACTGTAAGTTTTTTACAAAATCTGTGAATGCAGTTCAAAATGTCCCAAAAAGTTAGGGAAGGTCTTTTAAGAACGTTTTGCTGTAACTGCAACGGTTAAGGTACTTGCCCTTACTGCCCCGTTTCAAAAATACACCCTGTATGTTGCGAGTGTAAGTATCTCATGGTCTTTTTTCTCTTTCTATTAGTGTATTCGACTGCTATGCAGAGGCTGGGGGTTCAATTCCTGCGCAGTGTGAGTTGTATATGTCTATTTGTATTGGTATTGGTAATTTAAGTCAGTTGTTTTAAGGAAATAGGGTAAAATGTCCCATGGAAGTCTGTCGAGTCAACAGTATTACTACACCAATAAATGTTAAACAAACAAAACTTACCTAGACTGGGTTGCTCAAATCTACCATAACATTTGTTGTCTCTATATATGTACTCCATAATTGTCTTAGAACTTGAGGTTCTTTATTGTTTAATAATGCCACAGTCCAACGAGAATGGTAAATCTGACTGTTACCTTCAATCTGTTGACAATAAATAAAAAGTCGGTACACGTCTCGGCTAGAAAGGGAAATAATAATTAGTTAATGTAAAGTCTCCAAAATTCACATAGTGGTGTAACCTATTGTACATATAATGCAATTCTTGTTGACTGGCTGGTACAGTTACTATAAGTAATAGTCTGGTTTTTATAATCGAGGATTATTTTACCCACAATGAACAAAAACAAAATGTGGGATAGGAATTTTTATTTATTTATTTATTTATTTATTTATTCATTTAACCAACTTATACTTACAGCTAGCTAGTCATATAAGTTATAGGTCACATAGGTACATTATTCCCTATCGGGCTTGTTGGTTACAACAATGTGAATATTCCATTAAAATATAGATGTCAATACAATTATTAAATCTTTCAATGGGTAACAATTTATTTAGGAATTAAAAATTGGCATGATATTTCACATTTATAGCCTTCTGTTTGTATGTATAATGTATTTATGGCGTAGGAAAAAACCCTTAGAAATAGTTTTATTTCAATTTGTAACATTCGCATAAAATTTCGACAAATTCAGTAATATTGAAATGCATAACCATTGAAACTTCTTCATAAAAAATGCGGTTGTCATATAAAATCATATAACTACAACTTTTAAAAGGAAAGTTATTTGTTGGACAGGGTATAAATGTATGGTTGGTAGTAAAGCCAATTCAGGCAATATGAATATAAAGTAATATTAATTAAGTATGTTTTTACTTGCAGTTATCAAGAACACACCAAATATGTCGTTCATGCTGGCAAAGAGCTGATCGAATAAACTCAAAATAATGTGCAATTTATATATCTGTCATCTATATATTTCAAATGAGACTAATGACTATAGCGGAGAAGCTATAAATCCATACTGCTGCAGCTGTATTGTAGGCGAAGGACGGAGAGTTGCTGTGCTCATGTAATGACAATTATTTGGTTCTTAAACTGGGCAAGATATGAAGCCAATATTAATCCAGCAACGGTTTTAGTACCTACACATTCTGTTAATATATAAATAAATAAATAAATAAATAAATAAATGTTTATTGCAAATCTTCAGAACAGTACAACTCTAAGGTATTTCGATTATATGTGTACATTGCACTCACAGAATATTAGTATTAAAAGCACTCCCATGAATGCCCATGGAGGTAAAGTAAAGGCAAAAGCGCCAATGGTGGACACTGTAAGGACAAACCAAAACTGCACTACAAAATTACACATATTCCCTAAAGAATGGTCATTGCATCCTATTTTACCTGTTAAAGCAAAATTTTGACATGAAATCTTGGAGATAAAATCTGTTAAAAACGAACACATTCTCTCTATAAAATACAATTATTGTTCATACACATGGTCGGCACCACCAATAGTCGGCAATCGCTTGAAACTAATAGAAAATCTAGCCTTAAAATACGGCAATGGTCTACGTAGGTCAACAAGTTACATATTTAAAAAATATCCATATTAAAAATAGTGCCAATCATTATTAACAAATAAAAAATTCAAATAAAAACTCACAGCTTTCAAAAATCACTACCATTACCAAAAATCTTAAGAAAGATACTAGGGCCAATTTAATATTTAATCCCGACCATGCTGCGAAATTTGAACATGTATTATTGTATGTCCCATAAGTAAATAATCAAGCAAACCAGATAGTTACTTTTCTTACAAAAAAATGTTACTTTTCTTATCCAAAGTGTTGACCATTGGGTCAGTGTCGAACATTGGGTCTTTCGCCGTAAAAGAAAACAAATAAAAATAAACTAAGTACAGACACACACGCCAACAACCGCCACTATACGACAAAGTCAGCGAAGACCTCACAATAACAAGGAGCAGCGGGCACGGTTTTTAAGTCGCTGCAAATAACACCACATATTTTGGTCTCCGGACACGGTCAATAATATTGAGTCAATCCTGTTAAAAATATTTATTTCAGTAGCTTCCGTGTATACAGGGTGTAATCGCCAAGCGCGTCCAGGCGACCACTCCGCAACCATTACAGACACCAAAAAACTCCAAACTGATATCGAAAGCACGCCACCCAATGAGCAAAATGACACCAACAACCCTTCAAAAATCCAACGAGAGGCACCCAATACTCCGACACTAAACTCTCCCACACACCTACCTACACACCTAGTATGAGATTAGTACAAAGGTTTTATTCCCTTATTTTAAGTGAACTAATACCCATTTTACGTTAATCATATTTTATGATTACGTATAATATAACAATGATGATATTCAAGTAGATACACGTGTAAATTAATTTTCCACCTCAAATTAGTAATAAACCTTGTTTCAATATCGCATTAAGTAATTTAAGCTAACTGAAAAGCAACACACTACAAAAAAAAGACACTCTTTGGTGTTCGTTCTAAATTCAAAACTTTTATCTCGGGTTGTTGATCCCGCAAATTTATTGTTGTTTTTTTTAATTTCCGATAATAATCGTGATTGTTTCATTTATTGCAAAATGGCATATTCCAAAAGAGAAAAGAGAGATAAATGCTAAAAATTTACTACAAAAGAGCGGCCATTATCGCCTACAGAAGAGAGTACCCAGATAGAGAAGTCCTTTCTGGTGTACGTACCTAAAACCTTTCTACTAATCTCATACCAAATGCATGGGAGTGCTCAATATCAAAACACTAGATACCTCTCGCTTGATCTCCAAAAAGTTTCCGATGTCATTCCACTCACTAGGCAACGCACCTCAGACATCAGCCTAAAGTCACCTGACATCTGCAATAGTCACGGAATAATCGCCCGGACACACTTAACGATTACACCCTGTATATGTACACATTTATTGACGTCAAGTTATTGGTTTTGAATGACCGTGGCCGGAGCCCACACAAATTATTATCTGTGTCTCAATCGTAGTAACTATTTATTAAATCTGTGGTCTCAATACACATATTTTACTTTTTACTCTATGACTGGCCTGACGTGGCGCCATGTGCAGTCAAAAGTATGAAGGGGTTATACATTGTTATACCTTATACATTAAAAATATGCGAGAAAATTTCTGTTCGTCGAGCTTGCAATGGGCCGACATTCAGCAAAACTATGATAGCGATGTCATTGCACATCATAGTAACTGATTTTCAATATCCGCCTCAAGAGGACACACCCAGCGGCGCGGGACAGCATGTAAGTCTCTCATAGATTAAAATTGATAACAACAAAAACAATTTATACTACAAGATATTCGTCAATCAGATATGTCATGTGCTTATGATTGCCAAATTAAACCGAAATATTTCACGTTCAGGTCAAGAGTCATGCTCATTCACGGACCCATACATCATAAATATACCTACCTCGACAATAAAAACAAAAACAAACACAATATCAGACCAGGGCTACCGTTCATGCTTGCAGATATCAGGCACAATCATCTCTTCAGGGTAAGTATTAACACAAGTACATTTTTGACCTAGTTTTAAACTTTTTATCCGACTGTTAAGAAGGGCCATGTTTTTCGCGCGTATCTTGCATGTGCAAATGTTTGTAATACTCCCTATTACCTCAAATGAAAGATATTTATTGCCCAAACGTTCTTGGGCACACAAAATATGAACAAAAGCTAAAAGTTGGTATCCTGACGCCAATATGTATGTGATAAAAATAAAAATACAAAATAAAATAAAAAAAATAAAAAAATGAAAAGAACATCACTCAAATTTATCGAGTGGAGTATCAAAAAGAAGGGAGTTATAAGATGATTACAAAGGTAACAAGCAGGTATACAAGTCTATCCTCCCAGTGCCATCTCTCTCACTGTGTACTCCTCTGTTCAGATAACAAGAGGTTCTTGTATTTAATTTTGAAAGTGTGTTTTGATTTTAGATCCCTAAGTGGCGGTGGCAGGTCATTCCAAATCTTCATAGCTGCATATTTAAGACACCCTCGAAACGATGCAGTCTTATGTTTTGGCACTGATAAAATGCCTGTGGTTGATCTTAAGGGATGACTGAAATGACCCTGCCTAAAAGTTAATTTTTCATAAAGGTAGGCCGGTTTTTTACTTTTTAATACACCAAAAAGCAGACTGGCCAGATGAGCCTTTCTCCGAGCCTCCATTTTCAACATATTATTGTTATTTAAAAACGGCGTGACATGCCCCCGCCTAGGAATACTGAAACAAAATCTAGCACAGGCATTTTGCATCCTCTGAATCAGTTTTTTTGTTCTAGCCAATAAGCAGGGACCATACACCACATCACAGTATGTAAATTTAGACAGTATGAGACTGTCCACAAGTTGTCTCCTGATTGCCACACTAGTGTGATCACGAATATTATATAGAATCTTCAGTCTATAGAAGCAGTTCTTCACTGTCTTATCAATGTGTGCCTCAAACCTTAACTCTGGATCCATAATTAGGCCAAGATTACTCGCCTCTTCAACTCTCAGAATTTTTTGCCCACTTAAAATCAAAGTAGGGTCATGTGAAAGAATTGACTCTATTTGCTTTGAACTACCCAATATCATGAACTTAGATTTAATAGGATTTAAAACCAATGAATGATCTCTTGACCACTCAACCACTCTCTGTATGTCCTCATTCATCCTAGACACAGCCAACAGTGTATCACAGGGTTCAAAAGAATAATATAATTGAGTATCATCAGCATACATGTGATACCTGCAATGCTGAAAGGAATCTACTATATCAGCTGTGTACAGAATAAACAAAAGGGGACCCAAAATAGATCCTTGCGGTACTCCCTTAGTCACCGGTAGCGGAGGCGAGGCCAGCACCGATCCGTCATCCTTGCGCAGTTCCACATATTGCCATCTGTTTGTGAGGTAACTGGCAAACCACCTCACTGCTCCCGTTTTGAAACCATAATAAGCCAATTTCGATAGTAACAGTGAAGTATCTAAAACATCAAAAGCCCTTGAGTAGTCTAAGAGAACCAATGCAGTACCCTTCCCATGGTCTCTGGCCTCCAGTATGTTCCCCACTACATCACTTAGTGCAGTGGCTGTACCCCGTCCCTTACGAAAACCCGATTGCTTGTCAGGGAGAATGCCATGTTCTTCCAGAAATGACATCACTTGGATGTATACAACCCTTTCTAGCACTTTAGACAAGCATGGCATAATACTAATAGGGCGGAGGTCTTTGGTGGAACTTGGGTTGCTTGTTTTGGGTATAGGTTTTATTAGGGAGCACTTCCACAGCTCCGGAAATGTACTGGTAGCTATGGAAGTGTTGACTACCCTAGTTATAAGATCTAATGATTCTGGCAATGTTAGTTTCATCATTTGAGCACTGATGTGGTCAATACCCTGTGCATTAGTCTTAATACCATTTACAATTGTTAAAATAGTTTCCTGGGTCACCGGTTTAAGTTCAAATGAAACTGAAGCATCATTATATCTGTGGAATTCATAATAGCTAAGCTTTGAAAGTGTAACTGGACAACATACTGGCAAATCCAAGAAAGCCCTATTTATGCAATGTGGATCACAAAAATGATCAGGAAGGCTGGAATTTTTTTGGGAAGGTAGTATGTCTTTTTTTAAATTTTGCCACAGAATTTGAGGGTTACCTATGTTATCATTAATATGTTTAGAGAAGTAAGCTGACTTCTCATTACGAAGAGCCACTACTGCTTGATGTTTAAGATCCAAGTAGTATCTTTTTTTGGACTCTAATTGGGATTTCTGATATGAAACTCTCGCCCTGTCGCGCAGTTTAAACAACAACATCACATTATCTGTAATCCAGGGGGTCTTCCTAGTTCTAAAGATTTTTTTCTTCTCTGGTGCATGAATATTAAATAGGTGCAGAACCCATTGAGAAAATCCCTCAACCATATGATCAACTGTCTCTTGAGTCGATAACATGCGCCAAGGGACCCATCCCAAATCGCTTGTAAAGAGATCCATCACTATGCCATCCAATGACCTATATAAAACCATTCTAGGTTGCTCCTTAATTCTTTTAAGGGTTGATTGGCATGTCACTATAGCATGATGACCCAGCTCTGGTACGTAGGTAACTATAACATTTTGAATATTCATGTCAGAACATACAATATCTATAATACTGCTCTTCCCACTCACAAAATGTGTTGGTTCGTTTACTACTTGGTGCATGCTAGTGTAGTGCAAGAATTGTACTAACTTTTTAGTGGCCGACTCTTCCGGCTTACACATATGCACATTCAAATCACCCAAGAGGACTATGTGGTCATAGGGTGCGAGTGCACAGATGCTTGCCGTTAAACTATCCAACACCACATCAATACTCTGCCAAGGGGGTCTATAGGCTGTGCCAACCAAAATTTTTTTACCTATAGAATTGAAGCACATCCAGGATTCCTCCACTTGAGGATTTATAGGATGTCCCGCTGTCCTAACACTAAATCCATTCCTGACATAAAACCCAACCCCACCCCCCCTGCCCTTTTTAATAGTTTTTGGTCTGGGCGTGTGTCTCAACCTATAACCGGGGACTGATGGAGCCTTGCCCTCCCCGTCAAGATTTAGCCATGTCTCGTTAACGGCCATAATGTCAACAGAATGATGGTTCATAGCTATTCGAAATTCATCATGTTTGTTACCCAAAGAACCTGCATTAAATAAACCAAGCTTTATACTTTTCTTATGCATCATTTATATTGTTTGGTATTGTATATATAAAATTTAAAATATAAATGTAAATAATAGTCACACAATTTAACATAAACCCATACTGTATATATGTCTGTAGAGAAATTGTATATCCTTAACATTTCCCCTATCTGCCAATTGCCCATTATAGATATTGACACAAAAATTAAATGTAATTTATATGTATTCAACATTACTTTATCATTATAAATAATTTTAACAAACAACATAGTAAATAAAATGTGAGCTTTATGAATACAGTCACCCATAAACTCAGAACTCAGTTGAAAACAAAGCTGTATTGTGTATAATAGTAAAGGATCACTCACAAAGAACAGCAACACCACAATAGCAAGCAGGAGACAACACTGGCAATCACACACAATCAAACTCACAAAATTTCCAAGATCACAGACAAAAGGAATCACCCAAGTTACCATACTGAATGTGTTACCTCTGAAAACCAATTCTGAAAACATTTGGTATTTTAATTCAAAGTTTGACGGATGATCGTACCCGACAGCCGCAGACCCGCCCATCAAACAAATACACCTTGGTTTCACTTTGAAGATCCATAATGTCAGGTAAGTCATGACATTGAGATCTATATTTTTATTAAACATTTTTTCAACAGTGTGATGTTTCAACTTAAGACCCAAATAAGCCCAACACATTATATTCACAATTAAATAAGTGTATACAATTGTAAACATATATATCATCATGTAAATGATAGTATCGATACACTTACTAAATATTTGACCTATCACACAACAACATAGGGCCAGTATCATCTTAACATTGATATCTTTACTGTAGTATTTTGGTTCCAGATTATAGCAAGATAGACATATCATGTCCATAAAAAAAGCACTGTGAATAGTTTTAAGCAAATCTAACATATACATATCAACAATATAAAGTTTAAGCACCTGACATAACTCAAGCAAAAATATATGTGATTCAATACCGAGGACCAAGCTGTACACCGCTGAGTGACACAATAAATTCACAAGCAAAAAACCTTCCACAACTGTAAGCACACTTAACATGTACATAATAATATCATTAAGTTTTTCATGTATTTGACATGACCTATAGTAACACAGTGCCAGAATAATCTTACCATTGATATCTCTATGTTCCATTACCAATTTTTTAACACTGTAACATTTTAATTTAAGACTATAGTAAGATAGACATATTATGCACACCACCCGACAACTGTAAATAATTTTAAGCCTATTTAACATGTATATTTTAGTACTATTAAGTTTTATAGCCATTTGGAGCAACTCGAGCAAAAACCCACATAATGTAACACTCATAACTGAGTGTAACGATGCAAATCGTCTATTGTAGTTTGAATTATTATTTACACATTTAGTCGATTAGTATCGACCTAAAAATTATATTTTAGCTACATTTTTAATCTGCCGTTCTATCAGTACATTTCATTTGTCTCTGACCGATTGATTGTCTCCGGCCGTGTGCGACCATACTATTAGCCTGATATACTTTTAATGGCTGCTGTTCACCGGTGATGTAAAACTAGTGCTAATATGTAGCCCCGGAGAGGCAATTTCGCTATATCCATCATCACCAGGAGGCTGGACATGTAGGCCCGCCCACTGGCTGATGTCTGGGGGAGGCTATAAAAGCCACTGCAGCCTCATTCGAGTCCTTTTCTCTGGACATCAGCTTTCTTCTGCCAAGGCTTGGGTGAGAATTACTGATAGCTATACGCAGTGTGTGCTAATCTCCTTTTTTATTTCAGGTGGCTCAATAGCGACATGAAAACGATGCATCCTACCAAAGCTTAGTCCTGAGACCTTCTGTACTCATTGGGCAATAATTTATTTTCGGTGCCACGTCGTTTTCATGTAGCTAATGCAAAGCTCCTCCCAGGCAATTACCATGCTTTTTACGTGAGCATGGTGTGCCGTAATTTATTATGTCCATATAGTGTCATATATGGAATATTTTAACGCCACGTTGTGTGTGCATGTAACGGGGTGAAAACCCTGAGATGGATGCTGTTTTTTACGTGAACAGTGTCCATCATATTTTATTTTATATTAAACGCTTTTGCATTGTAGTTGCAAGGCTTATTTCGGTTTGTTTCACATGCTTGTCAACAGGACATTGACCCATGCGGTCGTGGGATCACTGACCTCGCGTCAATGCCTTCATGTCAAATTGTTTCTGTGCACCCTTTCTTTTCGTTGCGATGTTGTGAGTTGTGGCTTTTACGGTAGTGACTTTTGCACCACGTGCCTTGGGGAAGCTTGACCACCTGCTCCTGCCTACTGCCTGCCACGCCGCACTTGCAGTATGTCTGTCCGACATACTGATAGGCTTGCTTGCGTTTTTCAGGTGTGTCAGAGCGGGCCACGCGACCAGAGAGCGTCAGCGCGGCACGTGCTCCACCAGTCCTCGGCGGCGAAGAGCTAAGTGTTCACCACCAACTTCGCACCGCGGGCTGTTTCAAATCCACAAAATTTAATTCTTTTCTCGACTGGAGATGCTGAACTCCACGCCCTAATAATCATATATTGTACATCTAATCTGATTATATTGTTGTTAAACAGTTCTTAGTAAAACTTATTTCTCTCTGCTCTACCGGGTTAACAAAGTAAAGTACCTTTAATTTCTATTTAATCTATCAAACCAAACATCAATGTTTCAATGGCGCCCAATAACGGATTCTTTCAGTTAATAATATAATTGGATGGAACAGCCCGTGAGTACTTATCTTATTTTATTTTATTTTTAACATTTCCATTGACTTACCAGGTGTAAAGCTTATTTCAAGTGTTAGTGAAGTGTTTTCAACAAGTGTTTTGTTGTAGTGTTAAAAATTTCACATGCTAGCATTTGCTATCAAGGTACAACGTGTGTTGTATATTTTTAAACATTTAAGTGTTTTATTACAGCACTTATATTTATTTTGCTAGTGCTTATAGCATTAGACCAATAGTTACACTATTGGGATTCACATCTTTTAGGTTATTAACCCTAACAAGTGAACAGTTCATTACTGTTAATAATTTTCATTCTTTATTTACCACTGGTAAGTCAATTAATTTATTAATTTTTGTGTGCACTGTGTGTTAGTGATTCTCACCAGTACCATTATGCCTTCTTACGCTATTAAGTTCCTCTCATTGCAAAAGGCAGAGCTTGGGTATGAGGTTGCCGTTCGAGGCGGATCTGGGTCAGACCCTGTTTGTGAACTCAGAAAACAGATTGCTGAGTTGGCACAACGTTTTCCTTCTGAAGACATTTTAACTTCACACCTCGAACCAGCCGAGGATCTCAAGGTTGTTGGTGATTCTCTGTCGAAGTCTTCTCAGAATTTAGTAAACTTAAAGTCAGACTTTGACAGGAACTTACTGGCTCGTACGGAGACTTTACTTCATCATATCTACCATAGGCTTAACAGGATCGATCGCACACAGCCAGAGATCGACAAATGTGTTAGAGCTTATATAGACAATCTTAGATTGCAGTATGGTGAATTGTTAGCGTTACAAGTGAAAGAGGGCAAATCTAGTGATTCTTTTTCAGTGCAAGTGCCAGAGACTCCTGTCAATGACGCTTGCGACAGGAAAGTTTATTCCGAGCTTTCCAAGCTAAAATACTCAGGAAAGACTTGTGTTCGTGCATTTATCCAGAAGGTTGATGAATTTGTCCTAAGTCGTGGTATTCCTCAGGATAAATTACTATCGTTTGCTTACGAGATTTTCACGGACGATGCATTACATTGGTTCCGATGCATAAGGCCGCGAGTTCAGACTTGGTCTGACGTAGCTGAACTGCTCAAGCAGGATTTTAGCATTTCCGACTATGACTACCGCTTAATGTCGGAGATAAGATCTCGTACGCAGGGGGAGTTCGAAAATATAACCATATATTTGTCCATTATGCATGGCATGTTCTCTCGGCTAGATAAATCCTTAGCCGAGGAAGATAAATTGGAAATCCTTTTGCACAACATCCGTCCCTGTTATGCTAGTACTCTCGCTTCTTCTGCTGGCATCACAGATATTGCTAGTCTACAGAATATCTGTAGGAACTATGAAAGTATTCAGTCTAGGTTAAAACAATTCCATGAACCCCCTAGAAAAACTTCAGAAACCTTAGCCCCTGAATTTGCCTATAATAAACAGTCTTCTAACTCAAAACAACAAAATTCTAAATCTAATTTTCCAAATAAATACCATAATTTTAATAAATTTCAAAATAAATCTAATGAAAATAAATAACCAGTTCATAGTACAAATAGCATTGAAAATCCAGATAGCAATGATACTAATGACAGTGCAGAGGTGCAGGTTAGTGCGGTTGATCAAAAAGCCAGTGGTCACAAATTCAGTTGCCCCCGTTGCAGAACAAACTCCCACCAACTCAGTAAATGCACTAAAACTTTTGTTATCTGTTTCAGATGTGGTAAAAAAGGTTACCGTACACCTGAGTGTCCTGTTTGTAACAAGACAAAAAACTAAATAGCTCAGATTGTAGAAGCACTAACTCTGATAGGCCAGATTGGGAAAAATGGCTATCTTTTATTACAAAGTTTTCCCAATTTAACAAAATTTCTACAGTCTGCAGAAACATTAACATTGGTTATTCCCCTTATGTTTCTGTATCTATCGCAGGCACTACCGTACCTGGTTTATTGGATACTGGCTCTTGTGTTACCATATTGGGTAATAATTTTCATAAAAAAGTCTTGGAACCTTCAGTTCAACTGAATAATCAACATTTAAACTTAGTCACAGCGGGTGGTGAAAAAATTCAATCTTTAGGTTTTATTCCCTTGCATATTTCTTTTCAGGATCAAGTAAAAATTTTGAATGTTCATATTGTGCCTCAGATTACTAATTCCTTAATTCTTGGTATAGATTTTTGGAGATCCTTTGGACTTTTTCCTAAACATTTAGATTCTATTTTGTTGCTGGACAAATCTGATTCCCGGTTGAGAGAGCTGAATGCAGTACATTCGGAGCATCTACAGTCGTATGATCATCTTACTTCCGAACAGAAGGTTACAGCAGATAACATAGTCGCTCAGTTCCGTAATATCTCCTATGAGGAACGTGGCCTAGGTCGTACTACCTTGATAGAGCACTCTATCGACACTGGTGACACTGCTCCTGTTCGTCAGCGCTACTACAGGATGTCTCCTGAAAAACAACGTGTTCTCGTCGAACAGTTGGACGAAATGCTGAAGGAAGATGTTGTTGAGCCCACCGAAAGTCCTTGGTCGTCACCTGTTCTGCTGACTCCCAAGAAAAATGGCGAGCTTAGATTTTGTCTAGACAGTAGGAAATTGAACTCAGTCACTAGGAAGGATGCTTATAACTTACCTTACATTTCAGAAATTCTGGACAACTTGAGGGATGCTAGATACCTATCTAGCCTGGATCTATCCAAAAGTTTCTGGCAAATACCTATTAAAAAAGAAGATCGTTGTAAGACCGCTTTTTATGTCCCCACTAGAGGAACGTTTTGTTTTAAAACCATGGCCTTTGGTCTTACAGGAAGCCCGGCAACGCAGCAACGTCTGGTTGATCAACTGTTTTGTGGTCCAGAATTTGAGAATAGAGTTTTTGTTTTTGTCGATGATATAGTCTGTGTATCATCCTCCTTTAGTCATCATATATCTCTCCTATTACTTATATTAAAAAAATTAAAAGAGGCTAATTTAACAATTAATTTAAAAAAATGTCAATTTTTTAGAGAAAAACTTAAATATTTAGGCTACGTCGTGGATGCACAGGGTTTACATGCCGATCCCGAGAAAGTTGAAGCTATAAAAAACTATCCCACACCTACTAACAGGAAAGAAGTTCGTCGTTTCCTAGGTGCAGCTTCGTGGTATCGCAGATTTATTCCTAATTTCAGTGCTTTGGCCTCTCCGCTGAATAAGCTCACTTCCCAAGGGAAGAAGGCTCCGCCCTTCTTGTGGGATCAGGAAGCTCAGGACGCTTTTGTCAAACTCAAAGGTTGTTTGGTCTCTGCCTCTGTACTCTCTTGCCCAGATTACTCAAAACCCTTCCAAATACACACTGATGCTAGTAACACCGGTATTGGTGCAGTGTTGACACAGAATTTGAATGGTGAAGAGAGAGTTATAGCTTACATGAGTAAGTCCCTAAATCCTCAAGAGCGAAATTATAGTGCCACCGAGCGCGAGGCTCTCGCAGTTTTATCAGCTGTTGAACACTGGCGATGCTATATAGAAAATGGTCAAAAATTTGTTATTTTTACAGATCATGCTGCTCTGAAATGGTTCCTGAATTTAAATAACCCTACTGGTCGCCTAGCCCGCTGGGGTGTGAGGTTGTCTGGTTTTAATTTTGAAATTAAACACCGTCGTGGTTCTGATAATGTTGTTCCTGATTTTCTTTCACGTTCTGTTCCCGTGTCGTTAATAACTAACGATTCTAATTTGTCTACTAGTTTTGTACCTAATACTTCAGATAGTTGGTATTTAAAAATTTTTAATGGTTGCCAGTCATCTCCTGCTTCCTTTATGGACTACCAGGTCAATGACAATAAGTTGTATCGCTTTAAGAAAAGCCTAAATCCTTTGACACGAGATTTCGAGTGGAAGGAAGTAATTCCCATGGAAGGTCGTTCTCAAATCTTGACAGATAATCATTCCCAACCTACTTCTGGTCATTTAGGCATTTTCAAGACCTATAAGCGTCTAGCTCTTAACTACTACTGGCCTGGAATGTACTCAGATGTGGCGAAATTTGTTAACTCGTGCGATACTTGCATATCACATAAGCACCAGAATCATGCAACACTTGGTCATATGGGTAAACCCAAAACTTGCCACCGTCCCTTTCAAGTTATCAGTGTTGATCTAGTTGGCCCCTTACCAACAACTAGAAAACAAAATTCCTATATCTTTGTGGTCACATGCTGCTTCTCTAAGTATTGTTTACTTTTTCCCATAAAGAGAGCCACAGCTGAGATTATTTCCAGAATTCTTGAGGAAAATGTATTTTTAGTTCATGGTATTCCATCTACCATAGTATTAGATAATGGCAAACAATTTGTTAGTGCCACACTTAAAAATTTGTTAGCTAAATACAGAATACCTAACTTGCATTATACACCTCTTTATTGCCCTCAGTCTAATACTGTAGAGCGCTACAACCGCACTATTATACAGTCATTATCAACCTTTATTGATAACGACCATAGAATTTGGGATGTTTTAATCCCTAAGATACAGTTTGCTATTAATAGTTCTGTTAATGAGGTTACAGGTTTTACACCTTCCTTTTTAGTTTATGGTCGTGAACTTGTCACTAATGGTTCATCCTATGGTGAAAAATTTGATAACTCCCTTATCTTTGAGCCCCGTGACTGTTATGCTGAAAATCTTGGCTATTTGTCATCAATTTTTGATAAGGTACAGGCTGCCTTGGCAATTGCCCACAGTAGGAACTGTCAGTCTTACAACCTCCGTAGAAGACCGGCTGAATTTAAGGTTGGTGATATAGTCTGGAGGAGACCCTTTTATCTCAGTGATAAAGACAAGTATTTTAGCAAAAAACTGGCTCCCAAATTTATTAAATGTAAGATTTTATCAAAGAAATCCCCCTTAGTGTATGAACTGGTTGATATGTCTGGTAAATCTTTGGGTGATTGGCACATCAAAGATATTAAACTTATTAATTACAAAGAATAATATCTAAAGTAACTACTATAAATAAAAATTCTCAATAACAAAAAATAAAAATAAACATTCATAAAACCTTTAAAATATGATAATTTATTTTGTTGTTAAAAACTTTATCTGGAATAATTCCATAATAGAATAACCTTCCAAAGTTTTAATTCTATTGTACTATTGTAAAGATCTTGTTGTTGTTGTATGAGGTGGGTAATTGTTTTTGTTTACTGCATGTGTGCACGAGTATTTATATCTCTTGTGTTCACCCAATGGTAAACGGTATGTTGAGGTATACCCCAATCAAGTTTTCTCCTCTCTCAACGAAGAGCCGCGTTGAGTCGTTGGAGGCACCGTTTACCTATAAAAAGTTACAAACTGGTCATTCCCATGCAATAACTCCAGGAATAATGTCCATTGTAATTATTCCAATTTCAATAGAATTTTTCCTTACCTTGTAAATTGGTCGGGTTATTCTACCTTGCATACATATTGTGTATGGTTTTACCGTACTTTTTAATAAATTCCTGTTATTTTCAATTTGTTTTTTTTTTATTGTTGATATGTGTAAACATGGTTATGTTTACACAATTGTTTTCGTCTGTGACGTTATGTCAGATGTGTCAAACGTCCGACTTGTTGTTGACTGATCTGACACCTTATGCGTTTAGTTCAATTCTGAGCGAAACGATCATTGAGTGTGTGAAACGAAACGTTCCACTCTTACTGACATTCAGTTCGGTTGTCACTTTAAACGTTGTGTTATTGTTTACAACATAACACATCATTTAATAATGTTATAACATTTGTTTTTGGTGAATGTGAATGTTAGGTTGTTACATCCCAACACATATCTCTGTGTTATTGTGGACTTAGTGACTATTGGTCATTTACCTACATATTCACCGCGCAAGTTGTAATACAAACTTCAAATTTTTTTAAACTTTTGTCACAATATTACGTGTTGACTTTGTATTGTTACAATTCCTGTTAACCGTCGCTACTGCGTAATTTCAACATGTATTTTCTTCTGTCAAACCATTGGTTTGTAACCAGGTTATTGAAGGACTTATGTTCTTCCACGATTATTGTAATGTACAATAGTTGTTGTGTTCGTTGGCGATTCAACCAACGGACTATCCCCGGCAATGGCTACTAACCATTGACCACGGGATTTTTTTCTGCTTGGTGCTGGGACATTCAACCAGCATCCGGGTGTTGTTTTGATGGTTTCACCATTGTTTTCCTGAGCGGTTCTGCAAACTCAGGGTAAAAAAAAAATAAGCCTATTGCATGTCTCATAGTTGAAATTACTTGGTAGTCTTTTTGCTCAATTTCTCTTCTATTGGGAACAGTTATGCTGATCTTACAATACTTAACACCTTCAATTGATCTGCGTTGAGTCTCCAACGGTAAGGATGTTGGAAACTCTGTTTGATAGGAAGTGTTTACCATAGTCTTTGATGGTAACCACTACACAATATAAGAGTTGTATGAATGATGATGCATGTAAGTTAGTTAGGATGTGTAGCGTAGATTGACTGAAGTCTTGAGCACAGTATCGAGTTTCTGTTAGCAGAAACTCTACCTTACGGGAGGGGGTGTGTAACGATGCAAATCGTCTATTGTAGTTTGAATTATTATTTACACATTTAGTCGATTAGTATCGACCTAAAAATTATATTTTAGCTACATTTTTAATCTGCCGTTCTATCAGTACATTTCATTTGTCTCTGACCGATTGATTGTCTCCGGCCGTGTGCGACCATACTATTAGCCTGATATACTTTTAATGGCTGCTGTTCACCGGTGATGTAAAACTAGTGCTAATATGTAGCCCCGGAGAGGCAATTTCGCTATATCCATCATCACCAGGAGGCTGGACATGTAGGCCCGCCCACTGGCTGATGTCTGGGGGAGGCTATAAAAGCCACTGCAGCCTCATTCGAGTCCTTTTCTCTGGACATCAGCTTTCTTCTGCCAAGGCTTGGGTGAGAATTACTGATAGCTATACGCAGTGTGTGCTAATCTCCTTTTTTATTTCAGGTGGCTCAATAGCGACATGAAAACGATGCATCCTACCAAAGCTTAGTCCTGAGACCTTCTGTACTCATTGGGCAATAATTTATTTTCGGTGCCACGTCGTTTTCATGTAGCTAATGCAAAGCTCCTCCCAGGCAATTACCATGCTTTTTACGTGAGCATGGTGTGCCGTAATTTATTATGTCCATATAGTGTCATATATGGAATATTTTAACGCCACGTTGTGTGTGCATGTAACGGGGTGAAAACCCTGAGATGGATGCTGTTTTTTACGTGAACAGTGTCCATCATATTTTATTTTATATTAAACGCTTTTGCATTGTAGTTGCAAGGCTTATTTCGGTTTGTTTCACATGCTTGTCAACAGGACATTGACCCATGCGGTCGTGGGATCACTGACCTCGCGTCAATGCCTTCATGTCAAATTGTTTCTGTGCACCCTTTCTTTTCGTTGCGATGTTGTGAGTTGTGGCTTTTACGGTAGTGACTTTTGCACCACGTGCCTTGGGGAAGCTTGACCACCTGCTCCTGCCTACTGCCTGCCACGCCGCACTGGCAGTATGTCTGTCCGACATACTGATAGGCTTGCTTGCGTTTTTCAGGTGTGTCAGAGCGGGCCACGCGACCAGAGAGCGTCAGCGCGGCACGTGCTCCACCAGTCCTCGGCGGCGAAGAGCTAAGTGTTCACCACCAACTTCGCACCGCGGGCTGTTTCAAATCCACAAAATTTAATTCTTTTCTCGACTGGAGATGCTGAACTCCACGCCCTAATAATCATATATTGTACATCTAATCTGATTATATTGTTGTTAAACAGTTCTTAGTAAAACTTATTTCTCTCTGCTCTACCGGGTTAACAAAGTAAAGTACCTTTAATTTCTATTTAATCTATCAAACCAAACATCAATGTTTCATGAGCTCACTAATTTATACACCACTGAGTGATTATATGTAATGAAGTCGCAGTGACTAAACGGACTCCATACCAAAAACTCTACCTATATCTCTCTCATGCCTTACTGAATAAGTAGGACCTCCATCATGTTGCTTCACCAGGATTCTCCCGTTTTTTATCCACACGAATTTCCACTGCTTTTGTTTACGCGCCTCGCGAACCCTAAACAAGAGTTGGCGGTGGTACCTTGTCAAGCGCTCGTTTATATACAGTGGCTGTGCTTCACACGTGAGCCCCAGATCAGCCGTGCTCAGGCCACGTCGAACCCTCATGCTTTGTAGGAGGTCGTCCCGTACTGCGCGACGTGCCAGCCGCACTATGAGTGGCCGCGGGCGTCCTGACATAACACCCCCACTGCTGGCACCTCCACGCGCCGGCTTAGGACCAACCCTCTGCGCACATACGACATCACGTTCATCAAGTGTCACTCCGATCTTTGTAGCTATCAACACAGCCAAGTGCACAGGGTTTTCAGCACCGCTTTCCGGAAAGTTTGAGACCTCTATGTCATTGCCTAGTAGCTGCTGATCTCGATCATTAAGTTCATCCCTTAAGGACTCCACCATGTTCTCCGGGTGCCCAGGAGAGACCCCATCAGCCTCAATCTTCCCTTCCAGCACTATGACCCTATCCTCCAGAGCTTCCAGGCGCGAAATACTTTTGTTAAGGGTATCCTTCATCTCCTGGACCTCCTGTCGCACAAGTCTAAGCAATTGCAATTCTTCCTGCACAAGCTTCATTTGCTGACGGAATAGGCGTATTTCCAGCGCCAGATCAACATCTCCATACCCTGAGCCAGCACTGGCCACACTGTCATCCTCTGTCAGTCCGATCACCCCGCACGCTACTGGTGAAGGCGTTTTTATAGGCATATCCGGGAGTGTTTCTTTACGTCTATTTTTGAGGCACTCGGGGCAAGACCAGTTGGGTTGCTTGGCTGCAGTCTTTGCCCCACCTAAGCAAGTGATATGATAGACATACGTACAGGTAGAACACCCCACACCATCCGATTTCATAAATCGTCCACAGGCCTTGCAATTAGTCATGGCTTGCACCAATTAATAATTTGTTACAAGTCAGAGATCCTTTTTTATTCACTGTTTACTGTTATTTTATATTATAGACTAGGTTAGTTTTTTGTATTTTCACTGTATATAATTAGTTTTTATTATAGTCTAGGATAGTTTTTTTATATTTTCACTGTATATAATTAGTTTTTATTATAGTCTAGGATAGTTTTTTTTATATTTTCACTTTAGTAATTCCACAATTTCTTTTTTGTTATATTATAGGGTAGGTTTTTTTTTTTCTCTCACTGTTGTTTGCATCTGTTTTTTAGTTTAATTAGTGTTAAAAGGGGAATTAGTCCTGGATAACAATACACAACCTTTGTCACCACTTCCACTTTAAGATTTTAAATAAACTTTAATCAATTTTGATAGAAAACTGTTTTTAATTTAGATATTCAACAGAGACCGATAAAAGTACAAGTATGTTCTCAAGTTCTCGATATGTCCTTGTATATGAGGCAGATTATTAAAAAAATATAATTAAAATGAATGTTTCATTTACATTAATCCGCTAAATGTACTTGTTAATAAAAGGTGTTGTGTGAACCTGGATACAACTTTATTAGAAAAATATGTCAATAGTAGTTGTTACGTTCATGCTTAACCAAAATCTCTAACAAAATGCACAATGTCCTTTATATATTATTATATACAGAAAACAGTAGTATATTTTTGAACCACTTAGGTGAAAGACAAGCACACGGCCCACCTGATGGAAAGTGGCTACCGTGGCCTATGAACAGTGAACATGTGCAACAGCAGAGGCGTCACACTGGCACTGCCAGGAACTATATTACACACATTATTGTAGTATGTAGTTAATGATGATGCAAATGCCTATGTTGTTTTAGAGGATTTGTGAAGGTTTACAGGCTTCTAAAGAGATATGGAACCAACACAAAAAATCATAATTCACTGATATATCACTAATATCTCACTTTCCTACTCTTGTGTGTAACCTAAAGAAATGCGGTCTAATAACTAACGAGTAATATTTTTTTTTGTGACACCTTTGCCACACTTCGTCATTATACGCAACCCTTTTCAAACAAACTTCATGCATTTTACTAAAAATGCAAGCATATGTTTAACGAACACTCGCCATTTTGTAAAAAATAAGCTATCCGTTTAACTGCTGGGGCAATCGTGACGAATTATTTGTAGCCAAGCGTATTACGGCTTGTCAAACGCCCTGTCTCTCCAAATGACCGGCAAGTCCTCTAATATTGTCTATGATACTGGTGAAAAAAGCCATTTTCAACCTATTCTAATCAATCATATGCCAAGAACCTAAGCTAGCCAAGGGACTCGCTCAGTCAATGGAATAGAATAGGATAAAATAAATCAATTTATAGGAGTAAAATATTATTTTGTTCATGACTTGTGATTTGATTCAACAAATATAATTAAATTCGAATGGTTTCATCATGGCTAGCTTGCTGTAGATAATAATGTACTTCTCGGTCATTGCAATCGATTGAACTGCTTGTAAATTCGGCTTGGCTTCCAATTTTAAGTTCTATCCGTTGAATCGTATTGCAAGTTGTAAATCCCATTCATTTGTCATTCTATTCTATGCGTTTCTACTGACGATCGTGCCACTTGTCTAGAACCTCAGTAATCAAATCGTCTACATAGAAATCCTCTAAGATGATTTTCGATATTTCGGGATTATTACAGTCTAGTCCAAGCTGACGCACACAACGAATACTTAGATAAGGCGCGGACGCCGTTCCGTACGTAACAGTATTCAGACGGTACACACCGAGAGGTTCCGACGGATTTTTACGCCACAAAATTAGTTGTAAATTCCGTTGATCGTCGTGAATTAGTATTTGCCTAAACATTTTCTCTATGTCCGCACAAGCTACGTATTTATACTGCCGGAAACGTAAAAGTATTCCAATTAAGTCATTTTGCAAGGGCGGACCGGTCATTTAAATGTCGTTAAGCGATTTACCATTCGATGTTTTTTGACTTGCATTGAATACAACTCTTAACTTCGTGGTAGTGCTCTGTTCACGAAACACACCATGGTGAGGCAAAAAATAATAGGGTGAATTAAATCCGTCAATGCGCGTCATGTGCCCCAGGCCTAAGTATTCTTGCATAAACTCGTTATACATATATTTATAAGTAGGTCGACGTGCGAGTTTACGCTCCAGTGATAAAAAACGGGTTTTTGCGACTTCATAACTATCACCAAGTGTTTTTGGTGATTCTTTGAATGGAATACGAACTGAAAATCGACCTGCATGTTCTCTTCTAGTAGTATCTATAAAAAGTTGTTCACATACACGATCATCGTTTGAATAATGCGATTTAGGTGGCGAAATCTCTTCGATTTCCCAGAATCATTTGAACTGCGCGTTCAATTCGAGATTTTGAGAGGTACCCACATGACACTGAACTTGATTGATGCGCAAATTCGTGTTTACAGGACCTGAGATTATCCACCCTAGCTTTGTATTCTGTAGATAAGGTCCACTAGCTAGGTGAATCCTACCCTCATTTAACAAATCCCAAAAATAGTTCGCACCGATCAAAATATCTACCTGCGACGGAGAATTGAACGTAGGATCGGCAAGCTTAGTATCATTAGGAATGTTAAGATTATGCGTATGTATGTATGAAGAGGGTATGCACGAAGTTATGTTTTGCATAACCAAGCAATTAATGCGCGTATTATATTCACTATTTAAGGAACGAATAGTAATTTCACAAGAATGATTTGACTGTGTGATTGATTGTCCTATTCTTGTGATTTGAAAAGTGGACTGTATAACCTTGGCGTTTAATTTATTGCGTAAAGAACTGGACATGATGCAGTGTTGGCTTCCACTGTCCAGTAGTACACGGGCAATATGAACTTGAGTATCGGCACCGATTATTTCTACCAGCGCAGTAGACAATAACACGGGTACGAGAGTGTTTGATGATTTATCTGATTTATTACTAATTTGATTATTAGTATTGGAAAGTAGAACAGTAGAAGATTCATTACTGGAGGAGGTGGACTGCGCGTTAGAGGAACCCGTAAATACCGAGGTTTCTCCATTCCTAAACGCCTCATGAATCAAGCTATTGTGTTTTTTATTACATACCCGACATGGCCCACAGAAACAACTATCGATAGTGTGTCGTCCCTCACGTAAACAATTCCTACATAAACTCTTGCTTTTAATAAGGGCCAACTTTTCGTCGCAAGGTAAATTAATGAACTGAGTGCACGAATAAACAGGATGATTACCTGCACACATAGAACATACACGAATCCGTTTAGAATTTTTAGCGGTATTCTGATTAGTTTGCGTAGACACAAGACCTTGAACTTTAGACGTTTGTTTTTTGTGACTATCTTGGGACAAATTTTTGCTATTGAAGCTTGAGGAATGATTTGCTTTAATCATTTCCAACATATCCGCCTTATTTCTTAAGAATGAAATAAGCTCGTCTAGTTTCAAAGCTACCTACTTATTTTTTAGAGAATTTGATTTAAATTGCTCCCAGTCTTTTTCCGTAGAAGCATCGAACTTAGATACAATTAAATAAATTAATAAGGTATCCCAAGTATCCACTGGCTCGCCTAAGCTCTTTAAAGCGCGTAAATTTTTAAGGACGGTATCTATAAGTTTTCTTATGCAAGCGGGCGATTCCCTAGACAAAGGTTGTATAGAAAATATGGACTTAATATAATTATGAATTAGTAATTTTTTATTATTGTATCTAGCTTCAAGCAGATCCCAAGCTATTATATAGTTATCGGCTGAAAATTCGAGAGATTTGATGACCTGCATGGCATTGCCCGTGAGAGCCGATCTTAAGTAATGATATTTTTGAATATTATCGAGCTCTTCCGAATTATGAATCATGGACAAATAAGTATCTCGGAACTCCAACCAATTATCATATGAACCATCGAACGAGGGCAGCGATATAGTGGGTAACTTAACCAGTAATTTACTACCCTTGCATGTATGATTATTCGAATTATCACCTTGTAATAAACAGTCGATAGAGGCCATAACACTATAATAACTATTTTCAAAGGATTTGCGTTCTCTTAATTGCTCTGCTATATCCGATTCCGGAGCTATTTCAATCTTATCTTGAAAGCTATTAAAATTAGATAACAGACTGCATAACGCCTGTTGTTTTCGTAACTATAACTCAGCAAATTGTCTTGCGGACAATAAAGCCCCGTCTAAGGAATCTACGTATTTGACTAGTAAGGTCAGGGAACCCTTGACTGAACCGCGTTTTTTTACTAATTCTTTAAAACTTTCACTCATTTTAGCACTTAATAAGAAAGCAGAGGTACTCACGTTAGCCCTGCAGCCACTTGGTGAATTATGCGCACCGCCGCGTAGCTTTCTAGAAGAAACAAATGGTTTTAGTACAAATAGAAGAAATGTGGGCGAGTAGGGCGGGAATAAAGGAAGGAAAAGAGGATTTGCTACGACTGGTCTGCTACCCGCTACTTATGGTTTCTTGAAAAAAGTTTAAATAATCCGGCGCTGAAGGTCCAAATGTTTGCCCGTTGTAATTTTGGAAAAAGAATAAAATATGATTTAAAGGTGAAATTCAATGAAATTTGTTATTTCAACTTTAACAAGTAGGAATTTATTAAATAATTAATATAAATTGAATACAGTTAAATGCTACAGCGTAAGCAGCCCAGTCGTAGCTCAGGAAAAAGGTGAAAGGTGTCTCAAAAGCTGATTTTGTCCCTTTTATAGTGTGGTTGCGCGCCCTCTTGCGTAATTCACTCACTCCGGCGCTTGCGATGCATTTGCTTGTCTTGACGAACAACGATCTGTAGACGCCTCTCGTAGTTCCGCACTAAGGGGATAGATGGCGCTTAACATATGTTTTATGTTTTATTTAATATTATTCTTAGCTGAGTGACGTGACGCTTAGAGTATTTAACTGTGTACATTTAATCATATTCTTATGATCGCGGGATTCGTTGATAAATGTTACGCGGTACGTTTGCTCTGGACGCGTATTAGAATGTCCCACGTAACGAGTCATGGCTTTCAGACCAGGAACTTGGCAAACATATGCTTTGGCGGAGGCTGAAGTTATCCTTGTGTGTGCCTAGGCCGAAGACGCCCCTGTAGCCTGTAATCTGCTAGCGAGGCGGCGCTACGCGAGGACGAATGTATGGGGAAAATTGTATGGATGAGTTAGGAGCAACTTGTCGCATTGAGACCGTATTCAGCCGTAGTATAAATTCTATTACACCAGTCCTGTCATACCTGGAGGGGCTGAGGTTAAAGTACCAGATGAGTACAGCATGCAAGAGCTGGCTTAAAGTTCAGATTGACGGAACACTAGTTATGGCACACTGGAGATTGGGGACGTTGAGCCTCTCGGGGGTCTATGTGATGGAAGTGCGGTATAATGTAAGCTTAACTCAGAAGTACGATCGAATGGATGTGAGTCAAGTAACTGCTATCAACGTATTTAATCGTTTGTTGTACTTCATTTCTACTTCTTTTTACTCGCGGTTAATTTCTTTATCTATTGCAACGACTGAGACCAGTGGGGGAATTATTGTCTCTGGATGAATTCCACAATATCTGTGCGGTTGGCGGAGCACTCATATCTCCCGCCAAAGGGCGGGGGCTGGCACTTTTGACTTAATATTCAAATCAAATACGTAAAAACGAAGTTCACTCAGCTTAGATAACACGACGTACCGTCACACTGCTTACATTGATTTCGGCAGTTAATGTAGCTTAATGCGACACAGTGAATCTTTACAGTTTAAGCTAAATAAAAGTACTGACAATGTACCTGTAATACAAGGATTCGGCAATTCTTCTATTGTACCATATTTTAAATCATCTATTAACGTGAAATTAGATGATATTGAAACAAATTTAGAATTTCTAATTGTTGGTGATGAATTCATGCAAAACCCTATTTTGATAGGGCAGAATTTCACAGAACTTCCATTTGTTACTATGCTAAAGGATAGTTCCCAATTATTGTTTTACAAAAGTCCTGTAGTTGACACTTTTATTAACGAAACTACAGTTAAGCTTCATGTTACGAGCTCGGTCGAGATTACAAATTTCGGTGTAATTCCAGTGACGGTAAATGACAGTAGTTTTTCCGGGGACGTGTATATAGATGGCTATAGCTCTATTGAACCGGGTCGCGAGTTTCGTTTACGGCAAGGTGCGTTCAGCATTAATAAGGGTATCGGAGAGTTAGTATTAACAAATTTATCACGGAATAAACTTAAATTCGAAAAGGATACGCTCATTGCGCGAGCTGTTGTATTTAATACACAGGATATTTGTAAAGTTAATCGAATTCAAACGGATTCCTCGACTTTAGAACCGCTTAATAGATCTGAAATTAGGATAGGGGCAGGACTAAAGGAGCAAAGCTTGGATGACCTTTATTCATTACTTCAAAACTATTGATCGGGATGTATAAGCACCTGGCGGTACATTTTTTCGACATCTGCGCATGCGACAAATGCGAACTGCCGAAAGCGTAGAAGAATACCGACCAAGTCATTTAACAACGGCGGGCCAATTAATTGTAAATCATTTAGTGATTTTTTAGAGCTTGTTATTGCACTTGCGTCGAATACGACCCTTAATTTGGTAGTCGTACTTTCCCGCTGTACACAATGATGTGGTAAAAAATAACACGGCGTTGTAATGTTGTCAATGCGTGTCATGTGCCCTAACGTTAGGTATTCATTTAAAAAGTCGGCATACATACGTTTCAACTCGGGCGAACGATCTAGCCTTCTTTCTAATGACAAGAATCTATTTTTCGCGGACTCATAGGAGTCGCCAAGTGAGTCAGCTGATTCGCGTAATGGCATTCGTACCATAAACCGACCATCACAATCGCGGATGGTGGTGGAAGTAAAAAGTTCCTCACAAACTTTGTCCTCCTCGGTAAGAATGTTTAATTTGCTGTTGTCAACTTCCTCTAATTCCCAAAATCGTTTTAATTGGTCATCGAGTGAGGTGGAAAACGCTTTGCAAATCATATTACTAGAATACGCCATATTCGTAGACTGTTTATTAAGAGCTAACGCACCCGAAATAATCCAGCCTAAATGGGTATTTTGTAAATAAGGTCCTTTAGACAAATGTATCCGACCTTCCTGTAACAAACTCCAAAATATGTCGGCACCAATCAGAATGTCAATATCTGAAGGTACATGATACCCTGGATCCGCAAGTGTAACATTTTCTGGGATTTGTAACGAGTGAACGTTAATAAATGTATTCGGTAAACTAAAAGTAATGTTAGGTAAAACGGAACAATTTAAATGTGTACTAAAATTACTAATCCTCGATCGCATGAGTAGGTTACAAGATTGCTCTGATCGCAGAACACTGTTCCCTATTCCAGTGATGGTGAGAGTGGACTGTATTGTTGAACAACGTAATTTTTTACATAATGAATCTGTAATAAAACATCTTTGGCTGCCACTATCGAGAAGTGCACGCGCAACTATATTAATGTTATTATTAAAGACTTCAACGAGTGCGGTCGACAGCAAAACCGGTTCTAACATGATAGATCGCACGGCTTGCTTCGAGTGATACGAGTGTGTGAGTGACGGAGATGCATCGTTCAAGCTCATGACCGCGTCAGTGTGCGTAAGTGCAGAATTTGAACTAATTGAATTGCAACTTAAATTATTGTCTATGTGAATGAGACTGTTATGTTTTTGTGAACATTGCCTGCATGGCCCGTATTGACATTCTTCTAAAGAATGACTCGAACGTAAGCAATTAACACAAATATTTTTATCTGAAACGAATTTTAACCTATCTTGCACAGACAGATTCAGAAAACTAATACACGAATATAACGCGTGATTAGAATCGCACATAATGCACTTAACGGTGCGCGATTGGTTCGCTGTACGAGTAGATGTACCTGTGCGAGACGGTTGTTTGGACGACGTAAAAGAACGTATTTTTTGGGTAGCTTTAGGTATACTAGCAATAGGCTTTTTTAGAGATTCATTGACTTGTTGGTGACCTTGAGCTTGTATAATTTCTAGAACATTCGAACGGTCTTTTAGAAATTCTAAGAAGTCATTTAATGTCGGTTTTAAGGAACCTTTACACAACAAACTTATTCTGTTTTCCCACCCCTGAGCTGTAATTGGGTCTACTTTGGAAACCATCAAGTAAATAATTAATGTATCCCAACTTTGAGTGGGCTCACCCATGATCTTTAATGCTCTCAAGTTTTTTAATATCGAGTCAATTAACTGCCGTAGCTGACGAGGTGACTCTTTTATCATCGATTTAATACAAAGCAAGGACTTAATATGGTTATTAATCAATAACCTACTATTATCAAATCGGTTAATTAATAAATCCCAAGCTATCTGATAGTTATCTGAACTAAATTCTAATGATTTTATAACTTCTAAAGCACTACCTTTCAATGAAGAACGTAAATAATGAAATTTTTCTATTGGAGTTATTTCATTAGCATTATGAATTAACGAAATAAAAGTATCCCGATACTCTAACCAGTTTTCAAACGACCCGTCAAAGGAAGGCAACGCGATGATGGGCAATTGTATGTCGCCATTTTTGTTGTGAGAACACTTGGTAGGCACATGTGGCACTACCTCGTGTCTATTGGTGATGCACTTGGCCGACGCCATTATTGTGTAGTATTGGGATTCAATCGACTCCCTGATCTCTAACTGCTTCAATAATTCTGAATCACTTAAAATAATGTTTTCAACCCCAGGGTTGCCGGCGGATATTGGCCGCCACCGCGGCCTCGCCTGGTGGGTTCGGGTTATATCCCGCGTCGGTGAGTTGGCAAGCGTGTGTAGGACACACACGACACGCCTCCGCCACGGCCTGCTTCTGTAAGGACAACGAGTCGGCCAACTGCCGTCCTCAGGCCCCGATCATGGAGGTCGGTAGTCCCGGGCGTAGACGAGTCTGCGGCGTCCACGCCGCAGACTGCGGAACTCAGGGGGCAGGGTTCTCTCCCGCTCCCTCTCCGCCGCCTCTTTCGCGCGCATTACCTGCTCGCAGAAAGAGGCGGCGGCGTGCCATTTGCTCCCGTCGGAGACCACGGCCCTCACCATGGTCTCCAAAGAAAGAACGTCCACGCCCAGGACCGCAACGAGATCCCGGCGTTGACTCGCCCACGCAGGGCACTCCACTAACGTGTGGAGCGCCGTGTCTTCGCCAGGATCCTCGCAGTGCTGGCACTGCGGTGTTGTCTCCCGGTGGATGCGCCATAGATACCTACCGAAGCACCCGTGCCCGGTAAGTATCTGGCACATCCGGTAGGAGAGGTCACCGTGGTGCCTCTCCAACCACTCCTTCATGATCGGTCTCACCGCCGCGATGGTGGATTCCCCCCACCTTGGATGCTCAAGTCGCACCCGCCATGTCTCCATGAGTTCCCGGCGGAGCTGGGACCGCTGAGCCCTGATTTCTCGGGGCTCCGGCCTATGGCCCCGCTCCAGTGCTTCCTTGCGCCACTGATACAGCAACGCAAGGGCTCTCGCTTCCAGGTCCCATGGAGGGGTCCCGGCTAGGAGACATGCCACCTCGACAGAGATCGTGCGATATCCCCTGATCACTCTGACGGCCATCGCTTTTAATGGGCTGTTTAATACAGCCACGTTGCGGGCCGCCAGAGTCTCCGCCCATACGGGAGCCCCGTACAGGGCCATGCTTCGCACGATCCCCAGGTACAGTCTCCTAGTGGGGGCGTTGGGTCCCTTAACGTTGGGCATTAGCCGCGATAGCGCGGCCGCAGCCCCCCTCAGTTTTGGGACCAGACTTCGGAGATGAGGTCCGAAGTCCCATCGGCTATCGAGTACGAGCCCAAGGTACTTCATCGTGGGCTCGATGCCGATGTTTACGCCCCCTATGGAGATACTGGTTCCCGCAGGTGGCCCCCTCCGAGGCCCGTGAAAACACATAGCCTCGGATTTGTGGAGAGCCACCTCGAGTCCCAGCCGCCGTATTCGACCCACGACTTGAGCAGCCCCTGCCGTGGCCTTTAGTGCCGCGCTTTGGTACGTTGCTCCCCGCGCCATAACGAAGGTGTCGTCAGCATAACAAGTTATGCTGACACCATCGAGCAGCGGTCCGCGCAGCAACCAGTCGTATCCGATGTTCCACAGGAGTGGCCCTAGGACCGACCCCTGCGGAACACCGCACGACACTTCTCGCCGCCCTGGCCCTAGCCAGCTCGGGTAAACTATGGCCCTCTCGGATAGGTATGCCTCGACAATGCGGCGGAGGTAAGGTGGCACTCCGTGATACGCGAGAGCCACCCTAACGCAGCTCCAAGGTAGGGTGTTGAAGGCGTTGGCAATGTCGAGAGACACCGCCACCACCACCCCACCTCGCGAGACTACTTCCTCCGCCAGGCGCCTAACGCGCATGATCGCTTCCACGGTGGAGCGCTCCCGGCGGAAACCGAACTGGTTGTCCGCCAGATCTGGCCCCACGTTCGTGAGATGCTCGACGAGGCGCTCTGCAATAATCCGCTCAAAGAGCTTGCACACCTCGTCGAGCAACACGATCGGCCGGTAACCGGATGGCTGATCCGCCGGCCGCCCCGCCTTCCGGATAAGGACCAGTTTCCCCGTCTTCCACGCAATTGGAAACTGGCCCCTTTCGAGGCATGCGCTAAAAAACGCCACCAGTCGAGGCCCTAGTTCCTCAAGGGCCAGGACCCATGCTCGGCCTGGGATGCCGTCGGGTCCGGGGGCAGTGCATTTACGGGCTTTAAGCCGGAGCACTGCTACCCCCAGTTCACTCTCCCTGACTTCGGGTACATCGCTCTCGCTATTATTAGCGTCAGGCGCCTGAGGCGGAGCCATTTGTGGAGGAACATGCTCCTCCACTCTCGATGGGAACAGAGAGCCCAGGATTCCCTCCAGTTGCCCTGGCTGGAGGCTCTGGGTCAGTAGGGGCGCCCTTGGGCGGATTTTGCCCCTAACCGCAAGGTAAGGGCGCCCCCATGGGTTCTGCTCCAGAGACTCCAGCAGCTCTTCGCGGGCCCGCCGTTTGGCCTGTTTTATGGCTTTCTGGAGGGTCCTCTTGGCCCCCTTGTACGCCTCGTATATCTCCGCCTCTCGGGCTGCCGCATCATCTGGGCGGCTACGCCTCCGGCGAAACCTGGTATACCGGCGGCGAGCGGTCACGCACGCTGCTCTCTGCTGTGCAATCTCCGCAGACCACCAGTACACCTGCTTCTTTGCCGGGCTGGGCTTAACCCTAGGCATCGCCGCATCGCAGATATGCGACATGGCTCTCCTGAACCATTCCGCCTCTGCGTCGACATCGGCAGGCCTGGCCGGTGACGGAATCCAGGCCTGCACAATGGATGCCTCCAGGAGAGCCTCCCGATTCAGGCGCCTGAGCGCCCAACGTGGATCCGGGGGGTTCACGATAGTCGGTGGCAGGTTAGGTGGAGGGGAGACGTTGAACCGAATGTACTTATGGTCGGAAACCGTCTCCTCCTCCTCCACCACGCGCCATCCCTGGACGCGGCGGGCGAGAGCAGGGGTCGCGAACGTGACATCCACGACCGAACTGAGCCCCCGCCGCTCCCAGGTGGCGACACTCCCCCGATTGAGGACCTCTAGACCACGGGTGTTGGCCCAGTCCTCTAGTACTCGTCCCTTGTCGTTGGTTTCCCTGGAGCCCCAGGCCAGAGACCAGGCGTTGAAGTCTCCCAGGACCAAGACAGGACGAGGACGGCACGCGGCGAGAACGATGTCCAGTTCAGCGAGCCGTAGCTCAAGCTGATACTGGTCAAGGCTTGGCGAGAAGTAGACGGCCACGACAGCCATACCCTCGTAGTCCGCCGCGACACAGCCTCGGCCCCTTGCAATGAATGCAAGGCGTGAGGTGTCCGCGGCGGAGCCCCCGAAGACGGTCGCTACGCCGTCCAGGTCCACCGGGCTCCCGGGGTGGACCCAGTACGGTTCAGCGACCACGACCACATTGATAGACCACTCCACGATGCTCTGGTACAGAAGATCCTGAGCACCGATGCAGTGGTTTATGTTCACCTGCAGAATGCGGATTGGTGTGTCCATTATTAGACTTCCATTTCCGCATCCCGCCACGAATGTGGCCGCTCCTGAGCGGCACCCCCACTAGCCGGTGCGGACGAACGGGGCTTTGGCCTCGAGGCGGCGCAGGTTCTGCTGTCCGCCCGGTGCTCCGCTGCTTTGCCCTCCGCTACGCATTTGTAGCAGCGCGGCGGAGCATCACAGGCACTGGCCTTGTGCCCGGGCTGACTACAGCGGAAGCACCGATCCCCCACGGTGTCTTCCGCTGTGCACTGCACTCCCATATGCCCCACGGCCAGGCACCTAAAGCACCTGGTCTCGCGGGGCCGCAGGAGTTGCACCCGCGCCTTAAGGAAGCCCCCAACAAGGAGGCTCCGTCCGTCCACAATTTTCTGCGCCGCTGCGACGGGGCAGTTGACGACTGCCGTGCCGTGACTGGTGGGGCTGAACCGAATTTCTCCAGCTCTCACCTGATCACGGGGGCAGCCGCCCGCCTCCACGACAGCGGAGATAATTTCCTCCGTCGTGGCCGCATCATCCAGACCCGAAATGCGCAAACCTGCGCATTTGTTGGGTCTGGTGACGCGGATGGCTTCCGAGTCCAGCGACTCCCTAAGCCTGGCCGCTAGGGCGTCAGCTTTGGGGCCGCTGGTGGCGCCGGAGACCTCGAGTAGGCGAGCCCCGGTGCGAGTCGTTTTATACCGGAGCCCATTAATCTCAAGGGCCTTGAGGTCCACGGAGGCTTTCACCTGCCTCAGGACCTGGGCGTACCCCACGCCCCTTTCCACACCCTCCGTCGTCACCGTCAGGACGACGGCAGTGGAGCGTGGGGCGCGGAGCCTCTTCGGCGCCTTCGCCGCAGCGGCTTTGGCCGCCTTCTTGGCCGCTTTCCTGGCCTTTTTCGCGGCTCCCGCTACCTCCCATCCCTCCCCTCTGGAGGAATGCTCGGTTGTAGCGGGAGCAGCGGTTATAGCGGGGGCGGGGGTGCCGCGCTTCTTCCTCTTTCCCTTCGCCCTATTGGGCGTTGGCTTCGCCGGGGGGGCAGCGGTCGTGGGACCGGAGTTCCCACTGGCGGGATTTCCTCTGGCGGCCGTCGCGTAGGAGTAGGCGGGCCGCACCAGCGGAGGACGGTACGCCCGGTCCTCAAGTGCGCCAAGGCGCCTCTCGATCGCCGCCAGCAGCTGCGTTACGCTTGGCGGCGACTCGGGTGCCGGCCTGGGCGTTGGTTTTTGGACATCCCGGGCTGGCGGTGCATCTCGGAAGCTTGGTGCAGTCAGGGCCTCCGCAGGCCTCCTAACTAGCTGGGTCAGCTTTGCAACCTCCCCGCGGAGGACCCGTTGCTGCTCCAGCGAGTCAGCGAGCTCAGTTTCCAGGGCTGCGACCCGGTCCCTGAGCTTCGCTTCCTCCTCGGATACGCTCTGAGAGAGAAGCTCCTCTAGCGCTATCTTGGCGACGGCGACATTATCCACCACCGTCTTTTTCTTCCCGGCCACGTTTTTGGCACCTTTGGTGGTGTCCGTGATCCGGGCAAGCGCTGCGAGGAGCACCCTCGCGGCGGGAACGCCTTGGTCCCTGCCACTTGGTAGTGGGGGGATGTGTACAGGTACCCTTCCCGCCGTAGTGGCCAGCAATTTTGCCGGCCGATCGTCCTCGCTCGAGTGGACCGCCCCTTGTCCAGAGGAGCATCTGCTCCGGTCCAGAGCGGGTCCACACGAGCGAGGCCTCTTTCGCCGGAGACTCTTAGCCTCCATTTGGCTGGCAGCTGACTCGCTGTCAGTCCTACCCGTGGACGCAATCTCCGCGTCCGTCCCCTCTCCCATAGGTAGTGGTGGTGGAGTGGCGGGCCTGACGAAATTCGCGTCGCTTATTTGTTTTTCGGTGGTTTTGAGGCACACCGTTGGGCCTGTGAGACTGTGGTGACCCCTCCCATATACCACCCGGGATGAACCCGGGCGGGGGTCGCCATGGCTGGTCGCCGAATGGGTGTCCATTCGACCACCAGTCACAGCAAGGGGTTCCCCGGACGGAGTCCGGGTACCCTCATGGGTAGATTTATCCTTATTCGTTTCCATAGTCATTATAATTTTTTTTGTTTGTTGTGACGCCCTAGGCACTGAGTTCCCCCCAGCGATGCATCCCATTGCCGGGCGTCAGAGCGTGGGGTTCGGGGTGATTTTTTTATAGAGGTTTTCTTCCTCGCAACTCCGAAGAGCCACCGTGCCCGTCTGTTGCCAGACGGGGTCACGGCTTGGCCGATCGATGGTCCCTTTGGGACCGTGTACTTCGCCACTGGTCGCTCAGTGGCAAGGTACTCGTCGCCCTGAGAGTTCTCCGCTAAGTACGCTCTGCTTAGCAGAGCGCATGCGGAGAACTCGCAGCCGGCCATAAAGGCCCCCCCTCCTTGGTGGACTATTAGCCATGGGCGACGACGTGCGCCTCGGGCGAAGCCCACGTCGTCGTCCACGTTACCAGGGTGCACCACGTGGAGGTTGTCCTACCTAACACCCCATCTTGAATCCACTTAACTTTTTCTAAGCCCTTCACAATAATTTCTTTATTTTCTAGATAAGGAACAATTATACGTCGAAATTCTCTATAGTCGATATAACCTTCATTCCAGTAAATCCCTCTGTTTCTCTCCAACCACGTAACTTGTTTTTTTTCATTCGTAGTTAAGTATTTAAATAAGTATGGAGGCTTTATTAAGAACGTTTGGGTATAAACACGAGTGGCCAGAGCTAATTCCTTGACTATAAAGTTATTACAAGTGTCTTTAAACCCCTGGACATCCACTATAATCGTATTCGGGTTCATGATAATTTTCTCACAGTGCTGCTTAATGGTTTATACTCAATTATACAGTCGTTCAATATAAGACAATATGCCGAAGTTTGATCTGGGATATCAAAATCACTTTCAATTTCCACTCTTACGTCCACAACAGGACCTGACTTAAGATTATCTGGTTGTCTAGAACAGTCTACGACGAATAACGGAGCAACGTTTTTAAATTGTTTCTCACTTAATAAAGGCTCAGCGCGACGTCCGTAATAAGACTGTTGAAATCTAGTATATTGTTCATATATTAAAGCAATTCGATTATTCGAGAAACTTGTATTTATATTTTCATATGGGAAGTAGGTGGAATTGAGGTATACCTTAACATCACGAATCTCACAATGATCAAACTGAGACATATCAGATATAGCATTATTTTTTCTATTTGTCTGTAAACCAATAACAACAAATCTTGGTTTCTTTATTTGCGAAGATGTTTTTATTGACCAAGTATGTTTGGTGGTTTTAGGCAACATTGGATATTCATACAAATCCCAATTCCTGAATATCATCTGAAGTGGTCGATCTTTTTCTAACAATTTTAGAATGTTTATTTTTTCTCTATCAGATACTTTAACATGTGGTACACGCCATATTATTTTGTTTATAATAATATCTTCTACAATTTCACCAGGGTTAAGTTTTAGTGCGTTCAGATTGGTATTACTTCGTAATAAGATTAATTCATGTTTACTGTTTATTACTACTGTAACGGACTGCAGTCGTTAAGTGGAAGTAGTTCACAATTAGATGGGTAGATGGAGCTAAAATTCAAAATTCAAAAAAATGGGTGTGGTATTTAAGAGGGTTGTTAGATGGCGCTGCGATTGAGCCATTTCCTTTATTGTAAATAAATTAAATTCCATGTTTGTCTTATTGGTAGCGAAATAACGTAAGATTATCCGTAAAAAAAATTGAAATAAGATTTAACATCAACTGCTACTGATCCTGCGGTTGATGTAACCAGGAATCTCTATTGGCTGCATGTTCTGTGATATTGCACTAGTCGCGAATTCTAAATATTAGTATACGAATAATTAACTGGAAAATTAGTTAGACATTATCTTGGATTATTCTTATTCCAATCATATGAATTAAGGAGTTTTTATAAAAAAGGAGCAAATTCGCTGAGGCGGCTTGCCGGAAATAGCTCACGATTGGATGAAGGATGATGTGTAGTTCTAGAAACGGCGAGGTTAGTTTAGAGAAGGGAGACCTCGCCTTTAAAAGATGGGTTTTCTGGAGGCGCGGGCACTTTTTTTCGTCATTCATTCGATCCAGATAGCTAAAAGGGGTACGGCTCGGCGGACTGTCTTTGTAAGTTATATATTTCTATCGTTGTAAAGAAATAGTGTTAAATTCCTTTTGTGAATTATATGAAATTGTTGCCGGTGTTGTGTAATAAACGAATTACTAGCTATCTTTGTTTAACGCGAACAGTTTAGAGTTTTTCCAATGTACCGCCGAGAGTTTTATAATTCTGTAAAAATTATAAATTGTCGAAATTTATTGTAAACCTTGGGGTGTGGGGTAGTTCTCGCGTCGAATATTGGGATGGGTCGCGATCGGAGCAGGACCTGGGGCCTTTGCGAAAATGAAGACACCTTACATTGGGCAGGGATAGTACGTGTAAATGTATGCGTATTATTACTGTCTTGTGCTGTTGAGTCTGGCAGTGCATTCGTAAAGTCCTTACGGTCGTTTTATCATCTTTATTATGTTGAAATTGTTGAAATTAATTGTAAATCTTGATTTTGTGTGTGGTTGGGCGTGATACGTACAAGGGTGCGCGATTAAGATTTGTTACGACTAGGGCGTGGGGTAGGCTAGTTCTCGCGTCGAATATTGGGATGGGTCGCGATCGGAGCAGGACTTAGGGCCTTTACGAAAATGAAGACACCTTACATTGGGCAGGGATAGTACGTGTAAATGTATGCGTATTATTACTGTCTTGTGCTGTTGAGTCTGGCAGTGCATTCGTAAAGTCATTGCTGTCGTTTTATCATCTTTTGTTATGTTAGTAGTTGAGGGTAGCACTGCGGTGTTTTAGCTAGTTCTCCCGTAGGAAACCCATGGCGATGTGCCTGGTTATGGAGGGATACCTAACGGTGACAACAACTCCATATTTATCTGAATAGCTAGGGGCCGGTAACCTTTGAAGCGGGCGGCATTCCGATTTTACCTGTGGAAACGGGATCGGAAAAGCTTCCTGAATGTGGGTGACTGTTTGTTCTGTGATGGGTAGGTACCGTCGAAGTGGAACCGTCCAATTGGGCCTGGATCAGAACTTACAGAGCTCGCAGTTCAGTCTTATATATCTATTTATATATACACTAACTATTATCTCGTTAGGGTTTCAGTTCACATCCCTGAGCTTCGGCTCGTGGACTGGAGCAAGCACACAGTTATGAGGATAGGCCAGTCAAGCCTAACTAGCTTGCACCCATAGCAGAGCAGGAGTGTTGATGGAATACCATCAATACATGATAGGCTCACAACACACCACACGTTTAAATGTAAATAAGGTGACGTTACACCTAGTTTTGGTTGAACAGAAGTTCTAAGTTGGGGGTAGAGTAGGCACTCACACAATGGGAATAGGTTAGGAAGTGTATTAGTAAGGACTAGTATTGTAACGGTTCTGAGCTAATCGGGCCTTTGCTTGGTGATGTGACATATCATTCCTTGGTGATGCTTGTGATTGATTTAGTTAAGGTTTTTCGTGCGTTAATGCCGTGGTGAAATCGTGATTTGAGTAAATTGTATACGAGCTATCGTGTTGTATATTTTAGTAGGCGTTCGTTGTATTCGGATTAGACCTATAAGCGAGCCGTCGTTGGACCGCGTTGCTAATGTTCTACTTGCCTAGCAACTGACTTAGTATGGTCTCAATGAAACTCAGATTGGTGGCATAACATATTTTAAATCCACCCACATCATAATTAATCAAATTCGTAATGGAAATTATTCCGAAATGAGAAGTTTGTTTGACTGATCTACCAATTGACTTTGAATAAAATACTATGCTATAAATAATACTTATTACTCGGAGCGTCGTAGCCGAGGAATCATTTTGGCGAGGTACATCTAGCTCACCTTAGCAGAGCGCTTTCCTAATTTGGAACTTGTATCGAACCTTAATTGATTTGGGCAATTGACCCTAGATATGGCTGTCTTCTACACCAGGGACACTATATCGATCTCGTTTATGCACGTGACAAGTATGAGTCAGTTCTGACATGTTAAAGATCCTATTTTGGACACAGAATCTCATTTGATGGATTGGTCATCAGACCGCGCTACGACATGAAACTATTCATTGAATCTGTACTAGTCATACTATGTTTTGACAATATTGTGAAAGAAATAATCTTATTTTGAATTAGAATTAATTGGCAACGCCTTTCTAATTCAAGTCTAATTAGACGTATACATTTGTCTGGATTCAGATATTGGGGGAGGGAAAATGCGAGTCGGCTATCCTACTCTCTAAAGGCGCGTAAGTTCCATTTGGGGCTACGTGCTTACAAAAGGATAGAGGGGGGATATTTAAAGTTGGTAGTATCCCACTGCACACGGCGATTGGTGGAGCCTGTGCCAACGGGGAAACAAAAACTAACAAATTCAAAGTATACGCCAACGGGGAAACAAAAACTAACAAATTCAAAGTATACGCCAACGGGGAAACAAAAACTAACAAATTCAAAGTATATGCCTATGGGGAGCAAAAGTTATTCGGGTTGTTTGCCACAGTAGTAGTGATTAGGGCAGTGTTAGCCTTGCAACACTAAGTCGACAATGTAAAAGGTTAGATCAATAAAGTTATTCGGATTGTTTGCCACAGTAGTAGTGATTAGGGCAGTGTTAGGCTTGCAACACTAGGTCGACAATGTAAAAGGTTAGATCAATAAAGTTATTCGGATTGTTTGCCACAGTAGTAGTGATTAGGGCAGTGTTAGGCTTGCAACACTAAGTCGACAATGTAAAAGGTTAGATCAATAAAGTTATTCGGATTGTTTGCCACAGTAGTAGTAATTAGGGCAGTGTTAGGCTTGCAGCACTAAGTCGACAATGTAAAAGGTTAGATCAATAAAGTTATTCGGGTTGTTTGCCACAGTAGTAGTAACTAGGGCAGTGTTAGGCTTGCAACACTAAGTCGACAATGTAAAAAGTTAGATCAATAAAGTTATTCGGGTTGTTTGCCACAGTAGTAGTAATTAGGGCAGTGTTAGGATCTAGTACGGTTGTAGGTTGCTTGTGAGAAAATTATTTGTGAGAGACTCATTCATTGAGAAATTGTTGTACCTTAACATAAATCAGTTAAAGTAAGTGGGGGTAGAATTAAGTAATTGTATAGTAACGTTTCATTATATAAATACCAGCATTCCTAGAACTCTATAGGATCCGGGATATGCGGGCTCATCTAGGGTCTCCTCTGACCATTATACGATCATTGGCCAAAGTAGAATTAACAATATAGACGATTTATTTAGTGTGGTGAAATGCCGCGGGTATGACCACCGCTTTATTACGTATTGGTGCTGTGACGCAGGATCACGGTACAATTTCCTGCCGCTCACCAGGATTACTATGGTTAAGGCAGTGTTTATTACAATTTGGTCCCGCGTGACCAGGACATTACATCTTGGTGACGTGATATAGGACCGGGGTGATTACAATTTGGGGCCGTAAGCCAGGATTACACGTTAAAATTTGATGACGTGGATCAAGACTACACACTACAAGTTAATGCCTGGTGGCCAGGACGACACCACAATTTGGTGTCGGTAACCAGGATGGTAACATTTTGTCTGCCCGGGGATAGGTTGGAAGGTCAGGCGCCAGTACGATTTGGAGCCGAGACCTGAGATCAGAGTCTGGGACAATTTCGTTGCAGTGTTCGGGATAGACACTATATTCTGACCATCGGTCGTTGGCATTGTGTTTGTTTGTTGTGGGTTAGTTGAGGGTAGGAGTACGGTATGTTGCATACCGTACAATTTGTTGCTGTATTATAGGTAAGGGTCTCTAGGAAATTATGCTGGGGTGAATTTAGTGTAAAATGAAAAATGGTGAGAATAATAAACAATGGGGGGGTCGTAAAGTCTGGGTTAGGATGTTATCAGTCGAATTGTTGGGGGGTCGATATTAAGTATCTTATAGACTTGAGTAGGTCGAACTCGGGAGAAACATTTATTGAATTGAAATACCTACACATATCGTTGGAGTGCAACATTGTATGACAGTGAGGCATCCCAACCAACAGTTAACACTATAATGTATTATTTGTTAACTTATCGTGTATATATAGTTCCGGTTATGAGCCGTGAGTCTTAGCTGAAAGTGGTGTTCAAATTTATAAGTTAAAAGGGAGTTTATAGTGATTGTATTGACGAATCGTTACGTGTAGTGTTCTTTGAGTTTCGATCAGTGATAAATATAGTATGGATAAGCCGAGCAGGAAAAGGCGGGCGCCTGCCCGTTATGGGGAAAACAGGACAAGTGAGCAAGGGACGACTAGTCCTGTAAGGCAAACTACGACGCCCAATGAACCTGTACCTACCACATCTAGGCGTGTGAGACGGACAATTGAAGCTAGAAGGAGACCGGAGGGGAGAAGTGTGAATGTGAACACTTCTTTAGCTAACCTTCGGTATAGGAAGTTGAATCGTACTATAGAAGATTTAGCTGCGAAATTGGAGACGTTAAGGGCTGAGATGAGTGAGACAAGAGCTTCTCCAGCAGACAGAAGCGGAAGTAGTCGCGAATGGGGGGCAGTGCCCACAGAAGCGTTGTCTGTGGTTAGGGAACAGGCTAATCCGGAATTGAATCAACAACTACGTACAGACTCTCCTAGATTAAGGGAAAATGGGGAACCCTCGATCTTCGTAGAGTGTGTCAACTCGGAGTTACCTAGAAACATAAACTACCATGTGAGAAATGTAACGTTCGAGAAGCCCAAGTTCGGAGACAAAGTCGATGTGCATCCGGTGACGTTTTTGGAAGACCTAACAACATATTTGGGAAAGGTCGGTCGGGACTGCAATCAATTAGACTTGATACAAGAATGTCTAGTGGGTGAAGCCAGAGAATGGGCAAGAGTTTACAAATGTCGTTGGAGCGTATTGCAAGACTTCAAGGCGGACTTTTTGGCTACCTTCTGGGGAGAAAGCGAACAGAACGAATTACGCCGGTCTATAGTGCATGGAGTTTGGAATAAAGCGGAGTCGCCTACTATGTTAGGCCATTTCCTAAGATTGACCGGGAAGGCTCAGATGCTAACTTATAAGTTTTCCGAGAAACAACTGATTGGGGACATAATTAGGCAGTTTCCGAAGTATGTGCAACAGGGATGGTATACGTCCAAGCTGAATAACATCATTGAAACAGCGGAGTTTTTGAGAGGGATGGACGATATAGCTCGGCAAGAGGCTGTATCAACTCCAACCTCTGGCGGCGAGAAGAGGATACCGGAGAAAAGGGCTAAGGATTCTCGTCAGGACTATCGCAGTTGGCCTAAGCCAAGCAAAACTCGACCGTCTGGTGAGCAGGTGGCAACGGTAGTGCAGAGTGATACATCGGCGTTAGCGTCACCCGCAGGTTTAAACTAGTAGAGGCTGGAAGTTCTGTTCCCGATCTAGCCTCAGTCACAGGGAGCGCAGCGTTAGATATGATGATCAAAATGGGTTGGAATCCAGGGCTAGCTTTAGGTAAGGTAGGAAACGGTATTAGGGCGCCGCTAGTGGCCAAGATGACTACTCGTGGTATACGTGAGGGATTGGGTTTTGGAACAGTAGAACCAAAGAGTCTCTTTATCGATAAACAAATAGTTGATGTGATTAAATTAAATATTGAACAGAAACTTTTGAGACAAGGCGATCCTGTGTCGATAGAGGCGGTATTTGATGAAAGGTCTACAGAACGCGATGAGGGAACCTTTAGTTCAGAAGTAATAGTGCATATTTTTGATCATGAGGTTATAGGATTAGTGGATACTGGTTGTGATATAACCAGCATCTCAGAGGAATTCTGGGATGTACTGAGGTCGGATAGGAGTCGCGAAATACCGTGGATGCCGATTAGACCCTTTAAAATTAAGACAGCTGTGGGTCATAGGAGCGGAGAGATTAAGAAAATAGTTCTATTGCCTTTAAAGCTAGGAGAGTGTGTACAAAATATGGGGTTTGTAGTAGTTCCAGGCCTAGTTAATTCGTTGATTTTAGGATTTGATTGGTTAAAGGGGAATGAAGTAACTATCAACACGGGAAAAATAGATAGAGGTTTAGTTCTGGATCAGGCAGGGCAAAGAGAGGTAATACCGTTTTTAGAGCAAGTAAAGGGATCCGACCTAAGGGAGAGTGAGGAATTAATATCAGCCATGGATAGTTGTAGCGAGTTTAATGATCTAGTCTGGACAAGTCTAGAGACCGGAGTTGCTATAGAGACAGAACAGAGGAATAGCTTGCTAAAATTGTTACATAAATATAAGGGTGTGTTCACTTCGCGTTTAGGGAGAGCGAACTGCTATCAGCACGAGATAGTGATGTGTTCAGATGTACCTATTGTTAAGAAAAATTATCCGGTGCCATATGCTCATAGGGGGAGAGTAGAAGAAAAGCTAAGGGAAATGGAAGATTTGGGGATAGTTAGTCGATCTGCAACTCCTTATTGTAGTCCATTGACTTTTACGATTAAGCGAGATGATTCAATTAGAGTGTTATTAGATGCTAGAGAGATAAATAAATATATGGTGGCAGAAACGGAGAAACCACCACTACAGATTGATGTCATGAATTCCTTCCATGGGGCTAACTATATAAGTGTAGTAGATTTGAATAATGCTTATTTCCAAATACCCATTACGCAGAATAGTAAAAAATATACGGGGTTCACCTTCAATGGGAAGTCCTACGTTTATAATGTGTTGCCCCAAGGGTTGAAAACGTCCGTGGGAAGTTTTAGTAGGGCCATGGATATAATATTAGGACATGAGGTCAGGGAATTTTGTGTTAATTATTTAGATGACCTAGCGATAATAACGACAGGGTCATTCACACAACATTTGGAACATTTGGACATAGTCTTAGGTAAATTGCAAAAGGCAGGTTTAACGTGTAATTTAAAGAAATGTGAGTTTTGTTGTAAGGAAGTGAGAATGTTGGGTTACATCATCTCTACTCAGGGATTACACACTGACCCAGATAAGGTTAAAGCTATACAAGAGTTTCCGATACCTAGAAGGATAAAGCATGTGAGGGCATTTTTGGGGTTATGTAATTTTTATAGGAAGTTTATACCTAACTTTAATATTCAAGCGCAACCATTATATAATTTGTTGAAGAAGGGTAAAGGCTGGGGTTGGGGTCAACTCGAACAAAGGGCGTTCGAACAAATTAAAGCTTTGTTCTTAGAAACTATCCAATTGCATCATCCGGATTTTACTAAACCTTTCTATTTGCAAACGGATTGTTCTAAGGTGGGATTAGCAGGGGTTTTATATCAGGTAGGCGATGATGATCAGCAGAGGGTGCTGGGGTTTTATAGTAAGGCATTAAGGGGGGCTCAATTAAATTGGACAGTGACTGAACAGGAGTTCTATTCAGTAATCTGTTGTTTAGAGAAATTCGAAACGTATCTGAGGGGAGCTAGGGTAGTTATTAGGACGGATCATAAGGCTTTGGCATTTGTCAAGACGTGGAGGTTATGTAACGCTAAGGTAACTCGGTGGATTAACTATTTAGAGAATTTTCAGTATGAAATACAACATATTAAAGGGAGAGATAATGTGGTCGCGGACGTATTGTCGCGCTATCCTCCTAAAGGGGAACTTTTGCAGGAAGAAAAGGTTAGGTCACCGAGCATCCTATATATGGAAGCGCAACGAAATAAAGAATTACTGAACCAATTAAAACTACTACCTGAATTGCAAAGGGCTGATGTAGAGATAAGTAGGTTAATTAATCAGATAAGTACGGCCAGCACAAGAGGAGAGTTAGCGGGTTTGGCGAGTAGGTGTAGATTGATTAATGACGTTTTGTATATAGATAAGGGGGGTGAAAAGGGACAAGTCATTTTCTTACCAAATGTCCTTAGGGAAGGATTAGTTAGGCAAGTACATCTCGAAATGGGTCATCAGGGAGGTTACAAGGTGATAAAGTATATAAGGGATCGGTTTTATTGGAAAGGATTAACTAAGAGTGTGAAACGTTTAGTGAGGACTTGCGACGTATGTCAGTTAACAAAGCATTCTAATTCAAACAAAGTAGGCCCATGCTGTTCAATAATTACAAGAGATATTGGCGATTTAGTGATGGTAGATATATACGGGCCTCTCCCTACGGGTAAATTTGGAATGAATTATATACTCGTTCTACAGGATTCGTTTAGTAAGTTTGTCAAATTTTTTGAGCTTAAGAAGGCAACGGCGGTGGCAGTGTTTAATAAGGCAAAGAGGTTCTTCGACATAATAAAGCCGAAGGCGATAATGTCGGATAATGGTACCCAGTTCACTAGTCGAGTGTGGAAAGAGGGCATGGAAACGTTGGGGGTTAGAGTGGTATACACTACGGTTAGGAACCCACGACCAAATACAGTAGAGCGAGTCAACAGGGAATTAGGGCGTTTGTTTAGGACATATAATAGCACGAATCACAAAGGATGGGTAAAGACTCTTCCCAAGTTGGAGGAGCTATATAATAACACTTATCATGAAAGCACAGGATTTACCCCTTGTGAGATAATGTACGGAACTTCTACGAGGTTGTCGTTTGACGAAATTATAGGTAGGAGTAATGGAGAGCTAGACGTACAGAAAGTCAGGGAGATAGCGCGTAAGAGTCTACAAGAGGCTGGGGAAAAACGGAAGGCGAAGTTTAATGGTAGATATCGGTTGATTGAATATCAGGTCGGCGATTTAGTAAAAATTAGGAAGTTAAATAAATCTAGCGCGAAATTAAAGGTAACCAAGAAGTTTGAGGCGTTGTATGAAGGTCCATACGTAGTGGCGGGAAATCCTTACCAAAATGTGTACATTTTGTTAGACCCCCAAACTAATGAGGTTCGGGGGAAGTTCAATACTATACATCTGTCTAGATATTATACGCAGTAGGCTGGGGCTGGATCGGGAAGAGAAGAGAAGGTTCGTGAACTTAAGCTTGAATTGTTGATTAGATTTTGCAATTACTTTACTTAGTATGTAAGAATTTGTAGATTTAAGTAATGTAGTTAGTTAAGTAGAACTAGTAAGTAGGATTGATTTAAAATTATATTCAATTAATAATTTAGATCTGTTCTGAGGATAAATATATATATAAAAAAAAAAAAAAAAAAAAAAAAAAAAAAAAAAAAAAAAATGTGATCAATAAATTTGGTGGATAGGGTGAAGCCCATCTGATAGTATGAGCAGTAGTCCATCATGTGAATGAGTTGATCATAGTAATTTTCACTTAGTTTCACATTAGTCAATTTCACCCTAAAATTGTTAACGAAATATATTCTCATCCCGTCAGATGGTGGGGAGCAGGGTGGCTTTACCAAAAAAAAAAAATTTAATTAAATATTACAAAAGGAAAAAATTGTAGTAAGGTTCGTTATAGTTCGACTTTAAGACTTAATCAAAATTTATCAATTTGCCACGCGTGGTGTGCAATAGAGGGGGATACTGAAATCCGCTTTTCCTTGCAAAAGCTGGAGCATTCCTGAAATTACGAAACAATAACCATGCGTTTGTATCGGGTGCTGATTGGTTGGTAGTCTGAATGACCATGGAAGTTGGTTATGTTAGAGCGAAAGGAATATTCACGTTAAGGAATGGTCATGGAAAGGTTGTATGTTGAATGAGTATTTGTTTAAATTCAGTGTGAAGGGCCTTCCCAACCAGCACTATGGGGAGTAGAATCGCGAGGCTTGGTTATAGTCTAGTCATTCTGCATGCACCTCAATCGGAATTATGAAGGATTGCTAAGAGTTAGGATAATAGACGGGCTCGAGATTGATGAATCCGAGGTCTAAGCATACCGTTAAGGTACCTTCACACTTCCTCAACTATACAGTTAGGTTATAACGAGCTACACTGTACATGCGCCATTTTCGGGGCAAATGCTTTTGGGTTTCGAGCCAAGTGGGGTGGACCGTTTGCACCTACTATGTTTGACGGCTGTTAAGGGATGACTTTATTATTGGGGGATGGGGTAATTGGTTGTGGAAGAACGTAAGATAGGTTCGCTCCACAAACTTTTACTCTGAGTCGCTAGGACTGAGCTTGCCTCACAACCAGGCTTTCCTTGCTTTAGACTGTCATGTCCTGGTTCGAGGAGATAGTTTGTGTTGCGGGACTACTATCAAGCTTGGTATCGGGACTGAGAAGTGGTTTGTCTTGATATGGTTAAACTGCACAGACACTTAATGTGTGGGATGACTGGATTCTAGCTAAGGGGGAAATATACAAAAAAAAAAGGGGGCCTGTAGGTAAAGAAGTATCTTCACCTCGATTTGCAGCCCGTGTGAGGTTTAAATCAGGTTGTCTTTTATTGTTCTGTATTAAAATTAGTAGAATCTTTATTCCGGTCATAAAAAAAAAAAAAAAAAAAAAAAAAAAAAAAAAAAAAAAAAAGAGAGAATGTACCTTCATAAAGATTCGGGGGTCGGGATGTAACGGACTGCAGTCGTTAAGTGGAAGTAGTTCACAATTAGATGGGTAGATGGAGCTAAAATTCAAAATTCAAAAAAATGGGTGTGGTATTTAAGAGGGTTGTTAGATGGCGCTGCGATTGAGCCATTTCCTTTATTGTAAATAAATTAAATTCCATGTTTGTCTTATTGGTAGCGAAATAACGTAAGATTATCCGTAAAAAAAATTGAAATAAGATTTAACATCAACTGCTACTGATCCTGCGGTTGATGTAACCAGGAATCTCTATTGGCTGCATGTTCTGTGATATTGCACTAGTCGCGAATTCTAAATATTAGTATACGAATAATTAACTGGAAAATTAGTTAGACATTATCTTGGATTATTCTTATTCCAATCATATGAATTAAGGAGTTTTTATAAAAAAGGAGCAAATTCGCTGAGGCGGCTTGCCGGAAATAGCTCACGATTGGATGAAGGATGATGTGTAGTTCTAGAAACGGCGAGGTTAGTTTAGAGAAGGGAGACCTCGCCTTTAAAAGATGGGTTTTCTGGAGGCGCGGGCACTTTTTTTCGTCATTCATTCGATCCAGATAGCTAAAAGGGGTACGGCTCGGCGGACTGTCTTTGTAAGTTATATATTTCTATCGTTGTAAAGAAATAGTGTTAAATTCCTTTTGTGAATTATATGAAATTGTTGCCGGTGTTGTGTAATAAACGAATTACTAGCTATCTTTGTTTAACGCGAACAGTTTAGAGTTTTTCCAATGTACCGCCGAGAGTTTTATAATTCTGTAAAAATTATAAATTGTCGAAATTTATTGTAAACCTTGGGGTGTGGGGTAGTTCTCGCGTCGAATATTGGGATGGGTCGCGATCGGAGCAGGACCTGGGGCCTTTGCGAAAATGAAGACACCTTACATTGGGCAGGGATAGTACGTGTAAATGTATGCGTATTATTACTGTCTTGTGCTGTTGAGTCTGGCAGTGCATTCGTAAAGTCATTGCTGTCGTTTTATCATCTTTTGTTATGTTAGTAGTTGAGGGTAGCACTGCGGTGTTTTAGCTAGTTCTCCCGTAGGAAACCCATGGCGATGTGCCTGGTTATGGAGGGATACCTAACGGTGACAACAACTCCATATTTATCTGAATAGCTAGGGGCCGGTAACCTTTGAAGCGGGCGGCATTCCGATTTTACCTGTGGAAACGGGATCGGAAAAGCTTCCTGAATGTGGGTGACTGTTTGTTCTGTGATGGGTAGGTACCGTCGAAGTGGAACCGTCCAATTGGGCCTGGATCAGAACTTACAGAGCTCGCAGTTCAGTCTTATATATCTATTTATATATACACTAACTATTATCTCGTTAGGGTTTCAGTTCACATCCCTGAGCTTCGGCTCGTGGACTGGAGCAAGCACACAGTTATGAGGATAGGCCAGTCAAGCCTAACTAGCTTGCACCCATAGCAGAGCAGGAGTGTTGATGGAATACCATCAATACATGATAGGCTCACAACACACCACACGTTTAAATGTAAATAAGGTGACGTTACACCTAGTTTTGGTTGAACAGAAGTTCTAAGTTGGGGGTAGAGTAGGCACTCACACAATGGGAATAGGTTAGGAAGTGTATTAGTAAGGACTAGTATTGTAACGGTTCTGAGCTAATCGGGCCTTTGCTTGGTGATGTGACATATCATTCCTTGGTGATGCTTGTGATTGATTTAGTTAAGGTTTTTCGTGCGTTAATGCCGTGGTGAAATCGTGATTTGAGTAAATTGTATACGAGCTATCGTGTTGTATATTTTAGTAGGCGTTCGTTGTATTCGGATTAGACCTATAAGCGAGCCGTCGTTGGACCGCGTTGCTAATGTTCTACTTGCCTAGCAACTGACTTAGTATGGTCTCAATGAAACTCAGATTGGTGGCATAACATATTTTAAATCCACCCACATCATAATTAATCAAATTCGTAATGGAAATTATTCCGAAATGAGAAGTTTGTTTGACTGATCTACCAATTGACTTTGAATAAAATACTATGCTATAAATAATACTTATTACTCGGAGCGTCGTAGCCGAGGAATCATTTTGGCGAGGTACATCTAGCTCACCTTAGCAGAGCGCTTTCCTAATTTGGAACTTGTATCGAACTTTAATTGATTTGGGCAATTGACCCTAGATATGGCTGTCTTCTACACCAGGGACACTATATCGATCTCGTTTATGCACGTGACAAGTATGAGTCAGTTCTGACATGTTAAAGATCCTATTTTGGACACAGAATCTCATTTGATGGATTGGTCATCAGACCGCGCTACGACATGAAACTATTCATTGAATCTGTACTAGTCATACTATGTTTTGACAATATTGTGAAAGAAATAATCTTATTTTGAATTAGAATTAATTGGCAACGCCTTTCTAATTCAAGTCTAATTAGACGTATACATTTGTCTGGATTCAGATATTGGGGGAGGGAAAATGCGAGTCGGCTATCCTACTCTCTAAAGGCGCGTAAGTTCCATTTGGGGCTACGTGCTTACAAAAGGATAGAGGGGGGATATTTAAAGTTGGTAGTATCCCACTGCACACGGCGATTGGTGGAGCCTGTGCCAACGGGGAAACAAAAACTAACAAATTCAAAGTATACGCCAACGGGGAAACAAAAACTAACAAATTCAAAGTATACGCCAACGGGGAAACAAAAACTAACAAATTCAAAGTATATGCCTATGGGGAGCAAAAGTTATTCGGGTTGTTTGCCACAGTAGTAGTGATTAGGGCAGTGTTAGGCTTGCAACACTAAGTCGACAATGTAAAAGGTTAGATCAATAAAGTTATTCGGATTGTTTGCCACAGTAGTAGTGATTAGGGCAGTGTTAGGCTTGCAACACTAGGTCGACAATGTAAAAGGTTAGATCAATAAAGTTATTCGGATTGTTTGCCACAGTAGTAGTGATTAGGGCAGTGTTAGGCTTGCAACACTAAGTCGACAATGTAAAAGGTTAGATCAATAAAGTTATTCGGATTGTTTGCCACAGTAGTAGTAATTAGGGCAGTGTTAGGCTTGCAGCACTAAGTCGACAATGTAAAAGGTTAGATCAATAAAGTTATTCGGGTTGTTTGCCACAGTAGTAGTAACTAGGGCAGTGTTAGGCTTGCAACACTAAGTCGACAATGTAAAAAGTTAGATCAATAAAGTTATTCGGGTTGTTTGCCACAGTAGTAGTAATTAGGGCAGTGTTAGGATCTAGTACGGTTGTAGGTTGCTTGTGAGAAAATTATTTGTGAGAGACTCATTCATTGAGAAATTGTTGTACCTTAACATAAATCAGTTAAAGTAAGTGGGGGTAGAATTAAGTAATTGTATAGTAACGTTTCATTATATAAATACCAGCATTCCTAGAACTCTATAGGATCCGGGATATGCGGGCTCATCTAGGGTCTCCTCTGACCATTATACGATCATTGGCCAAAGTAGAATTAACAATATAGACGATTTATTTAGTGTGGTGAAATGCCGCGGGTATGACCACCGCTTTATTACGTATTGGTGCTGTGACGCAGGATCACGGTACAATTTCCTGCCGCTCACCAGGATTACTATGGTTAAGGCAGTGTTTATTACAATTTGGTCCCGCGTGACCAGGACATTACATCTTGGTGACGTGATATAGGACCGGGGTGATTACACTACTTTCTTAAAATCTTCTGCAAAACCAAGAATGTTGCAAAGTGGTATAGAAGCAGAAAAGCTACCTCCATTAGTACTTTTTATTCCGTCGATATTCCAACCCCAAGCAGAAGATGTTTTAGCGTCGCTCTCATTCATCGATATAAATGATTTCATCGTGCTAGTTATCCCAGCATTTTTTATTTTATCTATCTCCACTCCATTTATCTCATTCCTTATATCTTGAAACAAGTAAAGTAAACTATTGTTTGTGAAATGAACACTACTGACTCTCTCTTTCGAATTTTCAGCCTTGTTAACAATAACAGTCCCTTCCAAAAACAAAGTGCTTTCTGATGGTAATATATACAAGTCTTGCTGATTAATAGGTATCCTGATTTCATCGCTTCTATTAAAACTTGTTACGTAAGGCTTGTAAGAGTGAATTTCAATTCCTTCCACAGAGTTGTCGTAGGCTGGAGCGGATAAAACATCTAGGATATTCATTTTAACAAACCAATCGCCTTAAGAAATGCTTTATTGTTTTTATTTAACTTTATTCTCCTTTTAGGTCGAGCTCTTACTTGATTGAGAGTTTGAGTAGAACTGTTATTTTGAATTGGAAAAAACATATTATATTAAATTTATTATAGTCAATCATTTTTTCTTTTGAGGTGTAGATACAACTGTACTTCTTCACCTCGCAAATTTATTAAGTTATTATTAATATCCAAAAGTCTGATCTGTATGCAGCTGATGTTGGTTTGGTTGATTGGATAGTAAATTGCGTTTTTAGGTATTTCTATAATTCTGTATCCAGGCGGGACATTAAGTGCGAATTCATGTAGAATGTGACTGGATTGTCCGTTTATAAAGGAACCGCTAACTATATCACATTCAACTCTTATCACGGTTGTAGGCAAAATGTTGACTGGAAACTCTGATACATGATATTTATTGGCTTCCAAGACTTGTCTTTTAAACCCCAACAAACTTCCGAATGTACAATCTTTAGTAAAATCTATAGTTGATGTGCAAAATAACATAGTTTTTAAGGTGTTGTTATTGCAATGGAGTTTTATGGATGCATCCTTTACTTCAGATTTTAAATAATCACTGATATCTTGCAACTCATAAGTACCTTCAGGTATTTCAATAACATTCTTTGATCCATAGTATAACTTATTATTTGTTTTATCAATATTTGGAATAGAATTATATGTGGATAAATGTAATAATGCACATTCATACTCCCCGATTAATTGTAACGTATTTGGGTAGAAGGTAGTTAATACCGATGAGTTACCAGTTATAGACAAGGTGAGTGACATCTTGCAAATGATTGAAATGAAAGAACAGTATAAAATTTATAGTATTTATTCCAAAAAGATTGTAGATATTCTAAACACAAATGTCCACAAATTAGTGTGTCAAATTTTTGATATCTTGTATAGTTATAATTAATATTACAGTTCTTAAAATATCGTATCAATTCGATTGGTGGTCTTAAATCACCAAAACTATCAAAATATTCACAATAATTATTTACCTTAACATAAGCTACCCAATGCGTTCCATCGTTTTCTGAATTATCTAGGTTAACTATACCACATTCAATTCGTTTAGGAATTTTTGGTAACTGATCCTTCATGTAAACTCCTCGAAAATAAGGAATACCATATGCATAATTTTGAATATCGATATTAGTTAAGGCACGATTAGGTAGCTTATTATTTAGTTTTTTGACGATTTTATAAACAATCCTTTGCCTTTTTTGTGTGGTTTAATGTATAAACCCTTACCTAATGCTATAGCTTCCATAGTCTTATTATGACGTTCAGATTCTAGTAATTTTTTTTGACCTACTCTATAATCATTCACTGTTTTTGCAATACCCGCTGCACCACCAGCCAAAGCTCCTAAAGCTGATAAACCAGCAAAAATCGGGATTAAAGGCAGAATGCCTCCGGTTTTTGGTAAAGGTATGACTCGTGGAACTCGAAATTTTGGAACGCATGGAACAATTTTTTTAGCAGCCATATAAGCTGCATGTATTAAAGATTTACTATCTTTGGGTGAGCGTTTCTTGATTTTTCTTTTAATTTTTGTAACGAAATTATGAAATGTCTTAACACCAGCACCAGATTTGAGTTTAGCTTTCATAACTTTACTCACTAGCCACGAACTAAGCTTTTCTCCTTTACTAGCATCTTTTGCTTTCATTCTTTTTTTGACCATATTTAAAAGTTGTAAATCGGCTTTGTGACGATTAGACAAGTCTGTATAGTTTTCGTATGCAATGTCGTGATACATACAAGCTTCGTCTAGCTTATTTACACCTTTGTCACCACGCAGTAAACGTTTTGAAAGTTTTGTTCCAGGTCCGCAATAATTATAGCCGGGTAAGTGCAGTTCAAATGGCAAATGATTAATAACACTATTGAGTAGTCCACCACCTTGCATAGCTCAAAGTATAATGAACAAAATATTATAATTAAAAACTGTTATGTATATTTATTCCACTATTGCAGTCTTATCAATCCAACTATTCTCTTTATTGCTTAAGCCCAACCATTTTACGAACAGTTTATTTCCTTTCCTTCGTAAAACTTTTTCTATCAAATAGACACCTGGACAAGATGATTTTTGAAGTTCGTGTTTGTAAAAGGTTCCTAATATAACTTGTTTGTGTTGATCTTCGATGTTATATGTTTCTGGTACAGTGTTATTGATGTTTTTTATAGTAAATAGTTCCGTTGACCAATTAGGCGTATAACCTTTCTCAAATAGTTGTTTGTATTTACTAATTCTAACTCTATCGCCAATCATAAACTTGGGCTTATGTCTATAGGATACCGTTTTCATTGAGTTCTTAATATTATTTTTAACATCTGCTTCAATCAATTTATTGACATCAACGGGTGCTACTTTAATAGTGCTATGTTTTGTGTTGTTATATGTCTTTACAACACTCTCCAAACCAAAATCTATCCATTTATAGTGTCCGTTGAGACTAAAGTACTTATACAATTTATTTTTAATAGTTTTGATAACACGTTCTACAATTGAAGCCTTTTTCGTTGAAAACGTTGAGTAGTGATTAATGTTATAGTTCTTTATAAGCTTTTGAAATGATGAATTATAGAACTCGGTGCCCAAATTAGTTTGGAGATGAGCTGGTATCCGCTGGTTAGTTGATATCAATTTCTCGAATGCGTTAGAAACATCATGCTTATTTTTAGTTTTTAGTGGTTCTATCCAAACGTACTTTGAGAAGCAATCAATAACTATTAAAATATAGTTATAACCTTTATTAAATCTTTTCAAGTTTTGCATGTCGATTAAATCAGCTTGCCACAAATCATCAATGCCTTTTAAAATTACAGATCGACGAGGAAAATTTTTTCGTGCAGCTTTATGTATTTCGTTAACAATTTGTTGTTTTGTCATTTTGAGGAACTTTCAAGCTTATACTTTTGATCTAATACAAATTTAACTGCTTTTTCAACTATCTCATCAACTGCTTTTCGACTATAAAATTTGCTTTCCAAGTGAACCACTGCCTCAGATACTATTGATTTTAAAGCTTTCTCCAGATGGTTCTGAACATCGTTTAACATAGTATTTTGCAATTTTTGTAAGTCGGTTATTAGTTTAGTTCTCAATTCATCTACATATGCTTTGTTTACTGCATCATCTGCATCTTGAGGAGGTTTGACCCCTGTTAGCTTCGATGTCTTCAAATCGTAATCACCATTTTCAGATTTTAGTAATGCATTATCATAAAATCCAAGCAATTCTGATATACGTAATCGCTTATGAATATAATGACCAAATTTGTCTACATTCATATTTAAGATGTATTGTGTTGAACGGTGTACAATAAAATGATACACATTTCTTATTAGTAAATCTATTTAATGATTTTGCTTTCACGTAGTTCTTCAACGATAGATATTATTTCACTATCTAGTCCTGTGTTGCCAGCATCTCGAGAAGCAATTAATAACTTTAATCTATCAACCAATTCATTTGGATCATCCCAATATACAAAATCTGCGTTTTTTTTCCACATTTTTGCTAAAGGTAATCCTTTACCTACTTTTGGTTCACAGCTTGGACTTTTACTTTGTTGATCGAAAAGAGGTTTAATAACTTGCATATATTTTTGTCCTTTATTACTTTTAATTGGTTTTCTTGAATCAAAATCGCGACGATGTGCATTTGTTACAAGTAACATCGACTTATAATTTTGCATGTCATAGTCTGTAACAAAGCTCAGATCAACGTCTTTTTTTAAGAGCAACTGTCGCAAGCCAGGTGTACATTTGTATTTGTGTCCGGCTACAGTAATAACGTCGTCACCAATCGTTATACTAGAGCAACCTAACATTAACTTTCCACGTTCATTTCTTACACCAAATGGCACATCCGCTAATATTTCTGAAGATAATGACCAGGATGATACATCATGATCTGGATTAGTATCGACTAATGACTGAAATGAAGAGTCAATATCGGTTTCCGATTCGTCACTGGTATCATTTGTTTCTTTTATATATTTCTCTTTATAATCTTTCTGTAAGTCGTGATTGAAAGGTTGATCATGAAATTCTCCTTTTTCTTCCTTTTTTGTTAGAGCTAGTCGGTTATTGGTGTTGGCTATTAAATTAAGAGATTCTGTAACAGGCTTAAAAACTGCATCAAGCACTTGTCTGTTATTATCTTCAAAATCCTTCATGTTACGTAATTTTTTTTTTACAGCTTGTGTCGCATCTACAATTTGTTTTTTCAATGATTTTTCCATCATGTAAAATAGATGGTAATCGGATAAGAGTCGATTAAAGAATAACAAGAAAGTGAAAGCAGTCTATTTAAATATTCAAATTTTATCTAATTCTACAAAAGTGTCAAACTTTTTTCTATAGCAGCCGTTGTTTTTAGGACAGTCTTTATTAATCACAACATAGTCATAAGGCTCTTTGCATATTTGAGAACACATGGTACGAAATTCCAACCACGTCATGTCAGTGTTAACATGTTCTTCATAAACATGTTTCAAATTAATTTCGTCTTGCTTAAAAAGCACAATTAAGTTAGCGTTATCTCTTATTAGTTGTTTAGGTATTTTGCTATATGTTTGATTTAAATAAAAACTGTCAATCAATTTATGTCTCCCCATGGCAAAATAATCACGCATATTACTTTGATTTTCACATGCTACATCGTCAAAAATAATCACTGAATTAGGTTTTGCATCTGACACTTTCATAACGTCATCATTTGCCTGATATTTCTGAAAAGTGATTCCTGGTACTCCTCGTAAAACTTTTTCTAAAAAAATGTACTTTGGTTGATATAGAGTTTTAGAATATACATAAACATTTTGAAATGTCAATCCATTTTCGTGCAAAAGGAGACCAATTAACAAATTGGTTTTTCCACAATTTGATGGTCCGCAAATGATGCAACGTACTGTATTCGGCAATAATTCTCCGTGGCGTAACTTGATTTTTGGTAAATCATTACAGATTATACTAATCTGTAACGATTTTGCTTGTTTAATGAATTTCATGTTTGATGCAATGCTGATGGACTGGTTATGAACAAATGTAATTATGACATTATGTATTTATAACCGTAAATAGTTAAACCAAACTGCTTACAGACAACGCCATGTATACAGGTAAACGTGAATGAAATGACTCTATCGCTAACTTACAGAGCACCTTTCAACGCAATTACGATGCACGGGATCGCAGAGAGCCGACGGAACGGTAGTGTTTTGAACGGTATTAAAATGTGGAACGTTGGCTTAGGTAAATGATTTTACAAAAAGTTATTGGGCATTCTATCCCACCGTGACTGAGGTTATCGAAGATAACCGAAGGAACTAAGGTGTGGTAGAATGCCCAATAACTCACTACTTAAAGTAAATATGTAGGGTGTTTTTTCAGTCTAGACAAGCTATACTTGTTTGTGCTAAACAACTGTTATGAGAGCTACCCTGCCGCCCGCCCCCGCGCGCGGGTTCTACGCACTCGGTGCCGCCATATTTCATTCTGTCGTCCACCGTCTTACTAGCAAACACGGTTTTCTTTTATATTGTTATTTCTTATACTAAAGTATTAAAAGACATTATTTAAGTAAAAGGGGTTTAATTTGGAGGAATCCCAAACAATTTGGCGACCGTGACAGGACACGAACCTGCAATCTTCGGATTTATTATAGAGACCTGGGTCATTTGTCGCAGGTGGAGAACCCTATTAATGCAGTATTTTTGCCTCATCATCCGGTTCTTAAAGAACAGAGTGAATCAACAAAATGCCGCGTAGTCTTTGATGCGACTGCTAAGACTAGTACAGGCCTCTCTCTTAATGACATAATGATGGTAAGTCCTACTGTACAGGATGACATATTTTCTATTCTCACGAGACTTCGTCAACATCGATACATAATGACAGGTGATATAGAAAAAATGTATCGTCAGATTATGATAGAACCTAGTCAACGATATCTTCAGATGATCTTGTGGCGAGAAAATGGAAATGAGCCTATTAATTATTTCGAATTAAATACAATCACTTACGGCACGTCATCAGCTCCTTTTCTCAGCACAAGATGTCTTGTTCAGCTAGCTCTTGAGTGTAATGACCCTTTGATAAAGCAAATTATTCTTCATGATTTTTACATAGATGATTTGATTTCAGGATATAACGATGAAAATGGTTTAAAAATTATTTATCAACGGGTCACTGAAATTTTGGATTCTGCTGGTTTTAATTTACGAAAGGTTAAAAGTAATTCAATGTCGCTGTTAAAGGAAATTTCAAATGAATGCAATGGAAAGAGTCAAGACACATTAAAAATATCGTCAGCTACTAGTACCTTAGGTATTGAATGGGACCCTAACACTGACTGTATTTTAATTAATTTGGTTAATTAAATTGGTTAGAAAAGATTGGATGGGCCGACGAAATACCCAAAGAGATTGCTGAGATGTGGCTTAAATTTTTAGGTAATTTAAAGCATATCGAACGCCTATCTATACCTCGTTATGTTATGTGTACAAATCCTGTATCCATTGAATTGCATACATTTTCGGACGCGTCGCTGAGGGCCTACGCAGCTTGTGTGTATGTGCGATCTGCTGACGTCTCCGGAAAGGTTACTGTACGACTTTTGTGTGCAAAGGCAAAGGTTAAAATCTCCACCTTCTCAGGAAATGATTGGCTGATTTATTCCACATCTAGCAGTGGACAAAGTTTGTGTATCGCTCGTCGAAGGATGCCCTTGCTTGTTTTTATATCAGCGATTCTGCAAGCTCCGTCTGGTCCGGGGTAGACAGCAGTCACGCGTCCAAGCGGCCACTTCATGGGGGGGCTACTATCATCTCTTATCAGTACCATCTGGTCAGGCGCTATATCAGGCTGTCTCTGCTGCCACTTTGTTCGCTGTTGTAGCTCGCAGATATACTCGCGGCTCCACCTGGCCCAGAAATGTTGTCTCGCCTGTTCTATACGGGCATATCTGTGGAGACGATTTGGATTAGCATCTTGCAAATCAGGTGCGGGCAGTGAGGTCAGTGGTCTTCCTATTAGGAAGTGCCCAGGAGTCAAAGGACAAAGGTCATTAGGATCAGGTGACATAGGAACAAGGGGTCTTGAATTAAGGATCGCTTCTATTTGTGAAAATAAAGTAGTAAGTTCCTCAAAGGTGAGATGAGTGTCACCTAATACTCTTTTCATATGAAACTTTGCAGATTTCACAGCTGCCTCATAGAGGCCTCCAAAATGAGGTGTATACACTGGCGAAAATCTAAATTTTATTCCCTCGTTTGCAAAGTCCGATACGGCAGCAAGTTCACAAATTGTTCGATTGGCACCAACAAAATTGGTACCATTATCGCAGAATATCTCGCGAGGCTTTCCGCGGCGCGACATGAAGCGACGCAAAGCTAATATAAATGCTTCCGTAGACAGATCGCTAGCTAATTCAAGATGTACTGCCTTAGTCTTGAAACACACGAACACGCAAAGATAGCATTTTAATAGCTTTGCGCCGCGTCCCTTTTTATTTACAACCATAAAAGGACCAGCGTAATCTGTACCTGTTATCTCAAAAGGAAAACCGGGGCTTAATCTTTGAGATGGCAGGTTTCCCATAATCTGCTTTGCAACTACTCCTTTCATTCGTTTACAAATGATACAATCATTACAAACGCGTCTTGCTAACGTTCTGCCACCAATCGGCCAATAATGCTCTCGAACGACTGAAAGGAGTAACTGCGGTCCTGCATGCATTAATTTTACATAACAATACTGCATAATTAATTTAGACAAATGATGCTTAGCATCTAACATAATAGGATGTTTCTTATCATACACCTACTCGAATTAAGCCATGTTGATCAATAGATGGCGTTAAGCTAAACATCTTTGGAATATTTTTAAAATTATTTTTATATTTGGAAAAACTCTCTTGCTGCGCTATACGTGCCAGTTTCAATTCAGATAAGTTTAATTCATCAACATTTAAATCTTCTAGCTGTTTATTGTTTTTTGAGATTTTACAATTATTGATAAACCGACAGACATATGCAATTATACGTCTTAACTTTAAAAAACTAGAATATCTTTTGAAATCTATTATAGAAGCCTGCGGTGTATCAACATTACAAGTATGGACTCGTAATTCTGGTAAGTTCGTCTGTGTGTCACCTTGACGCTGACTCGGCCACTCGTCTTGCGCGCCTTTTAAAAAAGCAGGTCCTTCCCACCACAAGGATAGCGACTGAACTTCATCAGGATAAACACCTCGTGAAGCGAGATCTGCGGGATTAGATGAAGAAGGAACATACTTCCATGCGTTACCAGCGCACAAGTCGTTGACCTCAGCAACACGGTGAGACACAAAAGTACCCAACTTATGTGCAGGCGATCTCAACCAACCCAAGACTACCCTTGAGTCACACCAAAAATACATATTAGAAATTGTGCCTCGTAATGATTCAACAACCTTGTGACATAATCGGGCTGCTAATACTGCTCCGCATAGCTCGAGTCGTGGTATGGTTGAACTCTTTAACGGTTTAACCTTTGCCTTTGCACACAAAAGTCGTACAGTAACCTTTCCGGAGACGTCAGCAGATCGCACATACACACAAGCTGCGTCGGCCCTCAGCGACGCGTCCGAAAATGTATGCAATTCAATGGATACAGGATTTGTACACATAACATAACGAGGTATAGATAGGCGTTCGATATGCTTTAAATTACCTAAAAATTTAAGCCACATCTCAGCAATCTCTTTGGGTATTTCGTCGTCCCATCCAATCTTTTCTAACCATAACATTTGTAATATAATTTTACAAGTAATAATGCAGACTGACAAAAGACCCAAAGGATCGAAAATACATGATGAAACCGACAGTACAACCCTTTTAGTTATTTTTACATTTTCTTGCACTCTTGCCTTTGAAATAGGAATTAAAATACAGTCAGTGTTAGGGTCCCATTCAATACCTAAGGTACTAGTAGCTGACGATATTTTTAATGTGTCTTGACTCTTTCCATTGCATTCATTTGAAATTTCCTTTAACAGCGACATTGAATTACTTTTAACCTTTCGTAAATTAAAACCAGCAGAATCCAAAATTTCAGTGACCCGTTGATAAATAATTTTTAAACCATTTTCATCGTTATATCCTGAAATCAAATCATCTATGTAAAAATCATGAAGAATAATTTGCTTTATCAAAGGGTCATTACACTCAAGAGCTAGCTGAACAAGACATCTTGTGCTGAGAAAAGGAGCTGATGACGTGCCGTAAGTGATTGTATTTAATTCGAAATAATTAATAGGCTCATTTCCATTTTCTCGCCACAAGATCATCTGAAGATATCGTTGACTAGGTTCTATCATAATCTGACGATACATTTTTTCTATATCACCTGTCATTATGTATCGATGTTGACGAAGTCTCGTGAGAATAGAAAATATGTCATCCTGTACAGTAGGACCTACCATCATTATGTCATTAAGAGAGAGGCCTGTACTAGTCTTAGCAGACGCATCAAAGACTACGCGGCATTTTGTTGATTCACTCTGTTCTTTAAGAACCGGATGATGAGGCAAAAATACTGCATTAATAGGGTTCTCCACCTGCGACAAATGACCCAGGTCTCTATACTCACGCAAAAATTCGACATACTGCGCTTTTACTTCAGGCTGCCTTTGAAAACGTTTTTCTAATGAACTAAATCTTGTTTTAGCCGAATAGTATGATTCACCAAGTTGATCTGGATTGACTTTCAAAGGCAACGTGACGCAAAAACGTCCATCTTCTAAACGACGGGTGTGCTGCACGAAGTGCTGCTCACAAGCTTCTTCTTCTTGAGAGAAAACTGGCTTTGAGGGAACCTCTTCTAGCTCCCAAAACTTTCGCAGTTGATTCTGGATTCCATGGCTGAAGTTACAGACAATTTTATCCTGATTATCTACATTATTACAGCACATGACTGGCCCAGCTACTAACCAGCCAAGCGACGAATTATGTAATATTGGTTTACCATGACCTAATTTTATTTTCTCTGCTGAAATTATATTCCAAAATACATCTGCCCCTAACAACAGATCTATTTTGGCAGGACAGTAATAGTCAGGATCGGCTAGTGCTATATTTTGTGGCAGATTTAAACAAGAAACTTCTACTTCACGACTCGGGAGCTCGCTGGTCACTGTATCTATAATGAATGCATCGACTAAAGTGCTATATGCATTCATACGCGAATGAACTTTAATTGTACAGCGTTGTAAAGCTTCAAAAGAAATATCATTAATGCCAGTAATACAAACAGAGCTTACCGAGTCGCCTTGAATCGCTAACTTGTCTCTCAAATCCCGACTAATAAATGACGACTGACTGCCGCAATCCAACAAACAACGCGCTTCACATTGCTTGTCTGTGTTGCTACAGGATACAGTCACTAAAGCCGTCGACAACAATATTTGATTAGCTACGCAAGATGACAAGGATAATGCTTTATACTTTTTCTCTTCTTCACCTTTTACAGGCTCTTTTGGCAGGTGCAGAAGAGAATTATGCCTTCTCTTGCGTATCTTACAAGGAGCCGCTTTGCACTGATGAGCAAAGTGCCCGCTACGCAGACAGTTTAAACATGCGCGCTGCTTTGCTATTAAACTCAATCTGTCTGCGGGAGCCATAGCTAAAAATTTATCACAATAATATATCAAATGCTCACCACTACAAACCGAACAATTCATGCTTTTGTTTTGACCCTCAGAAGAAGCGGCGACGAAGGATTTTTGTATCTTATCAATTCTTTTATATGGTTGCAACTGTGGCTGAACTTGCTTATTATCCCTGTCGCTGCTGCTTGCCAAGGTCATCTCCAATACATCTGCTCTCTTTCTCAAAAATTCATAGAAATTTTCTAAAGTTGGTTTATCTGCTAAATTATTTTTGTACTCCTCCCATTTCGAACTAGTGACATTATCTAACTTAGCAGAAAACATAAAAATTATGATTGTGTCCCAGTTATCCGTTTTTTCATCTAAACTATTTAATGCTCTAAGACCTCTCGAAATATGGTCTACTAGAAAACGTAATGCTTTTTCATTTTGTTGCGTAATAGCTGGAACATCAAACAACGACTTAAGATGGGTGTACACCAACTGGCGTTTATTATCAAAACGATCACAAATCAGTTTCCACGCTACATTGTAATTTTTTCCAGTAAGTTCTAATAGGTCAATGACAGCGGCTGCAGTACCTGTTAAAGATCCCTTTAAATACTGAAATTTGTTAATGTCCGGCAATGACTCATTATCATGAATGACCGAAATATAAGTGTCCCTAAATTCGAGCCATTTGTTTGAATCACCGTCAAATGTTGGCAAAGTGATTTTAGGCAATTTTACGAAATCATTGAATTTAGTTGATTTTGGACTCTCTGAATCCTCATGTACACTTACTTCAATCAGTTCTTGTGCCTCTGCCATAGTCCTATAAAACTTATTTTCGGTTGCCTCTCTTTCAGACTGATCTGAAAGAGTATCTTTTTCTTTTATTTCAATACTCGTCTGAATTAAATCATAATCTGAAAATATTGCCTCTATTTTTTGCAATCTTGTTCTTAGTTCATGCAATTGTAATTTTGTTAACCTTTCCTGCCTTTTTAGATCAATCAAAATATTCTCAAATGTAGTTAATCTACCCTTAATTGAAGCTCTCTTTTTAATAAGTTCTTTTAACTCTGCATCAGACATTGCAAACGATTAAAAATTAAAATATATTTCGAAAAAGCAATAAAACCAGGTGTATAAATACCTCACTGTGCCGCAAACCTTACGAAACAGCTGCAATACCGGGCGAACACAATAGACAGGTTATCCTTATCAGCGTCCCTCCGTAGTCTGGCGCGTAGTAGATACTATGCGCTCAGCTGATCGAGTACCGTTACAATCGCATCGACACTGGAATTTCGCAGAAAAGAAACAAGCTAAAGCAAGCGTAATGCAAACAAATGAAAGACAATGACGGTGCAGTTTTGAAAGAAAAACTTACAAAGCAGGTATTAAAGGTAAACGGTAATATTTCGTAATAAATATAATTTTACCAAAATTAACAGTTATTTAGCAAGTGTAATGTGCAAATATCGGTTTTAGCGATAAAGAATGCGCTTACTTTTTATTTTATTTTTTTTATTTTAGCGGTACTTTATATTTGAAATAAGTAGACAAAGGAATCTGAACACGTACTTAGTAGGTAGATAGTCCACACAATTTAAATGAAATTACTTTTTATTTATATTTAACCATAGAAATATGTATTAACTAAGTAGGAATTAAATAGCTAACTCGATATAATTACGATAGTCAACGAACAAAGAAGTAGATGACTCGAACAAAGACTGTGCACTTTATTATCACAAATAGCAAGCTACACGGGTTTGGAATAAAAATATAGGAATAGGAATGGGCAAACCTCCCTTTTAGAAGCCAGCTGGAACTGCTGCACCCTTGATTCTTAAATCCTTCTCGTACAAATCCGTCGTTGCACTCCGATCAAAATGGCCAAAATGTCATCCAAGGTGATTCGTCGTGCCACGCTAATCTTGCTTAATTGATTGCTGATCCGAGTTACGCATCCGCGTAAATATGAAAACGGTCGCCAAATTGTTTGGGATTCCTCCAATACTCGTAAATAGCCATGGCAAATTGGCTATGTTAATCGAGCAGGTCTAGAGGCACCTGTATCCAACTACGATAAACATCGATGTATGAATAAATAGAAAAATGAATTAATGTTAGCTGTGTGGGATTAAACTGAGTGGGAATTCTGTATCACCGTGAATTTATTATAAGAATACGTGCAAGCCAAAATTTAACCCAAATGTACCACTAAAGCTACCGGAACTTGTGTGTTGGATTTTGATTCACCTCACCAAAATTGAGTTTACAAAATTAGCAAGAAATAATTAATATTGTTACTAATGCTAAAAAGGACTTTGTACACAAATACTTAAAAAGTAGTATATTATTGGGAACTCTACCCCACATCGTTCGGCCAGGCCTCCGGCCAGACCTCACTCTGTGAGGTGTCGTTCCCAATAATATACAGATGTACGAAATGATTGTCACTGCAGATGAACTCAATCAATTCAACGTTTCATCCCCGCGAGAATAGTTTAAATGATAATGCCGTGAACGCGCTCTCTCATTCAACGTTGAACTCTAAACACATACTGATCATGAAATTTGTTAAACAGGCGCAATCCTTGCACGTAAACACAATCTGCGATGATTTGCCAAAGTTTCGTGTTCGTCATAGCAAGTTATTACCCAACGTAATACGATGCATTATTTGCGGACCGTCAAATTGTGGTAAAACTAATTTACTTGTAGGTCTTCTAATACATGAAAATGGATTGAAGTTTCAAAATGTCTATGTTTATTCAAAAACTTTACACCAGCCTAAGTATATCTTTTTGGAAAAAGTTTTGCAATGGATTCCAAGTATTTCACTTCAGAAATATATGGGAAATGAGGATGTATTGAGTGTACAAGATGCAAAACCTAACTCTGTTATTATATTTGACGACGTTGCTTGTGAAAATCAAAACAACATGCGAGATTATTTTGCCATGGGTCGACATAAATATATTGACTGTTTTTATCTGAACCAAACATATAGTAAAATTCCCAAACAGTTGGTTAGAGATAATGCAAATTTAATAGTACTGTTTAAACAAGATGACATTAATTTAAAACATATTTATGATGAGCATGTAAATTCAGATATCACGTGGCTTGAGTTTCGTGAAATGTGTTCAAAGATATGGAGTGAACCTTTTAATTACGTAGTAATTAATAAGGAATGCTCTAAAAACAATGGATGTTATAGAAAGAAATTTGATACTTTTGTTGAATTTGATTAAGAACTTAAGATCGTATTTAAGACTGTACGTCGTTGCGATGTTATTATTATTTAGGCAACTCTTAACCGATAACAGACCCTTTTATCATTATGGATAAGTCGTTAAAAAGACAAATCGTCATTGCTGCAGAAGCTGTAAAGAAAAAAGTTCGTAATATGAGGGATATGGAGACTGATAATAAGCAAGCTCTAAGCCCGTAACGGAATCAATCAATTTATTAACCAACACTAGCGATCAAACTCCCCTTTCTCAAAGCACTGTGAATGATGAAACCGCCTACCGTTTTTGAATCAAACGTTACAGAAAGACTTACATACAGATAATAGTGATGAATCTCATATTGATTCGGACGCCTCATATCAATCATTGGTCGATAACAAACAAGAGGATGATACATCATCTTGGTCCTTATCTTCAGAGGTGTTGACTGAAGTACCGTTTGGTGTTCGAAGAGATCGTGGAAAATTAATGTTAGGTTCTGCGGCCATAGCTATCGGGGACGAATTCATCACTGTGGGGAAAAACAAATACCGCACTACGCCTGGTTTGAAACAATTATTACTCAACAAGGACATTGATTTAAGTCTAGTTACGGATAAAGATATTCAGCATTATAAGTCGATGCTACTTTTTACAAATGCACATCGTCAAGATTTTGATCCAAGTAAGCCGATCAAAAGTAATAAAATCTAAAATCAGAAAGTGGCGATTTTGATATGAAGTCAGTTAGGCTTAGAGGAATCAGATCTCCAGTAGAAGCAGACGATGCAGTAAATAAAGAATATATAGATCTAGTAACAACAAAAATTAAACAGGATTTACATAAAGATTCGCATAAAATTATGGATACGCTAAGTAAACAAATTATTATGGATATTCAAAACACTGTTGAAAATATCTTCAATGAAAACACTTGTACTATTCCACATTGTTTATTGGATTCCTGACCGGTTTCGCCTTACGGCATTATCAAAGGTTGATACATGTTTTTTGGGTATCAGATGTCAATTAGAGTAATATATTGACTGTGTGAGTAGACAAAAATAGTGGGATACCACTTTATAAATTTTCCCAAAATTTAGGGAGAATCACAATATGAAACCATTACCATAAATCAATCAATCCAATCCAATAAACAATGTGGAATAGTACAAGTGTTTTCATTGAAGATGTGTAGCAAGTTCCACCAAGTGCCATCAATCAACAGTATAAGCACTGTTGAAAATACTTTAAAAACAGTATTGAGTGAGGTTTTCACTCAATTAGATAACAAGTTTTACACTAAAGAGGATGTACATAAATTATTAACATTTAAAACCTCCTCATAATGTCAAAATTACAAATTGTTAATGAAATACACAGACCTGCGCGAAAAAATTTTGCCAGGCGTTCTGTAATTTTAAAGGGAATAGATGACTTATGGCAGGCTGACCTCATAGATATGCAGGCTATGGAAAAAATCAATGGCGGACATAATTATATTTTAACAGTGACAGCCTCCGTGGCGTGGCGGTAGTGAACGCGGCCGCTACGCAGGAGGCGCGGGTTCGATTCCCGCTCAGTGCAAATATTTGTATGCATGAATATGTATATTTGCATTGGTCTGGGTGTTTCTATGTATAATATGTATGTATTTACAAAAAAAAAACGTATCTAAGTATGTTTATCCACATTCTTGATTCCATAACACAAGCTAGTTAAGCTATGCTTACCATGGGTCTAGATGGCGTTGTGTTGTGCGTTGTGTGATTGCTTTTCCAAGTTTGCTTGGGCAGAACCCCTAAAAACAAAAAATAAACTTGACGTTACTCGCGCCTTTCAAAACATACTTACTGTAAGCAAACGCGTGCCAGTTAATTTGCAAACGGATTCTGGTAAGGAGTTTTATAACACAAATTTTCAAACGCTTATAAAGAAGTATTATATTCATCATTACTCATCATTTTCAACAAAGAAAGCATCAATTGTTGAACGACTGATAAAAACTATCAAAAGTATGTTATATAAATGTTTCAGTCTAAATGGAAACTATAAGTGGTTTGGTTCGGCATTGAAAGATATATTAAATACATATAACAACACAAAACATCGTACTATTCAATGCAAACCTATAGAAGTACATAAATACAATGAGTTAATAATAAGAGCCAATATTCAAAATTCCCATAAACGGCCATCTGTCCGGTGCAGACCTAAGTTCAAAGTAGGTGATAAAATTCGCGTCAGTAAATACAAACATATTTTCAAAAAAGGATACACCCCTAACTGGTCAACGGAATTATTTACCATAAAAAAGGTTAATGAAACTTTACCAATAACGTATCATATAGAAGATCAGCGAAAACAAAAGATATTAGGAAGCTTTTATGAACAAGAGCTTCAAAAATCGTACCATCCTGATGTTTATTTGACTGAAAAGGTTTTAAAAAGAAAAGGAAATAAACTTTTTGTAAAGTGGTTGGGTTTAAGCAATGAAGAAAATAGCTGGATCGACAAAGCTGCAATAGTTAATTGATATATTAATCAAACCTTAAAAGCATTCACTTAGTTATATTTATTTCATTTAATTTTGAGGAATGCAAGGCGGTGGACTAGTTAACAGTATAATTAATAATTTACCATTTGAACTTCATTTGCCTGGTTACAACTATTGTGGACCTGGTACAAAACTTCGAGGCGAACGAGGTGTCAATAAGTTAGACGAAGCTTGTATGCATCACGACATTGCTTACCAAAATCACGCAGATTTATCCAATCGTCATAAAGCCGATTTGCAGCTTTTAAACATGGCCAAACAAAGACTTACCTCAAAAGACGCTGGCAAGGGTGAAAAACTTAGCTCATGGTTAGTGAGCAAAGTGATGAAAGCGAAACTAAAGTCCGGTGCAGGGATTAAAACGTTTAATACTTTTGTATCGAAAATATGATCAGAAATTAAAAAACTGAAATCTAAGGACAGCAAGACTCTCATCAATGCAGCTCACTTAGCTGCACGAAAATTATTTCCATGCATAGCGAATATTCGAGTACCCCGAGTTATACCTATACCGAAGACAGGGGGCTTTCTACCTTTGATTCCAATATTCGCTGGTTTATCAGCGTTAGGCTCTTTGGAAGGTGGTGCTGCAGGTATAGCAAAAACAGTTAACGATTATAAAGCGGTTCAAAAGAAATTGCAAGAAACCGAACGACACAATAAGACTATGGAGGCTTTAGCGTTGGGTAAGGGGCTGTACATCAAGCCGCATAAAAATGGTAAAGGGTTGTTTATAAAATCAACAAAAACTGAATAAGCTACCTAATCGACCTTTAACTAATTTAGACATTCAAAAATATGCTTACGACTTGCCTCACTTTAGAGGTGTATACATGAAGGATCAGTTACCAAGAACACCAAAGCAGATCGAATGTGCTATCGTTAACTTGGATAATTCTAAAAATATAGGTACGCATTGGGTAGCATTTGTTAAAGTTAATAATTATTGTGAATATTTTGATAGCTTTGGTGATTTGAAACCACCATTAGAATTGTTAAGTATTTTAAAAACTGTGATGTTTCCAATAACTATACAAGATATCAACAATTCAATACAATAAATTGCGGGCATTTATGTTTAAAGTATCTGTGGAACTTTTGGGAAAATAAAATGATATAAAATAGAATGTCTGTCTTTTAATTTACTCATTCTCAAGATGTCTCTCACTTTATCTATAACTGGCAACTCGGCAGATTTTTCTACCTACTATCCCAACACCCTACAGTTAGACGGTCAGTATGAGTGTGCTTTATTGCATTTCTCAACGTACAATTCTATTCCAAACATTGATAAAACGAACAATAAGATATATTATGATACAGATGAAGTTATTGAAATACCAGAAGGTACCTATGAATTGCAAGATATTAGTGATTACTTAACGTCAGAAATAAAAAATGCATCGATCAAACTATTGTGCAACAATAATACTTTAACAACGTCTATCTACTGTACAAAAAATATAAATTTCATGAAAGAAGATACACTTAGAAGTTTATTAGGCTTCAATAAGCAGATTTTAAAAGGAAATAAATGGCATGTGTCCGAGTTTCCAGTGAACATTTTACCTACGACCGTGATCAGGATTGAATGTGATATTGTGAGTGGATCGTATATAAATGGAATACCTAGTCATATAATACATGAATTTGCACTCAACGTTCCTCCTGGATACAGAATTATAGAAATTCCTACAAACTCAATATACTTTCCCATTAATCAAAACAACATAAGCTGCATACATATACGGTTATTAGATATCAACAATAATTTAATAAATCTACGTGGTGAAGAAGTGCAGCTGTATTTACATCTCAGAAGAAAAAATGATTGATTACAATAAATATGCACATCAAACGATAAAAAGTAGCAGTTTAACACAAGCTCCTATACCACTAAGAGCTATCAGGAAAAAGAAAATAAAATTAACTAGTGAAAATAAAGCATTCCTTAAAGCAATTGGTTTACTAAAATGAATATCTTAGATATTGTATCTGCACCAACCTTTGATAACACTGTTGAGGGAATCGAGTACCATTCTTATAAGCCTTACGTCACAAGTTTCAACAGAAATGACGAGATACGCATACCTATCAACCAACAGGATTTGTATGTCTTACCGTCAGCCAGCACCTTGTATTTGGAAGGAACTATAGTAGTAAAAAAGAACGATTTAAAAGAAATCGCTAGTAGTGTTCATTTTACAAATAACGTCCTACTTTACCTGTTTCAAGATATAAGGTATGAGCTCAATGGAGTGGAAATTGATTAAATAAAAAATGTTGGTTTAACCACTACAATGAAGTCATTAATTTCAATGAATGAGAGTGAATCGAAAATATCTAACGCCTGGTGCTGGAATATCGATGGCATAAAAAACATTAACGATGGCAGATTTTCTGCATCTATACCGCTTTGTAACATCCTCGGTTTTGCTGAAGACTTTAAGAAAGTTGTAATAAATAGTAGGCATGAGTTGATATTGCTACGGAGCAACACTAATTTAAACGCTGTAAAACTAAATACCGGTGAAATTGTCGAAGACGTTCTTATCAATAAAATCATATGGAAGGTACCGCATGTTAAAGTATCCGACAGAGAAAAAATAAGTTTGTTAAAACTATTAGAAAAAGATCGACCTCTCCAAATGATATTCAGAAATTGGGATCTATACGAATATCCAGCGTTACCTAAAACTACAAAACATACGTGGTCTATTAAGACTTAATCTCAAATAGAAAAAACCACGGTTTGTTATCATTGGTCTACAGACAAATAGAAAAAATAATGCAAGTGCTGATATGTCTCAGTTCGATCACTGTCATATTCGTGATGTTAAAGTGCACCTCAATTCCACGTACTTCCCATATGAAAACTTTAATGTGAACTTTGCAAATAATACCATTGCTTTATTATACGAGCAGTACACTAGATTTCAACAGTCGTATTACGGACGGCGTTCAGAGCCTTTGTTAAGTGAGAAAAAATTCAAAGATTTAGCGCCGCTCTTCGTCATTGACTGTTCAAGACAAGCTGATAATTTGAAAACAGGTTCCGTTGTGGATGTAAGGGTTGAAATCGAGAGTGACTTGGACATACCAGATCAGACTTCTGCATACTGTCTTATACTGAACGATTGCATAATTGAGTATAAACCTCTAAGCAGTACTGTTAGAAAGATATCATGAACCCGAATACTATTATAGTTGATGTTCAAGGATTTAAAGACCTTTATAATAACTTTATTGTTAAAGAATTAGCTTTGGCTACTCGTTATTATACTCAAACTTTCTTAGTGAAGCCTCCATATTTATTTAAATATTTACCTGCTGAGGAAAAGAAACAAGTTGTGTGGTTGGAAAAAAACAGAGGGATTTACTGGAATGAGGGCTATATCGATTATAGAGAATTCCATCGTATAATTATTCCATACCTAGAAAATAAGAAAATTATTGTAAAAGGTTTAGAGAAAGTTAAGTGGATTAAGGACCTTTGCAAGAATTGTATAGTATCGGAGCTTGATCAAGACAAATGCCCAAATATATCTGTGTTATATACAAAATGTTCAGACAGTGAAATTTAATTTAATCGTTTTAAACATTCAAAACAATGTGCACTTAAAAATGTTATTTAGTTATTTAGAGGATGAAAATGTATTTTAGGTTAAAAGTTTCAAATAAATAAACAAATTTTGTAGAATAAAAAAAAAAGTTTCTTTATTATATAATTAATTACCCTAAAATGAAAGTAAATTAAACCTAATATTAGCAAGTGTCAAAAAATTATTTACAAATATAAAAAAAGACATTTTTTTTTTATAATAATTGAATAAGCAATACATGAAAATACTTATTTTGAGCAAGTCGTTAATAATCAAACACGCATATCAATACAAAAAATTAATAAAACTGAAGTCGTTTGTAATGTCAAAATATTAAGTTTTTACTAAATCATTTGAAGTTAAATTAAATTTACTGTTCGAAGTATTGAAAAAAGATACATAAATACTTTTATATTTATTGAATTGAATTGAACTGTTATTATAGGTCACTTCCTATTAATGATTTGGAATTTTTTTTTACTAAACACTCTGTATCGTCCATAATTGAGTCTAACGCGTCTTTGACGATATATTGCGCACTAATAATTATATTGTCAGTGTCACTATCACTATCACTGGGCTGAGGGTTGTTGCATAGGTCTATCACGCTTATTTTTCTCAATTTAAGCCCTCGTCTCTGAGCCTTGCTCACGACGAAGGATTGATTCACTTGTTTCCTCGCCTCCCCCTCTCTACGACGCTTGGATTTCTTGGTGTTGGTATTGCTCAGAGGAGCAGGGCTTTCTGTAGCTGCTTGTCGCATCATTTCATGATATTCCTCATAAGGATCCTGTGCGTACTGGCTGAATACCACGTCTGGCTCCGAAAACTGTAACAATTTTTAAAAACGGATATTATCAACCCTGCTGTAACATACATACGTACATACATACATATTATATTCATATCTGTAATTACATAATTCGCTATTACAAATCCTTAAAACTGAATCAATACTTTTCTAAAAAAATAATAGCGTAGATAATATTTTATTATTTACTCACCGTCGACATTATGAAGCCAATAAATTATTATTATTAATGACTTGCTCAAATTAATTACTAATTGTATTATTACGAGGTAGGTACGATGTGTTTCTTGCTACGGATGCAACAAATTATGTTTATGTTAATGACACTTACACCTTTTTATACGAAATATTTATTTAGGTTGAAGTTTAGGGTTCCGCGTTATCTACACCAAACCAAAATAAAACTTTCAAGTATATTAGTATCAATTAGTATAATACTATAAAACAAACATAAAGTAAAAATAAAATAAAATAAGTGTATAAGTAATTGAATGAAATTTTGAAGCATTTACTATGCTAACTTTTCAAATCGATTAAGATAGGAAAAAGTGAATGCCCAGGTGGGACTCGAACCCACGATCTTTCCTTTACAGGGGAATGCTCAGCCACCGATTTGAAAAGTGTATAAGTATTCCAAATGTTTGTAAAAATATATAAAATGTATTTAGTGTTTACACAGAACAGCCTACATACAGTACCTACAGAACACAAGTAACTGCACTAAGATTAAGTATCTAATATTACATTATAGATTTGAACTGATATCCTTTCGATAAAATTAATCACTATACCACGGTCACATAAATTTTGCTATGTTAAGCTTTTTTTATTATAATATGAATGTTGAACGTAAGTTGATATTAGTGCTTACTCGAATCACGAACAAAATATTGTGCAATACATAAATATGCAAACCATACTAATATTATAAATGCGAAAGTAACTCTGTCTGTCTGTCTGTCTGTCTGTCTGTCTGTATGTTACGCTTTCACGCCTAAACCACTGAACCGATTTTGATGAAATTTGGTATAGGGGTAGATTAGACCTTAAGAAAGGACATAGGCTATGTTTGGTCGCGATAACCGACATTCACGCGGGCGGAGCCGCGGGCAAAAGCTAGTACATAAATATACTGTCTAGCATTTGCTCGCAGATCCGCTCGTCTGGATGTATAATAATTATGTATTGCAATGACTGAGGGATAGTTGAAATAATAATTAGTAAAATAAAACATCCAATTACGTTAAGTATCAATTTATATTATACTATACAACAAAAATAAAGAAAAAAACAGGGTATAAGTTGTTATTCTAAATTTACTACAGGACTATTTATTCTGATAAAAAGTGGAATAGTGATGTTATGTGTGATGGAGGACTGCTATTTTAATTGGTTATTTTTAAAAATACACGAATGACCCCAGGCTCTAGTTGATATTTTATCTACGGAGAGTGAACGCTTGTCGTCATTATTGGACAAGGCTATTTTGTCAACACTCTGAGTAAAAATTTCGTGCTTGATCGATTTAAATATAATGTTCTTTTTACGAATAACAATATCTTTAAATAAAACATCTTTATACTCGTTCATACTAATACCTCTGACTACACAAGATTTCACGCCTTTTGCCTTTTTAATAACTTTATCGGGAGTTCTTAAACAATAAAGTTTAGATCTCAAACCCACAAAATCACAAATGTATTGACCTCCCATTTCATCCTTAAACAGACCAGAAACTTTTTTGTTCTTTATTGGAATGTTGTATTGATTTTGCACATCATAATTACTGCTATCAAAATAGTGTAAAAATTCATATTTTAAATCCTGATAAAAGTCATTAGTGTAAATTTTATAGATAAAAGAATCTGTATCTGTATAACACAACTTCACTCGATCTTTGTAAAAAGGTTTCACGGTATTGTAATGAAAGTCGTACATATGAGACTTAGAAAGTTCTAATACAGTGAAACCAATATTAATAGGTTTATTTAAAATAATTTGATCGGCTTTCATTTGTATTGCAACTAAGTTTTCAGTGAGAATACATGCGCTATGGAAATATGGGCTAGCTACAAGTCTCTCAGCGGATATATATTTTTTTGTACGATTAAAATTGTCACACCATTTATTAACTAAATGAACATCTACTCGATTCTCAGTATTTTCTAGTGTCTTACCAAAGACGCTGTTGTTTAATAGCTTAAAAAAGTCTTGTTCAAAAGAACTTTTTGCCTTTTTTCTTAATTGTGTATTCAAATCTATATATTGTTTTTAATATGGACTTTGTCTGAAAGTTATAACTCTATGAATTTTGCGTAATACTAAACCAAGATCTAAACATTTTTTAAATGAATAAAATGAATGACGTATCCATACTTGTTATATAAATTAGCTACTAGTTTTTTTGTTTTACCCCCTGGAGGTAGACATTTCTCGGGACAAAAAGGTAAATCGTTATGGAGAGAGTGCAAATGATTCGGATAAAAGAGATCAACTTCTAATATGAAACCCCACTCGGCGTCATCCACAATGTCTCTAATGTGTAAATTATCTATTTCATTTTGGCTTAAAAATCGAAAACTAGAATAAGGTAAATACTGACACATGCTGTACCCATAAAGATTGTTACAGTTTAGATATACTATAAAGCAACAGGTTTCGAAGAATCATATTCTGGCATATATTTATGATTGGCTTTTGCATATCGATGGGAACACATACACAAACCACCCCGTATACCATTTTGAATCGTACGAATAATAGATAAATCCGATATGAGCTCTAACTGAACATTTGTTTTAAGCAACATTGCGTCGAATGACAAACTAGGAGCGGTTACGTAAAACGCGGGGTCCAGACTATAATGCTGTTTACAAGTATTTCGAAAATTTTGAAATATATCCGTTAATAATAGCACATCAGTTTTCAGATACAGGTAAGTTGCTAATATTGAATTCTTTCCAAACAGTTTGAGCGTGAAAATAATCTTCATCGCTGATGTCATCATTGGTCAAAGAGTTATGAAAACAAGATTTAGGTGGTAACGATTTTTCCTCATAAAATTTCCAATCCGACATATAATCATACGGATATACTCCTTTTCTTGTGGGTAAACTGAATTGTCTTTCATCAGGATATTGAGAGCGGAGATTTATAAAATCTTCTACTCTCATTGTTTTAGCGAGTTTGTCTAAACTTGTTCCTAAAAAGTTAAAGGAGTCCAAAAATCTTAATTGTATATACTCATTTTTTGAAATGGGAATAAATTTTGTAAAAGTAATATATTTTTCCTTAGTTTTAGCTATAATTTTTATTTGACAGGGAATTTCTCCTAATTTTTTAATAAATAAATGGCAATCGTATCCAGACAAATTATGAAAAAATATGGGAATAAACTTAGGTATTTTATATTGCAAATTACAAATAGAATGAGCTGCGCCGCGATATTTTCCTGAAATATGACAGTGGTCCCTAACCTTATTATTCCATAACAAATTGCCACATATGTGACATATTGTCGCATGTTTAAAATCACACGCATCTTTTTCGGTAAATATCATAGTTTCAGATTTAGTAAGAATTTTATGAATTGCGGTTACATCCTTTATTAAGAAATCAATAAATTTTGAAACACAGTTTTGGCCCCGATAACTTCTATAGCCTTCTACTGTAGTAGAAAATGCTGACACTATGTTGTATGCGAATGCTACTGGAACGTGTCGTTGTAAACATGATGTATTACCACTATCTAATTTCACGCCGGAAATCGGGTTGAGTAATGTTTCAAAATCTGCGTATATGACAAAGGGAATATCTTGTTTTCTCTCGTAATTTTTAAATTTTAAGACAGAACCTTCTTCCGGCAGAACTGTAACCACCCCTCCACACAGATGATTTTCGAATTCAATTAAAGTTCTAAAAAATAATAAGCATGTTTCACAGAAGTATAGTTTTCCATGGTGTTTTCAATTGTCTTCGAACTAAACGCGGTAAATCTTTGATAAGACAAAAATGAGAATGCGTGCTGTTTTCTAAAAATAATAGATGAACGCTTTTTGATTTTCTATTCCTTGTAGTATACAAGGAGCCAATTATTGTTTTGTTATTTCGTAACCCATAAACAAAAATATTTAAGGAGAGGTTATTTTTCTCAAATATAGCCATATCGGATAGCGTAATTGGAAATGATAAATCATTTATATTCAAAACATTTCGAAAATGAGGATATGAAGTAACTCTTTCAGAATGTTTCCTGGCTGGGTACAATGCCGCAACTATGCTCCATAAAAAACAATAATTATCTTTATTCATAATATTTAGACATGCTTTTTTATTTGCTATAATTTTTGGTAACGAGATAAATCTGGAACCACCCAAAGGTTGGTATTTATTAATGTTAATTTCTATATGAGAATTAGACAAAAATGCCCAGCCACGGTCTTTTTCTTGAAAATCTTCAATTTTGTTTTTGAGGAACTCTACTGCTGACTTATAATTCAAATCAAAATCATGGTGCAAATGTATGATATAGTTTTTTGTAGCAAATGATTTCAACTCTTGTTGATCACTTTTGTATATAACAAAAAAAGAAAACTGTTCAAAATTGATCTTGACCGACGTGTGTTTTTTTAACGTTTGATCTATTAAATTTTTAACTCGATCTCTAATGGCATAAAGAAAAACATCCGGGAAATTATGTATTGTAGGCTCCTAAGCCTTCAGAAGGGTATATAAACGAGCGCGAACTACCCACTCGTCCATTTGCCTGCCAGTCGTCCTGCCGTACGGATCTCCTGTGGTGTCGTTGCAATCCATGTCGTGAGACTTTATTAATTTATCACTTATTATTGTAATTGAAGTGTTAATTGTGTTGATTGTGTTGATTGTGTTCATTGCGTATAATTGAAATAAATAAAGGTGAAGGCACGTTTGTGTGCCTACCTACTTTTTTTATATCTCTTCTCGACGAACCCCTAACATCAGAAGTGGGATTCAAGCCCAGGTCGCCATTTTATCGGGCCAAAAGACGCAAGGAACACAATCAAAACTACCCTACTTGTCAGTGAGTTGACTTTGTTTTCTTTTATTGTGTTTTGCATCTTGTGTAAATATGCCTAAACCGCATCATTCGCGAAGCAAATCGCGCAGTGGATCGCACCGACGTCACCGCGAGCGTCACGGGTCGCGAAACCGATCGCGACATCGTGAATACCGTAGATCGCGATCACGTACCAGAGTACCCTCCCTATCTTCGCGATCTCAAACGCGATCTCGATCCGCGTCGCGGGCATGTGATCGTGCCACGTTCAGCACACGTGGAACGCGCCATAGACACTCGAGCCCCGAACAGATGTTTAGAACCCCAATGATAAAACAGGCGTTAGACACAATTCTTACACGGTTAGATGCTATCGAAAATAACTTTACACCCAGTACTTCCGATCTGTCGACACCGTCTGCCGCCCAGACGATCGTAGACGCGATCCAGGCCATAAACCCGGTGAGAACACATAACTACTACGTTTCAAATTTTGACCCGTCTATACATGCGTAGACATTGACGCGTGGTGTACTGAGGTGGAACGCGCACAGCTCACTAATCGTTGGAACGATCAGGAATGTCTATCCCGCGTGGCAGGATGCCTTAAAGGTGATGCTAAAACCTGGCTTACCGAGTGGGTAACTAGTGACAGGTCGTGGTCTAGCTTCAAACGCGAATTTAAGCCCCTTTGCCCCAAAAAGTTAGATTACGCGAACATCCTATTCGATTCCATGAACAAAACGTCAGATAAGTATAGTTCGTACTCTGAATATGCACGACATACTTTGTTACGCTTACGCATAATCAAAGGACTTGGCGAGGAATTGATGACCCAAATAGTTATTCGAGGGATAGACGACCCACAAGTTAGGGCAGCAGCTGCAAATGCTGACCTTACCCCTGAGAGTTTAGTCTCCTTTCTATCCATCTATGTCAAACCGGCCCAGACGAAGGGGCATCAAAAGACACAACACGCGAAAAGACCTACCGAACAAGGAGGCTCATCAACGCTTAAGTGCTTCAAATGCAAACAAATCGGGCACAAAGGCTATAATTGCCCGAAGAAGTCTAAGCCACCGGAGACCCCGCCTAGTACAATTACTTGCACATTCTGTAAAAAGACCGGTCATTCGGAAGATAAATGTTTTGCTAAAGACCGATCTACGTCACGAAATAAACGCAATATAAATCTTTGCCGTGATCACTCAGCAAGTGAGCACAGTAAAGACATAGTTACTGCCGTTGTACAGGGTGTCCCTATAGACGTACTTATAGATAGTGGTGCCCTCAATGTCTCACTAGTATCGTCAGAAGCTTTGAAATATTTTTCATGTGCAATAAGACCAACGATTTGTACTCTTAAAGGCCTTAGCAGCCACGAGATAACAGCGAAATCATGTGTTACCCTAACTATAGAGTTCAGTGAAATTACCCTTGAGGCCGACTTCGTTGTAGTTCCCGCTGAGTGCATGTTCACGTCTATAATTATCGGTACCGATATCCTAAACCGTGACGGAATAACTTACATCCGTACTAAGGACAGGCAGTACCTCACGCGTACGGATACGAAACCGTCTAAAATCGGCCTGACTCGAAAAATGAACGTAGCCGACATTACAACACCCCTTCAGGGTGCAGACAGAGCTTCTTTATTAAAATTGATTGAAGTCTTCTCAGACTTTTTTATAACTGGAACAGCTACCACAACCGTAACGACAGGGGAGATGCACATAAATCTCACCAGCGATGTACCGGTTACCTACAGGCCGTACAAACTATCACAGGTTGAAAAACTTAAAGTCCGTGACATAATAAACGACCTCCTAAGTAAAGGCATTATCCGGGAGTCACAATCCGAATATTCAAGCCCGATCATACTCGTTAAAAAGAAAGATGGCTCCGACCGTATGTGCGTGGACTACCGTGCCCTCAATAGAATAACAGTGAAGGACCGGTACCCACTTCCACTAATCGATGATCACATAGACAGGTTAGGTGACAAGAGCATTACGCGCTACTCGTCTCTTGATATGGCCACAGGCTTTCACCAGATTAGGATAAGTCCATCTTCAATACACAAGACGGCTTTCGTTACGCCTGAAAACCATTACGAGTATTTAAAAATGCCGTATGGGCTCACCAACTCACCTATTGTTTACCAGAGAATTATAAACAAAACATTGCGTCGATTCATTGATGCAGGCAAGGTGCTAGTCTATATAGATGATGTGCTCCTAATGTCTACGACTATAGAGGAGGGTTTATCTTTGTTGCGCGAAGTGCTCATCACACTTACCGAGACGGGCTTCTCGATCAATTTACGTAAATGTGTTTTTCTCACCACTGAGGTCGAGTATCTGGGTAGAATAGTGAAGCAGGGTCAGGTGAAGCCGAGCCCTCATAAAATAAACGCATTAGTGAACGCTCCCCCTCCTCAAAATGTCAAACAGGTACGACAATTTTTAGGCCTAGCCGGGTACTTTAGAAAGTACATCAAGGGGTATGCTACAAAAACGTCTCGTATCTCCTTACTCACAAAGAAAGGTGTCGCCTTCAAATGGGGCCCCGAACAAGAAAAGGTCCGTCAGGAAATTATCTCGTTACTAACCAGTGACCCCATTCTAACCATCTTCGACCCAGAATTGCCAACCGAGGTACATACCGATGCGAGCAGCGTAGGCTACGGTGCTGTGTTGTTGCAAACTCATAAAGACAACAACAAGAAGGTCGTGGCTTATTTTAGTAAAGTCACTCAAGGTGCAGAAAGTAGGTACCACTCCTATGAACTAGAGACCTTAGCCGTGGTAAAAGCCTTACAAAATTTTAGGCACTATTTAATAGGTGTTCACTTCAAGGTCGTGACAGACTGTAACGCGTTAAAGTCCACCGAGCGCAAGAAGGACCTACTCCCGAGGGTGGCGCGTTGGTGGGTCTACCTTCAAGACTTTACTTTCGATATCGAGTATCGCAAAGGAAGTATGATGTCACACGCTGACTACCTAAGTAGAAATCCACCCTTGAACGTCCTAAACGTCATAAGACCACGTAACTGGGCTCAAATAGCACAGGCGGCGGATACAGAGACCCAGAATCTCCTCCAACAACTTCAGGAAGGTAACCTGGACTCTAACCGCTATATCCAAAGAAACGACCTTCTCTATTATAAATACACGACAATAGGCGAAGATCCCAAGTTTTTATGCTACATTCCTAGAGGTCATAGGCTCAGTCTACTTCGCGTTTTTCATGACGAACACGATCATATCGGATATGATAAGACCCTAGACCTCATCCTGAAACATTTTTGGTTTCCAGGACTCAGACAGTTCGTTAAGAAATATATTGACCACTGCTTGATATGTATTTCCAAGAAACGAGTTCCTAGAGCTCCCTTGCAAAACATAACTTCATGGCAAAAACCTGAAGTCCCATTCCACGTAATACATTTAGACGCGCTTGGTCCCCTGCCTGAGTCGAATGGCTATAAGTTTGTTCTTATAATGGTAGATGCCTTCACAAAATATACATTGCTCTATGCTATTTATAGACAGGATGTAAACGAACTAGTTGGAGCTGTGAAAAACGCAGTGTCCCTCTTCGGCGCTCCAAATTTGATTGTCACTGATAAGGGTCGTATGTTTGAGTCGACTAGATTTGTAGAATTTGTTAAAGAGATTGGCTCGGACATTCACTACATTACGCCGGAAATGCATCATGCGAACGGACAGGTCGAGCGGTACGCACGAACTGTACTCAACATGATCCGCATCGTCGCCAACCACAAAGAAGCCACCTGGTCGGAGACACTGTGGAGGTTACAGCTGACCCTCAACGTCACGAAGCAGAAGACGACTCAAGCCTCCCCTTTGAATCTCATGATCGGGAACGATGCCACAACCCCAGTGATTCGGTCGCTCGTCCGAGACGTGGCGCTACAAGGGTCGCAACCAAACCGTGAGGCACAGAGGGAGTTGCGAAGGAGTCGTGCCACTGAATTATTAAGAAAGAACCAGAGTCAGCAGGATGCATATGTAAACAGAAACAGGCAACCACCTAGAACGTTTGCTGTTAACGATCTGGCGTTCGTCATTAAGTTTTCGCAGGCCACGGGTAAGCTGGACCCCGGCATGCGAGGCCCATACAAAGTAGTACGTGTGCTGCCGAACGGCCGCTACGAGCTCAAGTTGCTGAGCGGCTCCTACGGGAAAATCACGCAGGCTGCGGCCCAGTATATGGTGCCATGGAAAGGGGAATGGTGTCCCGATACCTGCGCTGCATTCTTTGAGCGTGAGTATAGTTTTTAACACCAGTCCAATTTCACAACTAATTTGAATGGTGAAACAAACTGCGTGTGTTCTAATGTCAGACAGACTGCGGGATGTCTGAGTGTACCTAGGAATGCTTAAAGGCATCCTAAGTATGTATGGCAGACTGCGGGATGCCAGAGTGATATAAGGACGGACTGCGGGACGTTCCTTGATAGCAAACTGCGGGGTGCTATGTTTGTAAGGACGGACTGCGGGACGTTCCTTGATAGCAAACTGCGGGGTGCTATGTTTGTAAGGACGGACTGCGGGACGTTCCTTGATAGCAAACTGCAGGGTGCTATGTTTGTAAGGACGGACTGCGGGACGTTCCTTGATAGCAAACTGCGGGTTGCTATGTGTGTAGAGGACGGACTGCGGGACGTTCCTATTGGCAAACAGACTGCGGGATGCTTGCCCTACACAGTTATTAGACGAATGTGATGATGTAAGATAAACTGAACTTGTGAACTCTAGCTAACGTATGTTAGACCGTATGCTTGTGGGCAGTAAAATGTCGATGAATGCAAGAAATAGGCACACCATAGTCCACGTCGTCACTTAATATTGTGCCCTTTCTCAAAATTTTAGAAGCTGATCTGATGGACGACTCCGTGGCCCCTACCAGCGAACCGGTACCGGGACCAGCAGATGCAAATTCGGAATCCGTCCAGCAGCACCTGCATTCAGACCAGAACGACCTTGACCCCCAGGTCATAACAGGCCTTCAAGCTCTACCGGACATATCAAATGCCGTCGCGGACGACGCAGGGTCAGGAGAGGCCGTGTAGGCTCCTAAGCCTTCAGAAGGGTATATAAACGAGCGCGAACTACCCACTCGTCCATTTGCCTGCCAGTCGTCCTGCCGTACGGATCTCCTGTGGTGTCGTTGCAATCCATGTCGTGAGACTTTATTAATTTATCACTTATTATTGTAATTGAAGTGTTAATTGTGTTGATTGTGTTGATTGTGTTCATTGCGTATAATTGAAATAAATAAAGGTGAAGGCACGTTTGTGTGCCTACCTACTTTTTTTATATCTCTTCTCGACGAACCCCTAACAGTATTTATTCGTTAGTTGCAATGATCCGATAGCTTACGATTCGCTCTTTAAAAGAAGACTTAATCATTTGAACGTTATCAGTCATACAAATCGTGCTATTATTTTTATGAGAATTACTTCGTAAATGCCCAGCCCATTGACGATAAGCTACGAACATTTTACAATCCCCACGGATACCCACCCCTCCGGAGCCGGAGGGGTAGGTTATGTCGGACTCGAACCGACTAAACCGCACGCCGTCTGTGGGTCGATGTGCTAGGCCGGAGGTGAGGTTGTCTTTTGACATATCCCTCGCACCTCGGCTGACCCAGGGCCATTCCTCTCGGTCTGGCCCTCCTCGGGAGGGGGGACCACGCGGTCCCCGACTCGCCCCCGGTATGGGGGGGGCGCGCATCGTCCTACGATGCGCGCCGCCGCCGTGGCCTGCTTCTGCTAGGGTGACAAGCGGCTCCACTCGTCACCCTCAGGCCCGCGCTCATGGGGGGCGGAGGTCGGTTTGCGCCCTCCGACGCCCGAGCCGCCTTCGAACGCGGCGAGCGATGTCCGCGAGTCTTTCTCGCTCGCTGCGCCGCGCCCGCTCTGCTGTCTCCTTCACGAGCATGACCTGCTCGCAGAAGGAGGCGCTGGCCGCCCACGCATCCGCGCAGCGGACCATCGCCGCGAGCAGGGTGGAGAGCATGAGCACTCTCACCCCCAGGGCCGTCACAAGCTCCCGCCTCGGCGCTTCAAGCGCCGGACACTCGGTGAGCGTGTGCAGCCCCGAGTCCACGCTCGCGTCGCAGTGATGGCACTCGGGCGTTGGCTCTATGCCCATCAGATGCAGGTACCGCCCGAAGTTACCGTGTCCGGTAATGACCTGCGTCTGACGGTACGAGAGGCCACCGTGTGGCCTCTCTAGCCACTCCCCCATGATGGGTCTTACCGCCGCAATCACGGCGTGCCCTGCGCGTGGTTGCTCAAGTCGTAGCTCCCACTCGGTCACCATGGCCCTGTGGAGCCGGGACCTCTCGGCCCGAATTTCTTCGGGCTCGGGATCGAGTCCCCGCTCCCGCGCCTCCTTTCGGAACCGATAGAGTGCCGAAAGGGTCCTCGCTTCCAGGATCCACGGTGGCGATCCGGCCAGGAGACTCGCCGCTTCAAAGGATATCGTGCGGTACCCTCTGATGGTCCTGGAGGCCGTCGTCCTCTGCGCCGCGTGGAGCAGAGGCAGGAATCTGGCCCCCAGGGTGTCCGCCCATACGGGGCACCCATATAGGGCCATGGACCGCACGACACCCGCGTAGAGTCTCCTGCAGGAGTCCTCTGGGCCCCTCAAGTTGGGCAACAGCCTGCCCAAGGCATTCGCCGTTGCCACCAACTTGGGGTGCAGACTTCGGAAATGTTCTCCGAAGTCCCATCGACCGTCAAGCACCAGCCCCAGGTATTTCAACCGGGGCTTGATGTCGATGGGAGTGCCTCCCACTGTAAGGCTGGCTCCCGGGTCTGGCCTGCGCCGAGGGCCATGAAAGAACATGGCCTCGGACTTGTGCAGAGCCACCTCGAGACCCAGCCGCCGGATCCGTTCCACGACTTGAGCAACCGCGGTCGTGGCCCTCAGGGTCGCCTCGCGGTGTGTAGCCCCGCCCACCGTCACCAGCGTGTCGTCCGCGTAACACGTGACGGTGGCACCGTACGCGAAGTCACCGCGAAGCACCCAGTCGTAACCGATGTTCCACAGCAGCGGCCCCAGGACCGATCCCTGTGGAACACCGCACGACATCTCGCGCCTACCGACTCCGGTCGAACTCGGGTAGACGACGGCTCTCCCCGTCAGGTATGCCCCGACTATGCGGCGGAGGTAGAGAGGCACATCGTGATACACGAGCGCCTCTCTAATGCAACTCCAGGGCAAGGTGTTAAACGCGTTGGAGATGTCCAGGGACACCGCCAACATCACCTCGCCCCGAGCGACCGCACCTTCCGCCAGAGTCCTCACACGCATGATGGCATCCACAGTGGAACGCCACCGGCGGAACCCGAACTGGGTATTCGCCAGGTCCGGCCCCACTCTAGAGAGATGCTCGACGAGGCGCTTGGCAATGACTCTCTCGAAGAGCTTGCCCACCTCGTCGAGCAGCACTATGGGCCGGTACCCGGACGGCTCGTCCGCCGGGCGCCCCATCTTGCGGATGAGGACCAGTTTCCCCGTCCTCCACATCTTCGGAAACTGGCCCCGCTCCAAACATGCGCTGAGGAACCCTCTCAGTCGGGGTTCGAGACAGTCTTCCCCTAGAGCTAGGACCCACGCGCGGCCTGGAATGCCGTCGGGTCCCGGGGCGGTGTTCTTTTTGGCTCCAAGCCTTCGCACCGCCAGCTCTAGTTCTACCCGAGTGACCTCGGGCACATCGTCGTCAATCACCGCACCGGGCGCCATAGGCGACCGAGTCGGCGGAGCCATCTGCGGCGGAACATGTTCCGCTCGCGCCGGGAACAGGGTTTCGACCACTCCCCCGAGCAGAGCCGGCTCGAGCACCTGGGTCAGCGGAGGGGCCCGGGGGCGCAGCTTTTGTCTTACCATAAGGTAAGGCCGCCCCCATGGGTCCCGCTCCAGCGTCTCCAGGAGCTCCCGGTAACAAGCGGCCTTGGACCGCTTGATCTCCGCTCGGAGGGCATTCCTGGCCTCCCTGTATCCCTCGTGAAGCTCCGCCAGTCGGGGCTCCGAGTCTGCGGGGCGGCTACGCCTCCTACGGAATCGAGCCCACCGGCGGTGCGTGATCACGCAGGCTTGACGCAGCCTCGCGATCTCCGCATTCCACCAGTAAACCCGACGCCTCGGATTATAGGCTGGAGCCCTAGGCATACCCGCATCGCAGACACGTGTCATGGCCTCCCGGAACCACGCCGCTTCATCGTCGACAGGCCTGTCCGGCGCAATGGCCCAGGCCTGTACGATGGCGGCTTCCAGGAGGTCCTCCCGATTCAGTCGCCCCAGCACCCAGCGCGGCTCGCGTTGGGCCGTTGCGACCGGCGCAGCCCCCGCGGGAGGGGAGACATCCACCCGAACATATCGGTGGTCCGACAAAGTCTCCACCTCCGCGGCGACACGCCAGTCCCGCACGCGAAGTGACAGGGAAGCGCTCGCGAACGAAAGGTCTAAGATCGACCTGCGCTCCCCCGACACAAACGTGGCTTCGGCCCCGCGGTTCTGGAGAACTAGATCGAGGGTATCGGCCCAGCTCTCCAGAGCCCTGCCTCGCGCGTCCGTGCGCCGGGAACCCCAGGCCACAGACCAGGCGTTGAAATCCCCGAGCACGAGAACCGGGCGAGGTGTACAGGCATTGACGACGTCGGTCAGCCGCTCCAGCGACCGCCGATAATGCCCGATTAGTCGGTGTAATCTTGGCGCGAAATAAACGGCCACGACCGCAATCTCCCCTACACGACAATCCGTACAGTGAGGCATTATGAAGTTGGTAGGTATATTGTATAAGATCGAGAGTAAATTTAGATTAAAAGTATCTACTTACAAACAGCCTCCAGCTGCGTGGCTCAAGTTAACAATAGTTTGTGGAATAAGTGCGAGTACCTCCGACAATAAGCTCTAGGTACATCTTTCTAGAAAATTAATGAATTTTTTTCTATAAATAAACCTCTGCTAAACCCTCTAAGTATACTAATACATAACTTCCAATTATAAATTAATATATAGGTACTGGTAAACAGATACACGCCGGTTACTTTGAACGTTTGAAGTAGGTACTTGCTGGTACGTTTGGTGATATCTTGACTAAGTGTCCTTGTATCAGATCTCATGTATTTGCTAAGATCAAGATGCGGATCCTAAAAAAAAAAAAATAATAAAGAAATATTCCCAACATTTTACTCGGCACTATACATAATATTTATTACATGAATAAAAATAAAATACTACACATTTACACTTGGGTCGCAAGTCCCAGGCACTGTCCTGAGTTCCCAACTCAGCAACGCGATGGACCCGGCACCCGCACGGAGAATCCATGGATTGCTAAGAATATCGTCTCATTTTCAAATGACAGCCCGGAGAGACGGGCCGACGCTGGAAAGACAGATGACTGCTGGAAAGACAGCTGACAGGCGGAAAGACGTCTGACTGCTGGAAAGACAGCCGAGGGCCATGGCCTAGCAAGCCAAACCCTAGAATAAAATCGCGCTAAAAGTCCTAATAAGAAAAATACCCCCAGGACAGTCCGAGAGGGGGGGCGGAAGATCTGTCCACCGAAAGGAAAAAACGATGACTTTGGCGATAATACGGATTTACTATTACGGATGCCCCACGTGCGGGAAACAATACAAGAGACGAGCCTGGTTCATCAAACATTTGAATACACATGGTGTTGAAGCACGACAACCGTCGGTAAGACCTTCAACAGTCACTACGGATAGAGTAGACCCTCATACATCCCATGGTGAACCATCGTGTCAAAGAAACCAGGAGTCCATAAACATCCGGACACGTCTTAGCATTCCAAGTCTTCAAAACTCAACCTGGAAAGTGCATGACGAAAACTTGGCAATTCTGCTAGAACATCCAGGCAAGAAACAAGATCTAAATAGCCAAGCAAACACTTTCCAAGATACAATATACACGTATTTTAGTGAGCATTATCCACCGTCAAATTACCATGCTCCTAAAACTAAGGAAAATTCTTTTAAAACTAAACTGCGGAGAAAGAAAAGGGAACTAAAGAAAAAACTTCGAGACGCCAAAGCCTTAGGCGATTATCATCTTAGTCATCAACTGTCTAGGGCATTAAGATCAATTCTGAAACTAATACAAGGTATATCGCAACAAATAGCAAACAATCGCGATAGGTACGATAGGGCAAGGCATGAAGTAGATTTTGATAAAAACCCTTTTCAATATTCAAAAAACATCTTCAAAAGCCAAAATGGTAAACTTCTATTGACCAAGGAACAAACTTACGAACATTACAAAAATACCTACGAAATACCTCAATGCAGAACACCATACAATCAACCGGAAACCCAAAGACCCCATGACCCTCTAGTACAATTCCAAGGGAATGCACCTACCATAGAGGAATTAGAGATACAAATAAAAAAGAAATCATCTAAATCGGCTCCGGGCCCTGATGGTGTTCCATATATAGTGTATATAAAATGTCCAATAGTTCGCAAACATCTCACAAATACATTCAGTAAAATCTGGTCAGAAAAGAATATACCAGTCGCATTTGGCGAAGTGGTTTTTGTTCTCATCCCAAAAAAACACGAAGTGACTCATCCTAAAGATACTAGACCGATAGCACTAACTAACACAATTTCAAAAATATTTTTCTCAATTCTACAAACAAAAATGTGTAATTTTATGATTAACAATAGGTATTTCGGACCTAACCACCAGAAGGGATTTTTACCCGGAATTTCTGGATGTCTGGAACACAATAGTCTGTTATCGGAAAGCTTAAAAGATGCCAGAAAATACGAAAGACAGATAACGGTATGTTGGATAGACCTAGAAAACGCATTTGGCTCAATTCCACATTACCTTATGATATACGCGTTGCAATGGTATAACTTTCCACCCGTGGTAATAGAGATAATCGCGTCGTATTACTCACAACTAAAATTTGCTATAAGCTTCCAAAAAGACCACACAGAACCACTACGGTATAATGTTGGGCTGTTTCAGGGATGCTGATGTCACCAATAGCATTTAACATAGTAATTAATATCTTAATGACCAAGTTAATACGTCACGAAAAGAAATGGGGTTATCGGTTTAAAGTAAATAACAAATACACTGAGTCCATCTTAGCTTTTGCTGACGAAAATTTATTAAAATTTAAATTTATTAAAACATACGTTGATTTTAAACATCGCCTGCGAATTACTGTCGAATCAAATCGCTGTAGTAGGGGACCGAGCTTTAGATAGCTTCCTTCCTTACACAAGTGGCAATTCGTTGACTGGCGTATCATTGTAGAATAGATTGATAAATGTACGGGATTGGCTTGACGCATATTTGGACATTAATTATGACAGTCGTCAACGCTTGTCAATCCCATAAATTGATCAACGTATTCTACAATACGCTACAAACTACGATTTTTTTTTGTATACCACTTAGGTGGCAGACAAGCACAAGGCCCTCCTGATAGAAAGCGGTAAACTCAGATGAGATGATTACCGTGACGTAATTTCGAATGTTAATAACCTTTGTTAAATATTCAATTTAAATGTTTCAGGTCTGACTCAGAATTCGATCATCCGCTTCCTATTGAAACATTAAAGAATAGCAAGAAACGCAAACAAGCTACAGCAAAAAAATCATCTGCTACTATGAGGTAATTGATTTCGTTTTTTAACTAAATAATTTTGTGTATTATCTTAGCATTGCACCGTTGTTAACTTTTGTGAGAGCGATGAGCGACGTTGTACTGTCAACTTCGAGAAAGGGCCCTGCACCACAGCCTCGATTGTCAATCAACAAGTGTATCGACTAGCAGAGGAGGTTGACTTGCTCTCAAAAGGTCTTGACTTGGTCGGGAGTACTTATAATAGGTATAGGCACATGTATCGCTTAATATTATAACGTGTTGATGACGGACGATCCTCTATATGACGTCAACAACGTGATTTAACAATCCACAAAGTAATTAAATATTTATTGTTTCAGAAGCAAAACCCCAAAGACTTCCGATGTGTTCGGCGTCAGTCGACGGAACGCAGACTCCGATTCATCAACATCGACGTCAGCCGTGCTGTCTTACTTCGTGAACAGAGTGGCCAACGGGACGGAGCGGCGAACAGCAAACACCGTTGGTCACTATCATGTGGACTTAAAAGTTTACGCCACCAGCGACGTCCGTTCAACGGAGCCGACGGAGTTGTGGAAGAAAGCGCTGGTGCGCATCAAGTTCCAAACCGACGATGACAGCACGCAGTGGCGTAAGCTTCAAAACTTGGTGGAATCCCTTGACGAGGTGTTTGAAGGGGCTCCACCTAGGTTTAGCCCATAATGTAATGTACAAGATAAATAAATAAATATTCTTTTTTATTAATTTCAGTAATCGTGTTGCTTTTATTTTTAATTTTTCTGTATCGTCTCGTGTTATGACACTGTATCGCTGATTATTATGGTTCGATCCCATAAGCGATGAAAACTATTTGAGTACGTATGTTTTACTTTTGGCAAGAGTCTGTTTCACGTTTGCACGGGAAACGTTAATCGCAAAACGTAGATCGTTGAACGGAAACCCATAAACGCGCTAAACGGACTGAAGCGTTGAATGCCACCGCGTTCGATTCATCTGTTGTAAATAATAATGTGATTCATCAGTTGTAAAAAAATAGTATATTATTGGGAACGATACCTCATTGGGTTCATCTGCAGTGACAATCATTTCGTGCATCTGTATATTATTGGGAACGACACCTCACAGAGTGAGGCCTGGCCGAACGATGTGGGGTAGAGTTATATAGGGGTAGAGTAATATACTATTTTAATTTTATTTTTTATAAATACAATATTCCAACTGTTAGGTGATATTATAATTATTGCAATTTATGGTATTTATGTGTTTTTATTTTATTCTACATGAATCAACTTCGGGCAATACATACGTCGACTGCTAGAGCATTTTAGACACGACTCGAACTTTTACAAATAGCTGGAGTCGAGTGAATTCATTACCCAGGTCCCTGTTTTGAAAATCAGTATCGTATACAAAGAAAAATGCAATACCTCACTAGTATCCTGTGAAGATATTTAAACCGTAACTGGTTACGAACTTAGTTTCATACGCGGCCACAGGGGTTAATTTCATTGGGTATATTAATATTTCAGTCCCAACTTTAATAAGTTGGACTGAAATGACGCACAGTCTCACTGAACATCATCAAATCGCCACAATTGTGATCACTTCCTCGTAGTAGATATAGTGACATGATAGAAGTCAAACGAAATAAATCTACCATGGTAGGTATTATACGATATAGGTTAACCAAAGATTCACCAACCAACAAGATTTAAGAACCAAGCTGTTCGGTGACTCTTTCCTTTGTCGCACCATTAAGATCTGGAACTGGCCAGCTCACGTTTTTCCTGCTTCCTACAGTCCCGGGTCTGCAAGTATCTGATGAGGCCGTCAAGCTGAGTGCCACCATTGTTAACATGTTACGTATATATAATGTTGGCCCGCTTTCCAGAGACTTTGCCTTTAGCTTACCATCAGGCGAGGTGAAGCCAAATTGACGTGTTCTAACTATTAACTTCTGTAACTTTTTGTTCATAAACCTTTCCAAACTGACCAGAATTTTATTGTCAGATTCTTCAGAATACAGGTGAAAATTGGGTATTTACCTGTTCTTAAAGAAAATATTTAGCTGAACTTATCAAATAATTTTTTCATATAATTTTCCTTATAACATACCGTTTTGACGTTCAGTAAAAAGTAACTAATTTAACTAGTCAGTCAAATACTCAATTGTCACTGTTATTGGTTAAGCCTTCGTTACAAAAATGGAAGAAGTCACTCTACATATATATTTCAATATTAATTCATACATACATACATACATACATATAATCACGCCTTTATCCCCGGAGGATTAGGCAGAGGTGAATTAACACTCACATTTCACCAATCTGTATTCGGTCCCACGTAATAGGGGGTGAGCCTATTGCCGTATTCCGGGCACTATTGCTGACTCGAGCCATATTAATACAAATATATAATTTTAGTTATATCCATATAACTTAATTTCCCTCTCCACTCATGGGGCTTGTTTAAAAAGTTATTCAAACATAAGCTCATAATGATCAGTACGGAAGACGCTAGAAGTTTAATTACAACAAAAATTCTTGGATTTATGTAATACTTCTTATACAAGACAAGGTATATTATTTTGTGTACTAACAATTCCCTCTAAGAGGTCTTTTGCGATTTTTGCTGTTTTAAATTTGAACAGGAATACTTATTTATGCTCATGTCGTTCCATTTTGAAATTATAACTACTTAGCGAATAAAATTACTATTAGCAGAGCATGTAAAACTTTATTTATAGAAAGGAGTTAAAAGCAAGACTCACGTCTGCGGATGTCAATTTTCAAAATGGCGTACGCGTCCTACGCTTTGGCGTATTCAATCGAGCCCAATTGCCCGGGGCTCGACTGGCAGTGAAACCATCCCACTTAGCTATGCGTAAGCCACGCATGCGCGTAACTTCTTTTTCTCTCCTTGCGCACCTGGAAAGAAAAGCTGTTGTCTTACTCTATCTGCCATGAACACTCATGAAGGACTGCGCATGTCTGTACGACGCGTTTGCGTAGCCGGTGGTGTAGCTTAGTGACTAAGTACTCGTCGGGGAAACAGCACCTGTCTGAAGGTGTAGGGCTACCGTAGCTCGTCACCAACAGTATTACTCGCTTGGGAGTTAGTGGATGGAAATACACCCTCTGGTATAGTGCTATATTTGTTTGTTGCTGACCTTCCCATGGCGTTGTTGAAGACTGGGAGTGTCAGACTCGTGGAAGACCCGTAGCCTCTTGAAAACTCTAACGTACGAAGGTACTTTGTCCTAGGTATTTTCTCACCTTATTACCATTGTTTAATTTTTACGGCATGTGACTTTTGTTGCTTGTTACATAATTATTTCACATTTTAAATGTAGTCATCGTCCTTCTCCAAGCCTTTTCCCAACTCATTTAGTGTCGCCTTTCTGCCTAACTAGCTAAGTATCGGCCGAAGTCCGATATTGCCCGTAGGGTAGCTGCCATCTGACCTTACAGCGGTCGGCATCAGACTTATTCGGCTTATAACCTGGTATTATAGTCTATGCTGTGCGCTTAATTATGTTCAAAATGGCGCGTGGCGTCTCGTAGCCATTTTGACCTACATAACGCCAGCCTTGGGCGCGGTAGCGGTGGGTAGCGGCAATATCCCACATAGCTGTGTTTTGCGCGCGTCCTCCTTTTTCTTTGCATTCGATTCTATTTCCCAGAAATCTATTTATAGTTCCATTGCTGGGCGTCGTCAATCTCTAGGAAGATTCGTTTCTTCCGTATGGATTTAGCCTCGTAGCTTGGGTTGAATTCTCCTTAAAGGCTCCTTTCTCTCTGGACTTGCTATCACGCATGTGTGCCGGATAAAGCTGCGGTGTTCGATTCTCCTTGTTACTATTGTGCAACTTCTTGAATTATTAAGATTTTCTTCATTGGGAAAACTTGTTATGCAGTGCCGTGCGGGCGGTCACAGCGAACGCGCGTGGCTCACTCCGTTCGACCCGCCATTGAAATATATACCTACTTAAACTACGCGACGCGTGAATCTAAATATTAATTCAGATTAAGTTTGTTTCGTAAATAGGGTAACTCCTGGCAATGGCCTGGCCTGTATAACAATGTTTGATCACTCAACGTCACAAAATAACCCAATGTCCCAACCAACTACAATGTCACAAGCAACACCTACTGCCTCAAGTTATGCAAATGTTACGTCTTCCACTTGTTTCCCCAAAAAAGATCAAGCCATCGTACTGGACTCCGTTGACGGAATATCACTCAGGGAGTATCTCATTGCATTATCGTTAATCACTCCACCAACGTCAATTAGGTTTATATCACGAATTTCGAACGGTCGTGTATGCATCTATATGGATTCAAAAAAAACAGCTGATAACCTTATTGAACAAAAGAAAGAGGTAACTATCCAAAATAATATTCTTCAAATAAAATCCTTGATTACGAGAAATAAAAGGGTTGTATTATCAAATGTCTGTCCCGTTATACCAAACTATGTAATTGAAAAACGATTCGAAGAATTAAATATTAAAATAATGTCACCACTAACATTTATGAAAATAGGTGTTAGCGACCCAGGGTTCTCTCACATCTTAAGCTTCAGAAGACAATTATATATTAGCCCAGAAGATGTCACACGTTTACCAGAATCATTCCAAATTACATTTGAAGGTACTAATTATTGGATCTATACATCTACTGATGCTTTAAAATGTTTTACATGTAACACACTGGGACATTTAGCCAAGAACTGCCCGCAAAGTAGTACTACAGCAAAAGAAATTAATGATATATTTGATAGAAATGACGATTTAATAGTAAACAGACCTCAGAACAACTCTATAAAGAAACCAATTGTAAACATAGATTTTACACAACCAACACAGAATAATTCACAAGGAATAAAAAGGCTACACTCACCAACAACTACTGAAACCTCAAAAACAAATATTATAAAGCAGAACACACAAGACAAGGAGTCAGACAGAATGGAATTTGAAACCGATGAAACAGGTAGTAACATATCAATAGAAGATGCAGAAACCAAAACAAAAACAAAGAAGAAAATGAAAAAGTCAGACTCTAACATAGAAGAAGAAATTTGGAAAAATATTGAAAAAGAAATTACAGTGTTAAATAACGAAAATACATTTCCAATTAACTTAGACCAATTCGTTAGCTTATTGGATAATACTCGCGGAAAACAAAATGTAAAAGAATTAGTCTATTCATATACAGACAATATTAAGGACCTTATTAAAATGTGTAACAAATTACATTGTAAAATGAACAAAAGTTTAAAAAATAGATGTTCACGTCTATCAAGGAAATTGCATGAAATGTTAAGACCACCTACACCTATTCTGACCACAGATATATCAGATATAGATCAATAGATTAAAATTTAAATTAACTTATTACTACTACTTAAACACTTCTATTAAATTTAGTTGATACCTATGGATATTCTACAATGGAATGTTAATGGTTATTATAAAAGAATTGAAAATATTAAATTATTAATAAATCAATTATGTCCCACTTGCATTTGTTTACAGGAAACAAACTTTACATTTAATAGATGTGCTTCTTTAGCAGGATATAAACACTTTTACAAAAATAGGCAGCAATGTGATAAGGCTAGTGGTGGAGTGGCTACTTATATTAAACCTCATACAATTCCACAAGATATAACACTCAACACAAATTTAGAAGCAGTTGCAATAAAAATAAAATTCTCATTATCTATTACTTTATGTAATGTTTACCTACCAAACAGTAACCCTCTTAATAAACAGCAATTAAATGATCTCATTAGTCAACTACCATCTCCTATGATAATCTTAGGTGACTTCAATAGTCATCACTTTCACTGGGGTTCAGATAAATGTGATACAAGGGGTAAACTAGTAGCTGAATGGCTTGATGAACATGATAGCTTATTTCTACTAAATAATGGACTACCTACTCGTTTTAACAGTCATACTGGTCTCACAAGCAATATAGATCTAACTTTGGCTTCACAAAATATAACGTCATATTTTGAATGGAACGCCCTTGACGATTTGTATGATAGTGACCATTTCCCAATTTCTATTAGATCAAATTTTTTAAATCACGATGCCTCTGAAAATATAGGATTACCTAAGAAATGGAAGTTTGATAAAGCAGATTGGGGTCTGTTTCGGGAAGAATTTGATCAAAGTATATCAGAATTAGTACCAGCAAATCAATATTCAAATTTCTGAATTAACGAGGTGGTTGACAAATTTACTGATGTTATTCTTAAAGCTGCTGACAAATCGATACCTAAAACAACTGGGATCTTAAGAAAAAATAATTTACCATGGTGGAATGACGAATGTAAAATCGCAAACCAAAAAACAAAAAAAGCCTTAAAACTTTTCAGAAGATATGCCAAAGATGACCCAAATTCACTATATAAAATCGATTATAAGAAGAAAAGAGCTTATTATAGGAGACTTCTTAAAGAAAATAAAAAAAGGTACTGGGAAAATTGGGTGTCATCCATTACAAACAAAACCCCCATTGGGGAGGTGTGGAAGAAGATTCAGAAACTGAATCACCACAACACTAGATTCAATAAAATAGTTCTAGAAAAACCTGATGGTACATTTACGTCTAAGCCTATTGATACCTCAAACCTTTTAGCTGAAACCTTTGCAACCAATTCTAGCTCCAATAACTATGACGACCTATTTATTGAATATAAAATCAGGCAAGAGACTGACTCAAACCTTGACATAAATGATAATTCCAATCCAATCAACAAAGAAATTTCAATGTTCGAATTGACTTTAACCCTTTCACAAATTGGTAACTCTAGTCCGGGACCAGATAATATACCAAATATTTTAATTAAGCATTTGCCAATCAACGGGCTTGAGTATTTACTTCAACTATATAATCATATTTATAAAGACCATGTATTTCCGGACAGTTGGAAGGAAGCCTTAGTTCCAATATTAAAACCACAAAAGATACCAAGCTCACAAACTACTTACAGACCTATATCTTTAACATGTAATTTATGTAAAATACTCGAGAAAATTATTAGTAAAAGAATTAGATGGTATATAGAAATAAATAAATATTTATCACCATTTCAGTATGGATTTCGTCAATTTCGATCCACATTAGACCATCTAATTAATATTGAAAGTGATGTACTAGATAACTTTGCTAATGGTAATTGTACAGTTATTGTAGCATTGGATATTGAGAAAGCTTATGAAATGGTTTGGAAACATAGATTACTAAAATTACTACTAGATCTTAATATTAAAGGCAACACCCTAGCGTTCATTAAAAACTTTCTTTCAGACAGGTCAATAAGAGTAAGAATCAATGACACTTTATCTAATCCTGTCCGCACAGAAAATGGACTCCCTCAAGGCTCAGTCCTCAGTGTAATTCTGTTTTTACTGGCTATCAACGATGTCCTTCCACTTATTAAAAAACCGGTCAAAGGGCTTCTTTTTGCAGATGACCTCACTATAATGTGTAGCGGTAGATCATTGCAACCAACATTGAAACTTATACAGAATACACTGAATACCCTTGATAAATGGTCTAAGAAATCAGGATTTAAATTTTCTAAAACTAAATCGGAATTTATGATTATGTGTAATAAAAGATTAAAAACAAGAAATATACAGTTGAGCTTAAATGAACATAGTATTAAAGAAGTCAATAAATTAAAAATCTTAGGACTAACATTTGACAAAAAGATGACCTGGATACCACACATAAATGAACTTAAATCTGAGTGCTATAAAAGGATAAATATAATAAAAATACTGTCTTCAAAATCATGGGGATCCCACAGAAAATGTCTAATAAATACGTATCATGCCTTGATTAGACAAAAGGTAGATTATGGATCTGTAGTTTACGACTCAGCAAAAAAGCGAACACTCAATTCACTAGAAAGCATTCAAAATACTGCCCTAAGATTGAGCATTGGTGCATTTAGAACAAGCCCAATTAACAGTATTTTAGCTGAAGCTGGAGAAATGCCGTTAGAATTTAGGAGAAAAGAACTTATTATTAGATATGCTATTAATATATTATCCCAACCTGAAAATCCAACTTATCATAACTACACTAAAACATCAGCTGTTGATACAGAATATGAACTTCAACCCCATTTGTCGCAACCAATGAGAATAAGAGCAACTAAATATTTAAAAGAAATTAACCTTCATATTCCAAAAACTTTCCCAAAGAAATTACTCTCGATTGGTCCATGGGAATACCTAGATCTACCTATTAACCTGGAATTATCCAAAAACTACAGAGATGAAACTCCTCAATACGTGTACAAAGCCCTATTCTTGGAAATTAATAGTAGGTTTTCCAATTGTAGGGTTTTGTATACGGATGGGTCAGTTAAGGATGGAAAATCGGGGTGTTCAATAATTTATGGCAATAGTTGTTTTCGTTATAGACTTGGAGATTATAATACAATTTTTAGTTGTGAAGCAATAGCTATCCTTAAAGCCTTAGAATTGATAAGCAGCGATATAAATACAGATAAATACGTAATATATACTGACTCGAAATCATGTTTAACAGCGTTACAAAATATAAAAAATACAAATACTCTAATTATAGAAATTAAACAAAAAATTATAAACCTACTTGGAAATAACTATAAATTAGAAATTGTTTGGATTCCAAGTCATCAAGGGATAGTTGGAAATGAAAAAGCAGATAATGAAGCGAGACAAGCAATAAATGAAAGTGAAAATTTGCATACAAATAGATCAACCCCAGACGAACTACAAAAATATTTCAAACATAGAATTAAACTTACTTGGGATCAACAGTGGAAAGTAGAAAATAATTCAAAACTACACAGTGTAAGGAAATCTATATTTGATAAATCTCCCAATAATTTTAATTGTAGAAAAGAACAAGTAATTATCACCCGTTTACGTATCGGCCATACAAATATGACTCACATTCATCTAATAACAAAAACTGAACGAAATAAATGCAAGTGTGGACTAGATCTTACTGTAAAACATCTATTAGAGGAATGTACAGCATATCGTAATGAGAAAAAACTATGTAACATTCCAAATAAATTACACGACTGTCTAAATCAGAAAGGATATATACAAACTTTAAGGTTTCTGAATATGATTAATGTTTATAAACTAGTGTAAGGTACCTACTATATTATTGTTATATAATAGATGTTATAACCTATTGTCAACCGTGGTCGTTAATGACCTGAGATGTTAAAAAGCGACCTTAAATAAATAATTGAAAAAAAAAAAAACTTGTTATGCTTTGTCGTTAGATTAACTAGAAAGGGCTTAAAAACGAAACGCACCTCTGCGCATGTCAATTTTCAAAATGGGGTACGCGTCCCACGCCGCGTGGCGTGATCGATCGAGCCCTGTTGCCCGGGGCTCGACTGGTAGCGACACCATCCCACTTAGCTGTACGTAAGCCACGCGTGCGCGTGACTTGCCTTTCTATCCTTTCGCTCCTGGCTTTGCTATATAGATTCGTGTTCCATATTCTTCTAGCAACTGTTATTTGTACTTGATGTTAATTTTTTTAAGAAATTTGTTCAGTGCTGCTTTAGGATTTAGGAAAGATTCTGTGATATAAATACATTTTTCGGGGCTTATTCTATTTATAACCTGTTATTGTAGATCTAGTGGTATGAGTAATGGGCTGCTGAGACGAAGTCTCGGGTTCGATCCCAGGTTTTTTCCATGGCACACACCAATGACTTTTCGATGCTTTTCGATGTGTGTATTTATTGCAGGTTTATCAGTGCCCAGTTAATGGCAATAGGCTCGCCACCTATTACATTGGGACCTAAAACATAAACCGGCGAAATGTGGGTGCTAGCCTACCCCTTCGGGGATAAAGGCGTGAGTTTATGTTATGTTATAGCTCATCCTTTGTTCCCGACGATGTTCAAAGTGGCTTCGCATTTTTTGATTCTAGTTCCAAATAGGCTGGGCTATTTTTAAACCTAAGCTAAACAAGAGGTTTACATTAATCGCATAGCTTGGGTTAAATCATCCAGCTTCGTGGTGTCGTAGAACTCACTGTCGTAAGTGCGTCGAACACGCATGCGGCCTGATACCTCACTTGGCTGCGGTCAAGCCACGCGTGACCGAACAGTCTCTTTTCTTCAATTCTAGTTCCCAGAAATCTATTTATTGGTAAATTGCTGGGCACCGTCGATCTCGGAAAAGAAATGAGTAGAGAGTTCTAGTTTATAGTCGTCTGAAGTTAAAAAAAGGAGCGAGTTTTTCTAAGAATAAGTAGGGAGACATTTAACCAACAATGTATGTTTTGAACTTTCTCTTAAATTATTTCACTCGATTTTATAACATTTACTAGTAGGTACTGTCGTCTACCTTCATGCGAGGACATTGTTGCTAGTGTACCTAACAGAGAAGTTGCATTTCTGCCAATAATGCAGCTTCCCTGTTCTTTCTTTCGTGTCGACGACATATCATTTGTCTATTACCTTCTTATTAACAAAATACCCTCCAACCAAGTTCACAGTTTGAGGATAAGCCTGCGTGTTTCCATTACATACCTATTTACAAAATGCGCAAGTTTATAGTTAGAACAGAATATGAGTTGAATAAGCAATAAATAAATGAAACTATTAACTCTGATGTAATCATATGTGGTAAACAGTTAGGGAATGATTTATTTTTAGCAAATAGTATAGCAACTGTACGCAACAATAGAATACCAGTTAAAATACAAAATGTCAGTGAAAAAGAAGTAATTTTACCCTCATTTACCCCTGATTTATTGCCTTTAAGTGATTACAGTATTTGTGAATTTAATGATTCTAACCACAACGTAGATCGAGTTCAACATTTATTAAATGAGTTGCAGTTAGATTATTTAAATAATGAAGAAAGACAGTCTATAGAAGCTATTTGTGGAAAGAACTCGGATATTTTTTATATAGATGGGGATAAATTAAGTACGACTAATATTTACGAAACATCTATAACAGTAAAACCCAATACTAGTGCTGTTTATGTGAAACCATATAGACTACCCCAAGCGTTAAAACCGGAAATTATTAAACAGGTAAATAAAATTTTAGAGAAAGATATCATTGAGGAGTGTAATAGCGAATGGTCTAGTCCTATTTTACTGGTTCCAAAAGAAAAATAAAAATGGAGACAAAAAATGGCGACTAGTTGTAGACTACAGAAAATTGAATGAATCTATTTGTGATGATAAGTTTCCCCTACCGAATATTAATGAAATTTTGGACTCTTTGACTGGTTCTGTTTATTTTACCCATCTTGACCTTCACCAGGGTTATTATCAGGTACCTTTAGAGTCTAGTAGTCGTAAATTAACTGCCTTTACAACCAATTCAGGTCAGTATCAGATGAAACGGTTACCCATGGGACTTAAGACAAGTCCAAGTGCCTTTAGCCGTATGATGTCAGTAGCAATGTCTGGGTTGACATACGATAAGTGTCTGGTATATCAGGATGATTTAATTGTAGCAGGCCGTAGCCTTAATTCACATAATTGTAATTTAATTTCTGTCATGGAGAGGTTAAGAAAAGTAAATTTAAAATTAAACCCTCAAAAATGTGAGTTTTTGAAGAAAGAAATTCTTTACTTAGGCCATATCGTTTCAGAAAAAGGTGTTAAACCAGATCCAGAAAAAACTAAAATTTAAAAAAATTATCCAGTACCCATAAGTTCTGACGAAGTAAAGCGCTTTGTAGCTTTTTGTAACTATTATAGAAAATTTATTAAGTCATTTTCAGTTCAGTTTCAGTCTTTGGACTTATGAAGAGAAGTCACGTTTAAAATCATCTAATCTTTGAGACCGTTTTATAATTAAAGTATCAATCATATTTTACTAATAATCTCTCGTAAAGTTATAAACTAATAGATATCAAAGTGTTGTGTATATTGGCATAAATTGTGAATAGTATAAAGTGCATCAAATGATCTTTTAGTGAAAAAAAAGTTGACATTTTTAAATCTAAGCCGGTAGACGGTGAGTGCATGACAAACAATATTTTCGCGTAGTACACGCCATTTGCGCGATTACGTGCAGCGCATAAGAGCTATAGCGGTGCGCGTCTGTACATCGTGACGCATACCCACACCAGTTCTCGCTATCGTAGAGTAAACAATGCAGACGGGCGGCGGTGCATAGCACGTATTGTGCCTAAGTTTTATTTTCTCTAAGAGGGCAACCAATACACTGAAGAACGATGGCTTCGACGATTCCTGAGTGGGGATGTTGCACCAATGAAGGGGTTGATGGAAACGAACAATTCATAAACTGCATTATTTGTAACAAATCGTACCACTTTCTTTGCCTTACACTTCCAGAAATTCCAGACGATACCGATGTTTTCTATCAATGGAAAAGCCCAGACTGTATGAACAAAATAAAATGTCGGAGTGGTGCAAAAAAAGGTGACTCCACCCCTATAAGGAATGTTACCACAGCCAGAGGCAATAAAAGGATAGCCCTAAACTCCCCCCCGAACTCAAATCCTGTTACCGCTGAGGAAGTACGTTCTATTATACAGGAGGTGATACAAGTCCAATGCGTCGCAATGCTTCAACAGATGAACACTGCTATAGTGAAAACCATCAATACGGAATTAGCGCCAGTAAGAAAGGACATCCAGGAGCTGCAAGCATCGTTAACTTTTCACACCGAGGAATTCGATAAATTTCAGTCTAAATACACAGAAATTTGTGACGAAACGAAACGCCTAAAGAATGAGAATGAACATTTGAAAAGCACAGTCTCAGACTTAAATGCTAGAATCAATTACCTGGAACAACATGCTCGGGCAAACAATCTGGAGCTATTGTCAAACAATTGGGCTCAGTAGTCGGTTGTGAAGTCAAAGATTGTGACATACTACACTCTACCCGCATAGCAAAAATGAGCACCAACAACTCCCGTCCCAAGTCCATAGTCGTCCAGCTCGCTACCCCTAGGAAACGTGATGAGCTTCTCGCTGCAGTTATTACCCACAACAGGAAAAATGCACAAAACAAACTTAATACAGCTGACTTTGGACTTGGGTGCTCCAAAAGTCCGGTTTTTGTGGTCGAGCACCTGTCACCGGCAAACAAGGCTCTTCACGCTTCTGCCCGTCTTAAGGCGAAAGAGAAGGGCTATAAATATGTATGGGTAAGGAACGGCAAAATCTTTATCAAGAAAAGTGATGACTCTGAGCACTTTCTTATCAAGAACAGTGAAACTCTCAATTAGATAATTTAGGAAACATGTATTTTATTCTTCAATAAGCATGCACTTTTATTGTTATAATCAGGATTCAACAGTTTACAAATATACTACCAAAACGCAGGTGGCTTGAAAACTAAAACCCATTATTTTTACCGTAACATTTGTTGTAATAATTATGATGTTGTAATTATAAGTGAAACTTGGTTAAATGATTCAGTATTGAGCAGTGAATTGTTTGACAATCGTTATGTTGTTTACAGGAGAGATAGAAAAACATCTGGCTCTAGTAAGGAGGAGGGTGGTGGGGTGTTGATCGCAATAAAAAGTAGCTTAAAATCTAAACGCGTCAGAGCTTGGGAAAGTAGCTGCGAGGATCTGTGGGTAATTCTGGATGTTCCTGGATTACATAGTAAACCTCGAATAATATTTTGTGCAGTATACTTACCACCACCCTTAACAATACGCTCTTTAGATCTTTTTGTCGATAGCTGTAACTCTGCAATTGAGCAGATGGCAGACTCAGAACTCTGTATTGTAGGCGATTTTAACCTCTGGGAAATTGACTGGGAGAAAATTACGAACCAAAATGATAACTCTGGATTAAGCTGTAAAATCCAGCTATTGCTAAATTTCTTACATATCAACGGTCTGAATCAGTTAAACTTTATTAAAAACTATATGGACCGCATACTTGACCTGTTTCTTTTAACCATATCTTTGTGCGATGTTACAGAATGTTTCACTCCCATAAGTAATATTCATAAGCCTCACCCTCCGTTAGAAATCACAGTATCACTAAAAACAGATGCTAGACTTCCCTATAACACAATTAATTTACGACCAAATTTCTTTAAAGGAGACTACGAATCAATACGCAATTACTTAGCGAAACTCGACTGGATTGCAGTATTTGGAGTCTGTAGCGATGTGAACGAAATGCTCGAGGTGTTCTACCATCATATCAATATTGCTATTAAAAAATTTGTTCCACATAAAAAACCCAAAAACAACAAATTTCCTCCGTGGTTCAATCAGCAATTAATTTAATTATTGAATGAAAAATATAAGCTTAGGAAACGTTATAAAAAATATAATAATCCGATAGATGGCGTAGAATTGAAATATATAGGCAAAAGTTGCGATAGATTATCAACAGTTTGTTACAATTCATATATTGAACGTCTTGAAAGTGAGCTTAGAAGAGATCCTAAGCTTTTTTGGTCTTATGTAAAAGCTAGACGAGGTGGGTCAAGCGCATACCCCAAGGAAATGACAAATGGCTCAGTAAATTCATCTGATGTAGAACAAATATGTGAGATGTTTGCAGAACACTTTTCATCTGTATACAGCACCTGTGATAATGTGCTTACTGACACCGAGCACATGTCCGAAAATCTACGTGTCCTGGACCAAAACAGTTTGTGCCTCAACTGCCCTCTTATAGAACAGAGATGTGTGCTTTCGAAGCTAAAAAATATAGATACCAGAAAGGGTGCAGGTCCTGATGGAATACATCCAGTATTTATAGCCAATTGTTTTTCCGAGCTGGCCCAACCGCTAATGCTAATTTACAATAAATCGCTCAAGACAGGTATATTTCCTCTAAAATGGAAAATGGCCAAAGTAGTACCGGTTTATAAATCACAAGATATCACAGTAATAAGCAACTACAGGCCTATATCGATACTGTCAGCATTTGCTAAGATCTTTGAAGCACTACTCAGTCCGTACTTCCAGAAGCATTTACGATTGTATTTAAGTGACAACCAACACGGATTTGTTCCATGCCGATCCACAAATACAAATTTAGTTCCTTTCACTGAACTACTAATACATGCCATTGATCGGGGACAACAAGCTGATGTGATCTACACGGACTTCTCCAAGGCATTTGACAAAGTATCGCATAAAGTTCTTATAAATAAATTGCGAGCTTATGGCATATCAGGATCCTTGCTTGATTGGATATCATCCTATTTGATGTTCAGAGTTTATTCTGTAGTAGTTAATGGGTATCAGTCGAGTTTGCAACCAATTTCTTCCGGTGTTCCCCAAGGGTCACATCTGGGCCCGATCCTGTTTAACTTTTTCATAAATGATATTCCAGAATGTTTTAAATTTTCTGAAGTTTTTATATATGCTGACGATCTTAAGTTTGTGAAAATAATTGAATCGGATCGGGATGCCAGGAATCTACAGAATGATCTTAATGGGTTAATTTTGTGGTGTAAGAACAACGGAATGTTGCTTAATGCTGAAAAATGCTACCATGTAAAATTTACGAGAAAAACGCAAGCCCTAAGTCATGATTATTACATCAATTCTGATAAAATATCTGAAGTAGAAAATGTAAGGGACCTCGGTGTAACATTCGACAAAAAAATGACATTCGTACCACACTTGGATAGTGTAATTAGAAGATCATCCAAAATGCTCGGATTTATGCTTAGAAATAGTAAAGGTTTTCGTGATAATCGCACTAAAATACTATTATACAACAGTCTGGTACGGAGTATCATAGAATATTGCAGTGTTGTTTGGCGTCCCCATTTTGCAACCCACGCTTTGCGCCTCGAACGATGTCAAAAACGGTTTGTCTGGCACTTAGCATTTTTAAATGGTATTACAAAAACAATGCGGTCTTACAACAGCCGCTTGGAGCGTTTTAATATGAAAACTCTGGAACAACGCACAAAAATTAATGAGGTAAAGTTTGCCTCCAAGATCCTCCAACACAAAATTGATTGTCCAAGGTTGCTGGCTTTGCTAAGATTCAATGTTCCATCTAGGATCCCTCGCAAACCTGTCACAACACTCTGTCCACCTCTAAGAAGTACAGTTTTAGGTGCCAATTCTCCATGCGCAAGACTGTCTAGAGTTGTAAACAGTCTCAGTGACATGATTGACTTTCACTGTGATACCAACGATAAACAAAAACGTATTTTAAGTATTCTTAGTGTTATTTAGTTAATGATATATAGGTATTTAGTGTGTCTCTCAGTCAAGAGCACGTTAACTTGTTTCTTTTCTTGGTTCTTTTCTTTTTACAATCTTTTTTCATATATTTTTATGTAAAGTTGTTTAGTTTTAAGTCTCTATTATATTATTTTAGCTTAGTATAAGTTTCTCTTTATTATTCTTTGTATGCGGTGTTTACCTTTAAGTGATGTTTGCATTATAATAAGTTAGCTGTAATTACTGTTATTGTATGTTTTGGTGTAAAACATTGTTGGTAGACCTAATAAATAAATAAAAAAAAATAAAAAAAAATATAGCTATGCCATTAAATAAATTAAGTAGGAAAAATGAACCTTTTATTTGGACTGAGGAATGAAATACTGCATTCGAGTATTTAAAAAATGCCTTAATATCTTCACCTGTTTTACAATATCCTGACTTTTCTAATAATAGCGAATTTGTACTTCAAACGGATGCTTCGGGAACAGCAATAGGAGCAGTTTTATGTAACAAGGATTTAAGACCAGTGGCTTACGCTAGTAGGCCCTTGAATAAAGCGGAAAAGAATTACCCGACCATCCAAAAAGAACTCTTGGCAATAGTATGGGCTGTCAAATATTTTAGACCCTATTTGTATAGCACAAAATTCACTATAATGACGGATCATAAACCTCTAATATACTTATTTAGCATGAGAGATCCTTCAAGTAGATTGCTTAAATTTCGGTTAGTTTTAGAGGAATATAATTTTAAAATAATTTATGTCAAAGGCAAAGATAATGTTGTAGCAGATGCTCTTGCCAGAGTATGTATCACATCTGATGATCTTAAGAGTATGCATGAGCAGTGTATGCTCGTAATGACTAGAGCTCAAAAGAAAATGGCAAATGAAAGATGTCTTAGACAGAAAGGTGATGATAAGCCGGATCTTAGTAATTCTAGTGACAAGTGGCCTGATCAACCTGCGTTGTAGAGATATTGAGAAAACCGTGTACCACAGTAGAAATGACTTTTATTAGTAGCAAGGAACTAAATATTTTACGAAGTAAGAATATGGTCGATAAAGAATTTGAATGTTTTGTTTATGTTTCAAGTACATTGACGTTATATATTAATTACGATTTCAAGGCATATTTCTCGCGAGCCCAATTTGTGCAGAAGTTGAATTATTTTTGCAAAATAATGCATATTAACGAAGTTTGTCTTATCAAAAATAAAGATAATATTGATTTTGTGGAATCTATATGTAAAGAGATAACGTCATTAAAAGAATGGTTCGGACCACGACTATGTATATTAAAAGGAGTAAAAAGAATGACGGATACTAAAGAAAAAACTATAATCATGAATGACTTCCATTTACTACCATCTAGTGGACATGCAGGAGTGCGACAAATGATTAATACAATCAAGAAAAGTTATTATTGGCCAAGTATTGAGAAAGATGTTCAGCAATTTGTAAAAAGATGTATAAAATGTCAAAGTTCGAAATATTTTCGCTACATTAAGGAGCCAATGGAAATTATCACAACGGCTTCTTCGGCATTTGACACATAAACCTATGAAAAAAAAAACAAATTGTTTTAAAAAAGAAACCATAATATTGTTCACTGAGTTTCTTGCTGGTAGCTTCTCAGTAGAACCAACTTACTGAACCAGCGAAAGAATCATTTTCAAATGATTTATTTACTTAATTTAATGTTATATTAAGCCGCTTTACAAGAAAGGAGATAGGTCAGATCTTGGCAACTACAGACCTATTACTCTAATACCTATTCTATCAAAGGTATTCGAAAAAGCGATGCATAAGAGTCTGACAGGGTACCTTAATAAATATAAACTAATTAAAAAAGAGCAAAACGGTTTTCAGAAAGATAAATCGACTACACTTGCAGCGTTTGACTTGGTGCATAATGTACTGGAAAATATTGACCGTAAGAAACCTACAATAGTTTTCTTTTTTGACATGACAAAGGCTTTTGATTTTGTGCCACATAAAACACTACTAGAAAAGTTGTATGATTATGGGATTCGTGGACCAGCACATTCTTGGATTACTAGTTATCTTGGAAACCGAGAACAGTGCGTGGACATATTAAAAAATGAAAATAACAAAGTAATTACAAGGGAGAGATCGACATTTCTACTGAATGAGCGTGGTGTACCTCAGGGGAGTGTTCTGGGACCTCTATTGTTTCTAATCTATATTAATGATCTGCCTGACATAACGAATCATAAATGTATATTATTTGCTGACGACATTTCTCTTATACTGACATCCAATAATACATTAAACTGTGACTTTAACATTGACATTAATAACACAATCATATCTGTAACTGAATGTTTAGGTAAAAATAATCTAAAAGTTAGTCTTACAAAAACGAACTATATACAATTCCAAACCAAAGGTACAAAACTAGAACCTAAAGATATAAAATATAATGACACCACCGTTAAAGAAACAGGTTGTGTAAAATTTTTAGGTATTACACTGGATAAGTACTGCAATTGGAAGGTTCAGGTCGAGTCAGTCTGTAAAAAAGTTAATAGTTTTGTTTACGTACTTAACCGGCTGAGAAAAATTTCAACCCAACAGACAGTACCCTCGCGTACCATGGTCACGTCAGCTCAATACTGAGATATGGTTTATTGCTGTGGGGAAATTCGACAAATACCTTTCGAGCATTTTTAGCCCAGAAGAGATGCGTTCGAGCTATGGCAGGTATTATCTTACCTCTGCCTTGTATGTACATTTTTGAAGTTTGTGTATTTGTTAGAAATAACCCTAGACTATTTAAGACGGCCAAAGATATGTATCCACGTAACACTCGTGATAGCGAAAGATTGGTTCTGGATTTTGTGCCTAGAGCAGCATTATTCTATAAAAATTGCTACGCCATGTGTATTAAAATATTTAATAAGGTGCCATCGTCCATCAGAGAATTGCCAACAACAAAATTTGAAAAGAACTTGAAACTGTGGTTGTTGGATAAAATGTTTTACTCATTGAATGAATTCATAAATGTGAGATAATTGATTATGATTATAATTGTGTGGACATTGTAATTGTGTAGACATTGCTTCAGTGATAACTATATATTTTGAATTTAATTTTATTTGATAATTTCTATTTAATTATTTATATTTACATGACATTTTAATGATAATTTAGAGATTATAATTGTATGAAGTGGACATTGCTTAATTGATTACTACTCGCATCTATCTTGATTTAATTGACAGGACAAATTATGTAAAAGTGAATATCTATAAAAATAAGTCCCTTCCAGCTTACATTAGAAATTTGCATGTCAGAGCATGGACTGACGAAATATGTGATCTAACACTGAATTTACCAACTTACCTACCATATTTCTGCAAATAAATATTTATTATTTATTATTATTATTATTATTATATGTGCTCTTTATGTGCCTAAACTGAATAAACGAAATTGATTCTTTGATTCTTTGATTCCTTGACAAAATTTATCTAGACATAGTAGGTCCATTAGATAGGGATATTGATAGTTATTGTTATATTTTGGCCATATAGTGTGAGTTGACTAAATTTGTTCAAGCTATTCCACTTAAAAATAAGGAAACCGTGTCCATTGCAGATGCATTTGTAAGACAGTTTATTTTAAGATTTGGTATTCCAGCCGTCATAGCTACAGATCGAGGGACAGAGTTTATATCCGCTACTATGAAACAGGTATGTAAAATTCATAATATTGAAAAGCTTTCCTCCACAGCATACCATCACCAATCGATTGGAGCTCTTGAAAATGCGCATAAGACATTAGGTGCATTTTTGAGAATTCAATGCGAGAACTACACAGATACATGGAGCTATTGGTTACCATTTTGGTCTTTTAGCTTTAATAACACTGTTCATTCTGAAACAAATTATACGCCATATGAATTAGTTTTTGGTAAACTCTGTCGTATACCTAGTAATATTACCACTGATGTAGAACCCTTGTATAATCATGATGATTATCCATTGCAATTAAAGTACAGGTTGCAACTAGCTTTCCCGATGCAAAGAAAAAAATATTATGTAATAAATATAAAAGAAAAGATGTGTATGACAAAACTATGAATGCTATTGAGTATGATAAAGATGATTTAATTTTGTTGAAAAGTGAGACAGGTCGCAAGCTAGACCCTCTTTTTGAAGGCCCTTATGTTGTGTTAGAAGATTTGGGTTGTAATGTTAAGATAAGTAAAAACAATAAAATAGATATAGTGCATAAGAATAGGACTAAGCCTTTTTACCAATAAGTATATTCACTGCAGTGTATTGTACTTAAAGTGTATGTTTTATATCTAATAGTTATTAAATTGTAATATCTTGTTTATCTAACACACTCTAACGTGTTATGATAATTTATAAACTTTTTGCTAACGTAGACGAAAAGCTATTTTATGTGTAACGTGTTCAGATTTAATACTTATGTTTCTTTATTTTGTATTAACTTAAAAAAAAACAATGTCATGAAAATCATTGTTTTTCCCCTTCCCCCGGGAGGTGAAGTGTGTAAGTGAGTAAAGTCCTTAATAACGACCGGCATATTAGGTACGGTTCTTTATAATACTAAGCGTCGACTAATAAGTGCTGACAATTGTCTTTTTTTTTTTTTTTATAAATAGGACACGTCAATTTGACTTTACCTCGCCTGATGGTGGGCTGAAGGTAAAGTCTCAAGAAAGAGGGCCACCATTATATACACGTGCCATGTTAACAATGGTGGCACTCAGCTTGACGGCCTCATCAGATGCTTTTTCACGCCCCGCTTAAAGGACCCGGGACTGTAGGAAGAGGGAAACACGTGAGCTGGCAAGGAATTCCAGGTCTTAATGGTGCGACAAAGGAAAGAGTCACCGAACCGCTTGGTTCTTGAAGGAATGTTCTGCACCGTATAGGGGTGACATCTAAGTCCTGCACGTGTCGTCCTGTATAGGAAGGGGGAGGGTGGGACTAATTGGAATAGCTCTTCAGAACATTCACCATGGTAGAGACGGTAAAAAACTGCCAAGGAAGCAACATCTCTACGCATCTGCAGAGACTCGAGGGTACTCGTGACCTCAGGATTTCCGATAATGCGGACCGCACGTCGCTGCAACCTGTCGAGAGCATCTAATAAGTACTTTGCGGATCCATCCCAGAGATGTGAGCAGTACTCCACGCAGGAACGAATTTGTGTCTTGTAAAGAAGACACCGTTGCTCCGGCGTGAAAAACCGTCTCACTCTGTTCAGGACTCCGAGTTTACGCGAGGCTGCTTTGATGATACTCTCGATGTAGTTTTTGTTGTTCAGTTTGCAGCGAACATCCATACCGAGGATATTGAGGTTGTCCCGCAGTGGCAGTGGCGTGCTCTGAAGAGTGGAAAGGGGAAGGAAAGAAGATACCTTTGCTGTAAACGCACATGCCTGCGTCTTCTTGGCATTGAACTCGACCAAGTTCTCAGAGCCCCATTGGGAAATGTGATTCAGGATCCGGTCAAGCTCAGTGACAAGAAGCTGCCTTTTTTCCGCAATATGCGTCTGCTTATCCGCAGGACGTCCATGATAACTCCCGTGTAGGGTGCTATCATCCGCATAGCAATGAATGCTGCCGGTCGACAGCATCTCATTGATATGCAGAAGAAAGAGAGTTGGCGATAGGACAGATCCCTGCGGTACGCCGGCATTTACCTGCAAGAACTCCGAGGCTCGTCCATCACAAAGGACGAATACGGCGCGAATACGGCGCTCCTGCAAGAAGCCGGCAACCCAGTCGCACAGTCTAGGAGGCAGACCAAAGGCTGGTAACTTGGAAAGAAGCGACTTATGCCAAACTCTATCGAAAGCTTTGGCGATGTCAAGGCTAATTGCCAATGACTCACCGTGCTTGTCCATAGCCTCACCCCAAATATGGTTAACATACGCCAGAAGATCACCCGCTGACCGTTTCGGCCTGCAGCCATATTGCCGGTCATTAATTAGGGAGTGATCTATAATAATAATAATAATAAAAACTTTATTGACATCAAAATATACATTGTCATCCACTCTTAATTAGACATATTTAGTACAATGTGGGATGAATGTCGTCCGTAGTACTAGTACAGTAATATGCTGGATAATATCGTATCTCATTAGATACGATATTATTTACGATTTACGATTTGGTAACAAAATTTAATGAACCCTGTCTCCTAAGCTCCCGTATGGGCGGAGACTCTGGCGGCCCGCAACGTGGCTGTATTAAACAGCCCATTAAAAGCGATGGCCGTCAGAGTGATCAGAGGATATCGCACGATCTCTGTCGAGATGGCATGTGTCCTAGCCGGGACCCCTCCATGGGACCTGGAAGCGAGAGCCCTTGCGTTGCTCTATCAGTGGCGCAAGGAGGCACTGGAGCGGGGACATAGGCCGGAGCCCCAAGAAATCAGGGCTCAGCGGTCCCAGCTCCGCCGGGAACTCATGGAGACATGGTGGGTGCGACTTGAGCATCCAAGGTGGGGGGAATCCACCATTGCGGCGGTGAGACCGATCATGAAGGAGTGGTTGGAGAGGCACCACGGTGACCTCTCCTACCGGATGTGCCAGATACTTACCGGGCACGGGTGCTTCGGTAAGTATCTATGGCGCATCCACCGGGAGACAACACCGCAGTGCCAGCACTGCGAGGATCCTGGCGAAGACACGGCGCTCCACACGCTGGTGGGGTGCCCTGCGTGGGCGAGTCAACGCCGGGATCTCGTTGCGGTCCTGGGCGTGGACGTTCTTTCTTTGGAGACCATGGTGAGGGCCGTGGTTTCCGACGGCAGCAAATGGCACGCCGCCGCCGCTTTCTGCGAGCAGGTAATGCGCGCGAAAGAGGCGGCGGAGAGGGAGCGGGAGAGAACCCTGCCCCCTGAGTTCCGCAGTCTGCGGCGTGGACGCCGCAGACTCGTCTACGCCCGGGACTACCGACCTCCATGATCGGGGCCTGAGGACGGCAGATGGCCGACTCGCCGTCCTTACAGAAGCAGGCCGTGGCGGAGGCGTGTCGTGTGTGTCCTACACACGCTTGCCAACTCACCGACGCGGGATATAACCCGACCCCACCAGGCGAGGCCGCGGTGGCGGCCAATGTCCGCCGGCAACCCTGGGGTTATCCTTTCGAGGGCTTACCCGGGGTGCCCGGCAATGGACACTGGGGAAGGACACCGTGTGGTTTTAGTCGGTCCGATTCCGACACGCCCACCCCATCGTCGGCACCGATGGGGTGAAGCCCGTGGGGGTTTCCACACGTTAAAAAAAAAAAAAAAACCCTGTCTCCTAAACTAGGATATCCTGTGTCTTAGGAGACAGTTTTCGGCTAATGTTTACAATATTAATTTATCAATGAACAGTCAGCAGTCTCGGTCGGTCGACCTGTGGTTCATAGAATTATGGAATAAATTGTGAAGGATGTATATTAGTTGCCAATTTCGTGATGAGTGTGTGAGATTGTGTGTGTGCGTGTGTATGTGTGTGTGTGTGTATGTTTGTGCGCGCGCGCGTGTGTGTGTGTGTGTGTGTGTGTGTGTGTGTGAGTGTGTGTATGTGTATGTTTGTGTGCGTGCGTGTGGTGTGTATGTGTGCGTGTGTGTTTGTATGTTAGTGTGTATGTGTATGTATGTGTGGTGTGTGTGTGTGTGTATGTATGTGTGACTGTTGTGTGAGTGTGTATATATATATGTGACTGTTGTGTTAGGCGATATATGTCATTAGGGATTCCGTTTGTGCATAGTCTTGTTGGAGGAGCCATGTTGACGCTTTGTTTTTTAATTCGTTTTTATTTATATCAATGATATTTAGCTTTTTGTGGATCTGTTTATAAATGTGGCTACTAATGATATAATATTGATGCTTGGCAAAGGCGGTTCTATGAAGTGTGCCCGAAGGATAGTTCGTACGTCTACTAGGATTAGAAGGGGGGACGCTGTTGTGTTTCCTAAGGCCACACCGGAGCACGTATAGTTGACGGACCGTCAAAACGTTGCAATCATTATACAGATGATCTGTGGGATAGCGGATAGGTTTTCGAGTCATAACTTTTAAGATTGCTCTCTGAGCTCTCTCTAGTTTCAGAACGTTTGACTTCACTGCTCCACCCCAAACCGGGATACAGTATCCTATAACTGATTGACACAGCGTTTTGAAGACCATTTTTAGGGTGTCGAAGTTTGCTGAGGCTCTGAGCGACTTGAAAATATGTATAAGTCTCATTGTTCTGGTTGTCAAAGTTTCCATATGGGCGTCCCATCGTAGTCCCGTGTCTATTTCCACTCCCAGATATCGTACAACCTCAGTTCTTTTAAGTATCGGGCATGTACACGGTGCTGCTTGTTGTGGGCACGTGTGCGCTGTTAATAAGAACGTAGAGTCTGGGGACGTGATTTGACGGAGAAAAAAGGGAATATAGGCCGTTTTCTGATAATTTAGGGTTAACAGGTTAGTATTGAGCCAATCTGTTACCTTAGCCAATGCTGATTCTGCGCTATTTTTGACACTGACCCATGTTGATCCGGTAACTATGATTGCTGTGTCGTCAGCATAAGCAAACATTTGTGCATTTGTAAGTGTCATATTACACAGGTCATTGACATAGATGAGGAACAAAATTGGCCCTAGGATACTTCCCTGTGGGACTCCGTAGGAGACAGATTCTTCGTCACTTAGATGTTGGTTAATCTGTACCCGTTGGGTCCTGTTACGGAGATAACTTTTGAAAATTTCTAGAGTTACTCCTCTTACGCCTACTCGTTCCAGCTTTGAAATGAGCGTGGGAACAGAGACAGTATCAAAGGCCTTGGTTAGGTCTAAGAATATACCAAGACACTTGTTTTTTCTGTCCAGGTTCCTAGCAACCAGCTGCGTCAAGTTCAAGACTGCATCCTCGGTTGACACTCCTGTGCGAAATCCATATTGGTTGTCCGATATAATTTTATGTGTTTCTAGGAAAGACTTCAGACGGTTGCCAAGGACCCTTTCAAGAACCTTCGAGAGTGCAGTTAGGACCGAAATCGGCCTATAGTTATTAACACTGCCCCTGTCTCCTCCCTTATAAATCGGGTATATAATTGCTCTTTTCAGTGCATCCGGAAATATACCCTTTCTCAAGCATGTGTTAATTATGTGAGTCAGCGGCGGAGTCAGGTGGTGCCTACTCTGTTTCAGTACTTTGGCTGAAATCCCATCCCAACCCGTAGCGCAGTCATCACGTAACTGAAGAATGAGCGTCTCTATTTCCTCTTCATCCACCTCTAACAAAACCAAGGAGTTGCAGGGAGGGAGATGAGGAGTGAGTGTATCATCTTGGAGTGATCGACGCTGGCTATCATCACGAGACAGGATAGCAACCGCCAGATTTTTACCTACAGTGCTCAGGTTGCGACCCACTAGATTTATGGAGGAATTAGGGCTATCAAGAATCTTGAGTAGTTCGGTTGAGCTGGACTTTGATTTTTGCGTGTGAGTGATCTCTTTAATTTTTTTTCCAGAGAGCTTTAGGGTTGTTTTTCGCTTTCTCGAGTTCTGTTTTTTCATAGGTAGTTTTTAACTTGCGAAGTAAACCATTACAGAAGTTACGATAACGCTTATAGGTGATTTTAAGTATCAGATTTTCGGGTTCCTGAGTTGATCGAGCGTGTAATTTATCTCGATTTCTGATACACCTTAGGAGACCTGTGGTTATCCAAGGCTTTTTGATATACTGTTTTCTGTGGAGCTTCTTGTGTGTAGTGTGTTTAGTTATCAAGGTCGTTATTAGATTTATGAAGGTATTCATTAAAAAGTTAGGGTCATCATTATTATATAAGTTACAGAAGTCTGAGTTAGATAGCTCTGCCGTAATTGCATCAGAGTTAACGAAGGTGAATAAGTGAGTTCTGTTATGTTCAGGATTGGAGTTTGCAATGGATAGGAGCAATGGTTTGTGATCAGTCAAGTGAGATTCTAATACTAAAGTAGTGACAGGTAAGTGTGTTTTGATGAATGAGTGATCTAGACATTTTTCGATGCGAGTAGGGAAGAGATGAGTGGGGAGTAGTCCATGTGTTACATTTAGAGTTAGGTATTCACGTCTTCGCTCATCTATAGAATTCGGTTTAATATCTATATTTATGTCACCAGTTAAAACAATGTTCTGCCAGGTGGATAGTTTGGCGTATGTATGGTTTAAGCTATCAAAAAACAATTCAATACTCTCCTTGGTTTTATAAGATGGGGATCGATATACTCCTATGATGGCAATTTTTAAACAATCAACTGTGCAGATCAAGCAGTTCCCACCCAAAAAGTTAGGTTCATTTACTGTTACCTGTAGTCCTGCCCTTGCATAGATAACAACACCATCATTCTGGTTGCAATTAATTTCAGTGCCGTATGATTCAAACCCGCTTAGGACTGGTAGGCTACTAGTAACCTTGCTAAGCCAGCACTCAGTTAGGACAATAACATCATAGTTTATTTTCGTCGAGCTCAACAGCGTTAGAAGCTTAGCAAAGTTTCCATTTATGCTACGTATGTTTAGATGAAAAACTATGATATCTCTGTCGTGGGGTCCAACCATTTTCATGCATTCCTCAGGGCTACAGGTAAAGGCGTTTCCTTTTATCAGCGAATCAAGCTCGCTGTTTATATTGTTAATTACAGCCATTGGAGCCAACAGAAACTCCGAAACTTGTAACAATTAACTTGTGGCTTGTAACTATGTGGTCTAACGTTGTCTCCTATATATATACATCAGTATATCGTGCCATTGTGCGCCGTCCTCTCACAGCTGGCGGACGGGGGTAGGGAGCGCCCCATAGCTTACGCCTCACGTACGTTGAATGACGCTGAGAAAAACTATTCGCAGATACATCGTGAAGCATTGGCGATTATTTATTCAGTAAACAAGTTTCATCAGTTTTTATATAGCCGCCATTTCACGCTTCGAACAGATCACAAGCCTTTAGTATCCATTTTAGGGTTTGGCCAAACCGGCCATGGACGCGGTACACTTAGATTTTATGGGTCCTATTTTCGGGAAAATATACTTGGTGGTGGTAGACGCTATGTCTAAATGGATAGAGGTGTTCCAGGTAGCGAGTTCGGCGGCTACCGGAGTGATTGATAAAGTGAGTGAAATGTTCAGCAGGTGGGGGCTGCCTAAACAGGTAGTCACCGACAATGGGTCACCTTTTACAAGTGGGGAATTTAATAAGTTCACTACTAGCCTGGGCATAGAACACATATTCACAGCACCTTATCACCCCGCTTCAAATGCCTTCGTGGAAATAGCCGTCAAGTCCTTGAAGCAGGTAAAAAAAAAGCCGTTGTAGGAAGAAGGAATGTAGAAAAAGCTCTTTTAACCTACTTACTTCACTACAGGAACACCGAACATTCGACCACGAGGGAAGCGCCCGCCCGCTAAATTATTGCTAGGTAGACGGTTACGCACGAAGTTAGACAGTTTAAAACCGGATAGGGAAAATAGGGTGTACAGGGCTCAACAGCGTCAAAAAGAGGTTAGCCAGGGCGCTAATAGGGAACTAAAGCCATTAGAAGAAGTGTGGTATAGGCAGTACTTAAAGGGGGGAAAATGGGTACCCGGTTAAATAGTGGAGGCTACTGGACCTAGTAATTTCAAGGTATTAGGGCAGGAAGGTAACGTGGTACATATACATATTGATCAGTTAAAAAAAGGTCATCAAGAATGTCACTCGCTTGCTCAACTCAAACTGTAGCTAAAATAGATCCCCCATGCACAAATTCCACTACCGAGTCCCCGAACGAGCCGGTTGTAAGGGAAGTCCAGTCGGAGGGGATTCAGGTGGAGGAACAAGAGGTCGCCAGCACACAGGAGGGGAGAGTAGTGGAAGTCACCGCCTCCTGCGAATCTCAGATCGCCTTGCCAAACCCAGGCCGCTCAGTTAGACAATGTAGGCTTAGGAATAAGTTACCTACTTAGCTATAGTTAGTTATAAGTAGCTATATTTTTATTTTTATTTTTACCACATACATATAGGTGTCAAGATACCAACTTTTAGCTTTTGTTCATATTTTGTGTGCCCAAGAACATTTGGGCAATAAATATCTTTCATTTGAGGTAATAGGGAGTATTACAAACATTTGCACATGCAAGATACGCGCGAAAAACATGGCCCTTCTTAGCAGTCGTATAAAAAGTTTTAAAACTAGGTCAAAAATGTACTTGTGTTAATACTTACCCTGAAGAGATGATTGTGCCTGATATCTGCAAGATTGAACGGTAGCCCTGGTCTGATATTGTGTTTGTTTTTGTTTTTATTGTCGAGGTAGGTATATTTATGATGTATGGGTCCGTGAATGAGCATGACTCTTGACCTGAACGTGAAATATTTCGGTTTAATTTGGCAATCATAAGCACATGACATTTCTGATTGACGAATATCTTGTAGTATAAATTGTTTTTGTTGTTATCAATTTTAATCTATGAGAGACTTACATGCTGTCCCGCGCCGCTGGGTGTGTCCTCTTGAGGCGGATATTGAAAATCAGTTACTATGATGTGCAATGACATCGCTATCATAGTTTTGCTGAATGTCGGCCCATTGCAAGCTCGACGAACAGAAATTTTCTCGCATATCTTAAATGTATAAGGTTTAACAATGTATAACCCCTTCATACTTTTGACTGCACATGGCGCCACGTCAGGCCAGTCATAGAGTAAAAAGTAAAATATGTGTATTGAGACCACAGATTAATAAATAGTTACTACGATTGAGACACAGATAATAATTTGTGTGGGCTCCGGCCACGGTCATATAAAACTATCAATAACTTGACGTCAATAAATGTGTACATATATACACGGAAGCTACTGAAATTAATATTATTAACAGGATTGACTCAATATTATTGACCGTGTCCGGAGACCAAAATACATGGTGTTATTTGCAGCGACTTAAAAACCGTGCCCGCTGCTCCTTGTTATTGTGAGGTCTTCGCTGACTTTGTCGTATAGTGGCGGTTGTTGGCGTGTGTGGCTGTACTTTGTTTATTTTTATTTAATACTAATATTCTGTGAGTGCAATGTATTTTATCGAAATACCTTAGAGTTGTACTGTTCTGAAGATTTGCAATAAACATTTATTTATTTATTTTTATTTATTTTCTATAAGATGTTATTATTGTACATTCCCAAAGTTTCATTAAATAAATATTTTGTATACCTATTGTAATAATTTGTAGTGGAGGAGTGTTATGTAGGTAGCCGCGCATAGCACGATGCAGCGAGCGGCCGGCCGTCCGGCACCTACCTACATACACATAATTATAAATAAGTACTTCTTTATGTGCGATACAATTTGTAATGATGACTCATTCTCGAATAAACTCTGTATCAAAAGGTTGTTTGAATCCACTCCCGTAAAAGCCACACGAGTACATTGTACATACAAAATATTTCTTAAACTGTCAAGAGTAGTCGTGCTCGTTAACACCACCCTGTTTTTGTTGAGGCTTCCACCGATACCTGAATAGTAAGGAGCACGGCTACTCGAGCAGCATGGCGAAGACGCAGCGTCCCTGTAAATGTTGTTAATTCTATATTATGGCTTTATTTTTTTTTTTACCGTGAGGGAAAATCGTTCATGGATGCTATGCCGGACTCCTACCGACTAAAAACCCTCACGTACCGCCTAATAGCCTGCGGTTGGTAGCCCCGGGTAAGCCCTCGGAAGGATGTCCCAGGACTGCCAACAGACCTGCGGCTGCGGTCTCGCCTAAGGGGTGGTTCGGGTGTTATCCCGCGTCTTGGGGGGGGGGGGGGGGTTCGGGTCATCCTGCTTCTTAGAGGGGGCGTACGTGGATCTCTCACGTCACGCTGCCGTCATGGGCCTGCTTCTGTAAGGACGGTGAGCAGCCCGCTTACCGTCCTCAGGACCCCGGTCATGGAGGCCGATGGTCTTCGGCGAAGACACGTCGGCGGTGCCCAAGCCGCCGACTGCGGAACTCGGGTGGGAGAGTTCTCTCCCGCTCCCGCCCCGCCGCCTCTTTCACGAGCATGACTTGCTCGCAGAAAGAGACGGCGCAGTCCCACTTACTCCCGCTGGAGACCATGGCTCGCACCATGGTCTCGAGCGAGAGAGTGTCCACGTCCAGACCCACCACGAGGACCTGGCGATGTTCCACCCACGCCGTGCACTCCACCAGCGTGTGGAGCGCTGTGTCGTCGCTGCGTGCCTCGCAGTGCTGACACTGTCTACATTATGGCTACCTTATGTCTACGCACAATACACGTCCACCATTTCCAATTAACTCTAGGATACACTGTCTCAAATGTTCACCATTTCAATTTCACTTTCGGGCACGCTAGGTTAAATGTCCACACCTTCCACTTTACTCTCGGGCGCACTCTGTTAATTGTCTCTTTGAGCTTGGCTCCTCGGCGGTTCCGGCAACGCCTAGGGTAGCGGACGCGATGGCGCGGGCTCAGAGGCCAGCGTCGGAGCAGCGGGTACCGCGTGTGGTGATACGGCATTGCAATCCGGCGGGAAGGTGCAAAAGTTACGTCGTCCAGCCAGCGCCCACGCGGCGGAATGTGTTTCTTGCACATAGGCGATGCTTGGAGTGGTGGTTGCGATAGTGCGATATCGTTCAATGTTAATCAGCGATGGCGACGCTCGATACACCATGTGGTTCATCTGCCCGGACGCGTAGAGCAGGCGTGCGACGGGCGGCGGAGGCGTCGACCATACAGCGCAAGACTTGCGCTGTACAATCAGCGATGGCGACGCTCGCCGATACACCATGTGGTTCATCAGCCCGGACGCGTAGAGCAGGCGCGCGACGATCGGCGGAGGCGTCGACCAAACAGCGCACTGCTTGCGCTGTACAATCAGCGATGGCGACGCTCGCCGATATACCATGTGGTTCATCTTTCCGGACGCGTAGAGCAAGTGCGCGACGGGCGGCGTAGGCGTCGACCAAACAGCGGACTACTTGCGCTGTACAATCAGCGATGGCGACGCTCGCTGATACACCGTGTGGTTCATCTTCTCGGACGCGTAGAACAGGCGCGCGACGGGCGGCGGAGGCGTCGTCCAAACACGTTGTGCGACGCTTGTTAACACGGTAAACTGTACCTCTTCCGGCATGGGACGAATAGGCGTGCTAGGGGTGGCGGTTGCATTGTCACTACGGCGGCGCACCTCATGTGCAACATCATCACTATGAGCACCGCTCGCCGGTACTCTCTGGCTTTTCTTTTAGCGCTGCTATATCCGCCAAATCGAGCGCGAACTTCTTCCTTACCAGGTCCTGCGCCCTCTCATTTTCTTTCTGCGCCCTCTCTTTTTCTTTCTGCGCCATCTCTTGATCTATCTGCGCCATCTTCAGTTCCGCTTCATACTCAGCACGCATTCGTAGCATTTCGCGGCGTGCCTGATCGAGTCTTCTTGATGCGTGGCTGGCGCTTTACGGCGTGCAAACCGTGCGCTCCCAAGCCGGTGTCATCTCCGATGGCGGTACTAATTCACCGTGGTCGCTTAGACCACCCACCATGGAGCTCCTGGCTGGCTGCTTATGCATCTTTTACTGATGATCTGAGCCCGTTACAGTCTTCATTCGCTCTTGTTGCACTCCTTGTCTGTCATTTCCCACTGTAAATATGGCTACTTACTTCAATCCGGCTGCGAAGGACCACTTTTGTAAACGAGAGTTGCGGGGTTCTTATGAAGTAAGCAGCGAAACAACAGACTATGTAATATACTCTTCAAAATATATTTGAGCTCAACAACTAAGCTAGACACAATTACAGAACAACACAGTGCAATGGTTACACAATAACCACGTGCGCGCTGTCGGGGGTGCTTACGCGTGGCGATCGCGTAACCTTGCTCGGTTCAGACTTCAAACAGGACTGCCGAGGAGTGGGTCAAAGGCTAGCACCAGAATAACGCCCCTCGCACCGTGCGCGGACCCCGCTTTAATTACGGTGTGCCGGCGATGGCCACATGTGGCAACACAATGGACACATCTGTTGATACAAAAGAGACCCATCCCTCGGCTACAGACATTGGGATCTTACCTAGTAACTTAACCTAAATTAAATATAACACAAAGAAATGCTCTAAGATACTAGGTACATACAACATATTTCTTAAACTATCAAGAGTAGTCGTGCTCGTTAACACAAGGTATTTAAAAGGATTACTTATTGAATGATATAAAATTTAATGGCAGAATCCTAATGGATTATAACATTAAATTATGCATAAAACCGTGTAGCGCTACAAACACTTGTAATTTATTATATAGTTATAAAAATATAACCACGATAGGTTGAACGTCGACGGTATTCTGGTCGTGGTCCCCACACACGCTAACTAAATTTCATAAATGTAAGAACAATCTCTTCATCACATCCGTGTGGTGACGGAGTAAGAATACAAGTATCACCACCCCATCTCATCCGAAGGGTGTCGTAAGAGGCGACTAACGGAAAAATTCGCAGACGATATCACTGCGAGAGAAGAAAAACTTGAAATAAAACCCTGTATCAACCCGATAGTAGGCCAACCATTACTTAAGGTTTGATAAACCACAGATACTCGCTAAAAAGCAAAGATATATACCAAGAATGATCCGCAAGGCTATTGACATTAAAAAACACCCAAATTTTAATAGAGAAGATGGTTGGAGTGTACCAGCAGTCTAGAATCCAGTCATCCATTTAATCAAACCTAGTAAACAAACAAAATGCAGCAAGACTTAACGACACACCAACAATTCATCATAATTCGGGTACTTTGAGATGATATATGTGACAAATACCATCCTTAGTCAAACCGCGAACATGGCTGCTGAAAAGTAGCCGAAATCTTGGTCTAAAAGTAAATAATAACTAAAAAATCGCGGTACATTCCGTTAAAAAGTGGTTTTATTTCAATATGTGATATTCGCGTATACTTTAGAAAATATCAGGCCAAAGCCTCTCAATATTTGTTAATATTTATTGTAATATAATATAATTCTTGAAATATAATATTATATAACATTGCGTTACTTTGTTTCCGGTCCAAGTAAACTAGAAAGCTTAAAACATTCGAACTGTCCAATAGTAAATTGACCATTGAATAAACATAATAATTTTATATGAATAAACATTTTTTCAGGCTTCATTATAGATGTTAAGATCTGTACATTAAAATATGATATTGCAACCTACTGTATACCTACTATACAAATTTAGATATAAAAACTGTACATTGTATCAGTCGGTACTATTTGACGGAACATCCCTATTGGACTAAGAAGATAATAATTCAAATTCAAATTCAAAAAATCATTTATTCCATAAAAAATTTAAATTTGTTTGGAATCATCATTATTTTTCCTCTACCGTGCAGTGCGTGACATGGCAACTACTGAGAAACACTGCCAAAAAACTCAGTAGGAATCCTTTTTTTTAAATTTGGCCTTAATTGTTGTTTTAAATTTATTTATGGATAATGTTCTAATTTCATTGGGAACTTTATTGTAGAATCTAATACATTGCCCCCATAAAAGAGTTGCTTATTTTTTGGAGACGAGTTGTATGTAACACAAGATTACCTTTATGTCTAGTATTTATACCATGTATATCACTCTTTTTAGTAAAGGAGTCTATACTTTTATGCACATAAAGTAAATTTTCATAAATGAATTGCGAAATAACCGTAAGAATGTTTATTTCTTTGAACTTTTCTCTTAGAGACATTCTAGGACCAAGTTGGTATATTGCTCTTACATCTCTCTTTTGCAATACAAAGATGGTATTAATGTCCGCAGAATTACCCCAGAGAAGAATTCCATATGACATAACACTATGGAAATGACTAAAATAAACTATTCTAGCTGTCTCAATATCAGTAAGCCGTCTAATTGTTTTTACTGCATATGCTGCAGAACTTTATTTGCCTGATAATTTTTCAATCTGCGGTCCCCACTGCAGTTTTGAGTCAATAGTGATACCCAAAAATACAGCAGTCCCCACAGCGTCCAACCCAGATCCATTAAGTTGTACATTGGTACATTGGTAGCTACCTGCCTTACATTAGGTGTCGAGAATTTGATTACTTATGTTTTTTATCATTCAAAAGAAGATTATTAACATTAAAGCAATGAACAACTTTTGCGAGTGCACTGTTAACTTTGTCATAATTGTGTAATTGTCTATTAATTTTAAACGTCAAGGAAGTATCATCTGCAAACAATACAATCTCATGCTTATCCCCTACATAGTGTAAGTCATTTATGTATATTAAAAACAGAAATGGACCAAGGATTGACCCCTGCGGAACGCCCATTACAACTGGGCTTCCTGCAGATCGTTTACCTTTTACTTCGACCCTCTGAACCCTATTACTCAAGTAAGAAGTCAGAAGATCGAGAGCCCTGTTTCTGATACCATAGTGGTGTAGTTTTCTGACAAGAGTCTCATGGTGAACACAATCGAATGCCTTAGATAAGTCGCAGAAAACACCCAAAGCATCCTGCGACTCCTCCCAAGCCTCAAAAATACTTTTTAGTAAATTAACCCCCGCATCTATGGTTGAACAACCCCTCGTGAATCCAAACTGTTTCCTGTGAAGTAAATTATGTACATTAAAGTGACTAAGCAACTGGCCAAGCATAAGCTTTTCAAAGATCTTACTTAGAGTAGGTAGAACGGAAAAAGGCCGAAAGTTAGAGTGGTCTCCAGTATCATCAGTTTTAAATAATGGAATTATCTTACTATGTTTCATCAAGTCAGGAAACACACCAGATGCGACACAGCAATTGAATACAGCTGCTAGGTATGGAGCTATTACAGTAATAATATGTGAAATAGTTTTAACAGATAAACCCCATAAATCTTTTGTGTTCTTCATATTAATTGATTTAAAGGCATTTGAAACATCTCTAGGGCTAACAGCTAAAAATTCAAAATCTGTGCCGCACTCATTCACGCTATGCTTAAGAAGCTGCTCGGCAGTTTTAGAACAAGACGAAAGGTTTCTTGTAACGACAATTGGAATGTTGGAAAATTTTTTTTTCAAATTCAGTTGCAACCTCAAAGTCTTCTTTAATATCAATATTATTTATTTTTAGGTGAAAATCCTGACTACGTACTTTCGTTTTACCGGTCTCACTATTTATGACATTCCAAGTTGTCTTAATAACATTATTTGAACATTTTATTTTATTTTTTAAAAACATTGATTTTGCTCCGAGACAGGCTTGTCTAAATATTCTTGAATATTTTTACAAACTCTTGAAAGTTGGGACTGTGATTGTAAGATTTCTCTTCATAGAGTTCAAATAATTTATTACGGCTTTTGAAAATTCCAGGAGTTGCCCAATCACTAAAAGTTAGCTTTTCACTTATAGAACAGTGTCTAGGAGTAAAAACTGAACTAAACTCGCCATTAATCAGGTTGAATAATGATTTGTACATGTGATCTGCATTTCCGTGACAGGGCAACAATTGGATTCTTTTTGCAATATTACATTTAAATATTTCTTTACGGCTTTCGCTGAATGGTATAATACTTATTTGCTTTCTTACAATACTTGTAACCACTGAACTAGTCAGGTGGATACTCACCGGCTCGCTCAGGGGCTGATGGAGAGGACTCTTTCCCAGGGCGCCTTTTCTACAGAGCTATTGAGTGTGTGCACAGAGAAGCTAGGGCTCCAATAAAAACAACTGGTCATCAGGTTATACACACATATATTTAGAAGTAAAAGAATACAGAGTAATACACAGAGAAATATAGTAACAGAGTAGGTAGACACAGGAGACAGAAGTATATGTATAGATAAGTAGGTAGACAGGAATGCACAGAATACAGAAGATATGTACAGACAAGTAGGTAGACAGACAGACACAGAATACAGAAGAATGAGGCAGAGAGGACACACACAGTAGGCACGAGTGTTATAGCACTAGCTACACATTTATAGGCACGTGAATCCTAGCACAAACTACTAAGCGTACTAAGTTTACGGATGGTTGGCACTACAGCTACACATTTACTGGTACACGATGGTAGTGTACTGGCCTTTGGCTTCGCTGGTGGTAGCGCGGACGGTCGCGGTAGACCTCTCGCCGTGTAGCCGCTCTCGGCAGCAAATGTACCACAAGGTACGCAGCAGAGTAAGATGAGGCGGACTCAACCTCAAGGACTCACTAGCACGAACTAAGGACCCTGTGTAAAACAGACCACACATAAGCCGTTAATACACATACAGGCCCGCCATCAGTCCTACTAAACAGAGTTACAAAAAAACTTACCAGAATATCTGGGGACGAGATTTTCACCAAACTAAATTGTTACAAGCAATTGACAAATTACAAGATTTATACCACAGAGATTTGGTAAGACTAACAAAGGTCACTAGTTGCCACGAAGAATCAACAGAAGTCCGGGTGAAAATCGGGCAGGTATATTTATAGCCCGTTCATCGAATCTTCGTGAACAATCTTCAAAATTCTGCTAATCATGATGTATTTCATTATACCATAAACAAACTCATTAGCTGTCAGTCGCCAAAGACAACTTGACGACCCATTACCAACAATTATTACAATTATGACTTGTTTACTGGTAAATTATAATTCCTGAGAAAATAAATCCCATTCAATTTATTATTGTTAAATTGTAAAAATAAAATAATAAATGAGTGCAATAAAAAATAGAATATATGCTGTAGGACACCAGCGCCATCCACCGGTCGAGCGCGAGAACTAGGACACACCTACTCGAAGATTACAAGTTTCACCGCCAAACAATTATACCTAGTTCCCATGAGACACTCTAGGTGGCTCTGGAACAAAGAAATCAATTACAAGACCAACAGAGAAAAATATCACGTTACATACTTTGGGTACTCGGAAAGGAAACCAACTGCCTTGTGTGATCAGATTTAACCTTATTGATTATTAATTTATGTATAGGTTTTACATTACTAAATATGTTATCAATGCACCTTGCACTAGTGCTAGTTTTTCTGGTTGGTTCCATAATAGTAGTTTATGATACTGTTGCCTAATAAGGGTTCTTAAACACGAGTGTGTTTTAAAAAAACGAGCCGTAGGCGAGTTTTTTTTATAGTATTACACGAGTGTTATAAGACCAAGTTATGTACAGTGTCATACACTACTTTATCTACTCTCATACTATAATACATAAACTAATTTATTTTACAAACCAAACCAAACTTTGTTTAATTTAAATGTATAGAACAAAAAAAAAATGTTCGCGCCAAGGCGCAATCATCGATTGCGCATGCGTGTTTCTTTTTTTTTTTCCCGAATCGGCGGATTCTTTTTTTAAAATTGAGGTTTGGTCCATATGGAGGTTGTATAGGTGTATCGTTATGATTAAAAAGTTATTTTATGATATAGGTGTCCATACAAGACCTGTATCGTAATAAAACTTTTTTTTTGGCCTGTGCGTAATGTTTGTCATAAGAGTTCTGATTTCAATTTTATAATCTTTGTATTATAGTATCAGAGTAGATAAAAATATTTATTAAATTAAATGATTTAAATAAATTCAGAAAGTTATAACTATCAGAATTTTTGTCCAATATATTTATGTTAAAATAACCACAAACAACAACTGTTTTATGGTTATTACATACTTTATTTAAGGCAGCCTCAGCTATGTCTAAAAAGCATTAATAGATGCGCATGGCGGTTTGTAAAGATTCAGTACAATGAATCGCTCCAATTCAACACAAGAGATCTCTAGAACTCGCTCAACAGTAAGGCTCACAACAACACATCTTTCTTTAAATTTTAACAATTTATTCATTAATATTAAGGAGCCACCACGTTTATAGGTTTTCCTGTTGAACAAGCTTGCAACCTGATGATTATTGAAGCTGAAAATGAAATGATGGTTAGTTAGCCAGAGCTCATTTAAACATATTATATCAATATTGCTACAATTCATAAACAACTCCAATTCTAGCTCTTTTCCTATCACACCTTGAATATTTTGATGCACCAGGTTGATACAATTTTTAATTTTTTTATTATTATTTGTAATAAGCGAAGGTTGCTTGCTTGTTGCAATGCAAGAGAAATCCTCTGTTGTCGTACTTTTGAATTTAAATTATTCTGAGCAGTTAAATTTGAGAATTTTAAGATGTACACCGGTAAATTAAGTAAACAAGGAGCCGATTGAAAATACGTCTTTTGCTGTGCTAATGTAAATAGAATCCTAAATTAAACAAAAACCTCGGCGTAAGATCGTAAATTCAGGCAAATGTAAATTTAGGTAAATGTAAATTTTAAACTAGTTGGAATATTACTACATAATATAGAATCAAGTAAGTAAAATAGTTTAAGTTGTATATTCGTACACTGGTCAATGTGGTCAACTACCTACTTAAAAATAAGAAAATTGGGGTCATTGTGCATATAATATGGCCCTAAAGTTAAGTGATACTAGTCTAATTAATTTAATAAAGTCGTGTACAGGTAATTAAAATAGTATGTCTAAAATATTTATCAGGAATAATCACTTGTGATTTAGTTTACTTCTGTCTGAAAGAGTCGAGAGCGGGCTAGATCAACTACCCGCGTTCTTGCATTTACTTTAGTAGGTACGATACGATATTAGAACGATATTCAATCTTGAATCTTGATATATAACTAGACCAGAGGACAGATAATTTTCTAGATGACAATTCTAATGTAATCTTGCGAGTCGATTCATCACTGACGTACGAATAAACAGGTCACTAATAGTCTCACTATCACGGACGCCCAAGATCGTGCGAAGTGGAGGACAAAGAGCTGGAAGGCAGACCCTGAGCTCCGAGGTCACCTTGGATGATGATGATGATTACAGTACGAATAAGCAGGTCTGACCTTTGATACGATACACTTGCACCCTACTTTTGTACACTTACAGTATGAAGAAAGTAGCGGCTATTTTAATATGATTTCACCTGCCTTTTTAACGTCTAGTAAAGCTATCTACATATTGTGTTTAAGATATAGTTCGCACTATTAGAATATACATTCGTAACACATTCGAACAAAATTGGAAATAGACAAGGAGCCAGCTGCAAATGCTACTCTTGTAGTCATATAAATACTTAGTAACCATCATAACCAATTCTTAGGTTCGTCAAACCTAAGAATTGGTTATGAAGGCATCGTAAGGTGTCATATGTACATACTATAATACATATGTATATACTAGTCAAAATAATTAGGATAAAAAACTAGTTTCTAGATAGTTTCTATTTATTTATTCTAGAAATTTTACATTTAAAATATTCAAATCGTAGAGGCCTAAGGTAGCTCAATGGATATACATATCGGCAAATATTTACAATAACTTTCGGCGTAAATGAAAAAGACGAATTAATAGACTGATCAACCAATGACGCGAGCACCTTGAAATCGTGATTGGTTAATGGTACACCTTGATCGTAGCGATAAACACAATCGACAATGATACAACTAAAAAAAAAACAGAAAGCGCAAGCGCAACGATATTAACCGTCAAGAAGTTTGCCGATCACTGTACACAACTTTTACATCAACAGATAGACAGACAGAGTTATTTTTATATGAGTAAACTTTTAATTCGAGCTAAATATTAGGACTATATCATACAAATTATTACATTTAAGTAACTAGTTAGAAATTGTACATTGAATATGCCAAAGAACGCTAAAACCAAAAATTAGTAGTTATAACTATTAATGACGCTGTCTTGCTCTGCTTAGATTAAGATTAATATTTAAACATTGTACATTGGTAAACGAGTAAAGTTAAGTTAAGTATTTATTTTTCACCATAATATACATTATATGTTACAGATAAAATTGGTAGGTTACATGATTTGTATAATTCTTAATATTATACTGTAGGTGACTGGTGCCTAAGCTAGGCTCAATGCCTGTGTTTTAGGTCACTAGGCCCCTGATTCTGCCAATATTATGACAACAAAACCACTGTGATACCGCTGACATTTAAATGTCATAAAATTTTCGACTTTATTGCTGTGACTTAAAGTCCAAAATGAAAAGAGAAAGAGTTAATAACATTTTTCATTCACTCTACAAGATTAAAGTTTGAAGATCATTTAATTTTAGACTTTAACATTATACCAGTAAAGTCTAAAGTTATATGGCATTGGTTACAGTGTCTGTGGTACTGCAGTGGCTTTGTCGTGAAAAAAATACGAGCAGAATCACTGCCCAGGTCCTCTTTTCCGGAATTTACATTGATTTTTACGTACCATTTATATCTATATACATACAGTAGGTTAAGTACATTATTTAATATTATTTATATTGTTTTTATGTTGAAACAAAATATAAAGAAATAATAAAGTAAGCAAATATAAAATAAAGTTAAAATGAGCAAATGTTATTATGAGTATGAATGTGTGTGTGCGAGCGTGTGTATGTGTGTGTGTGTGGGAAACACAATTTCTTTAGTTAGATAAGTACAGAAGCTACCCACAATTTGAGGTCCTGGTAATTTTGTGTATAAAATTATGACTTACCTTAGTACTACTCAAAATTTAGAGGGTAGTCAGATTGTACACATTAAAAAATTGAGCTCTATGATTATTTTATTTTTAAATATATTTAAATCTTATTTTAAATGTTAAATAACAGTTAGAAGTTATAGTTATCCTATAGTGCACAAAAACAACTTACTGTTTTTCCTATAAAGTCTCACATGCACTGATAAAATCACAAAACACCATGGATCTGTACACTCAATTGTCAAACTGCATGGAAGAACTTACTTCATTCTTTACATCGCGTATGGCACAATACGAGGAAGACCTGAGGATTGCGGCAGGCACTGACACTGCCCATAAGTCTATTGCTGGCCTCTCACGGGACTTTATAGACTTTAAGGCGCTCATTTGGAAGATCATGGGTATGATGAAATCACAAATGGAGCTATTACTTTCTGGGCTGAACAGGCATGAGATGGCTTCCCGAAGAAAGGTTCTACTGCTTCATAGTCTGGAAGAAACAAAAGAAGCCACCTGTATAAGTTAGGTCCTTTTTGTTTTAAATGGGAGGCTGCAGTTGCCTCATGTCGCGGTCAACGATCTGGAGACCTGTCACCGCCTGGGGAACAATGTCTCGAAACCCCGTCCCTTTCTCATCAGGTTCCAGAGCTATCTGCTGCGTAATGAGGTATGGAATAATAAGACTAGGCTTAAGGGTACAAGGTTAACTCTCTCCGAATTTCTAACCAACCCACGCCACGACGTCTTCATGGCCGCCCGCAAGTATTTTGGTGTGAGGCGGTGTTGGACCTCTGACGGGAAGATTGTCGTACAACTCGCGAGTAACGTACGGCGAAGGATTGAATCATCATTCGAACTGCGCAAGCTATGCATGGAATTCCCAACCCCGCAATTACCGCCACCTGGAACATCAAAAACTCCACAGGCAGTTGTTCTAACAGCAGCCGGTATAGCCGCCGTCGCGGCGCCGACGCCGCGCGAGCTTGCGTCACACGTCACGATCAGCGGCCGCTCGGGATCATAGTGAGCTAAAACTTCAGCGCTCGTTAGTAGCCGCTTGATGGTTTTAAATGCCTCTTCGCAATCCGCCGTCCAACACCATTTAACATCTCTTTTTAATAACGCATATAATGGGACCAACTTCGAACTCATATTCCTTAAAAACTTGGCATAAAAATTCACTAACCCTAAGAACGATCGTAGTTCTGGTACATTGCTTGGTCTGGGAATTTTAATAATAGCCTCTATTTTACTGGGATCTGTACTTATACCCTCCTTGCTTAATACGTAACCCAAGTTACGCCCTTCCTTTACCAAGAAAATACACTTAGTACTCTTTAACTTTAACCCGTATTTATTTAACCTACTAAAACAGCTTCTACCGCCTGCAAGTATTGGGCTTTCGATTCCCCCCCAATGATAACGTCATCTAAAAAAATTTCAACGTTCGGAATGTCGCCTAAAAGACTGCACGTAATGCGTTGAAAAATGCCGGCACTGGAAGCCAAGCCGTACACCAGTCTATTATACCGGAAAAGTCCTCGGTGTGTGCTAATTACAGTGAATTTTTTTGTGTCGTTATCCAGTTCCACATGGTGGTACGCCTGGGATAAGTCTATTTTAGAGAAATACCGTGATTTCCCGAAACGCACCATTAAGTCGTCGATCCTAGGTAGGGGATAGCGATCCACCACTAGCACGGGGTTAACTGTAGCTTTATAATCTGCACAAATTCTTAGGGAGCCGTCCGCTTTATTTACCGGTACCAAAGGTAAAGCCCAGTTTTTTTTTACGTGCGGGAAATCCCTACGGATATCCCCCCCCCCCTTCGGAGCCGAAGGGGGAGGTTATGTCGGACTCGAACCGACTAAACCGCACGCCGTCTGTGGTTCGATGTGCTAGGCCGGAGGTGAGGTTGTCTTTTGACATATCCCTCGCACCCCGGCTGACCCAGGGCCATTCCTCTCGGTCTGGCCCTCCTCGGGAGGGGGAACCACGCGGTCCCCGACTCGCCCCCGGTATGGGTGGGGCGCGCATCGTCCTACTATGCGCGCCGCTGCCGTGGCCTGCTTCTACTAGGGTGACGAGCGGCTCCACCCGTCACCCTCAGGCCCGCGCTCATGGGGGGCGGAGGTCGGTTTGCGCCCTTCGAAGCCCGAGCCGCCTTCGAACGCGGCCAGCGATGTCCGCGAGTCTTACTCGCTCGCTGCGCCGCGCCCGCTCTGCTGTCTCCTTCACGAGCATGACCTGCTCGCAGAAGGAGGCGCTGGCCGCCCACGCATCCGCGCAGTGGACCATCGCCGCGAGCAGAGTGGAGAGCGTAAACACTGTCGCCCCCAGGGCCGTCACCAGCTCTCGCCTCGGCGCTTCAAACGCCGGGAGTAGTGTATAATTGGGCTATCTGGATCAGACGAGATCCAGATACCCCAATTATACTTCTTGAAAACTGATTTTGAGTTTTAGAAAACTGCTTTTTTGTTTTCTCAATAACTTGATCTATTCAAAGTAGTTTTGGAGAACTGATTTTTGTTTTCTCTATAACATGATCATTCAAACTTTTTTGTCTCGATCATTCACAAATACTTCTAGAGAAGTGGTAATATAACTGTTTTTTTTTTCTCTATAACATGATCATTCAAACTTTTTTGTTTCGAGAAGATATAGAAGTATTTGTGAATGATTTCACAAATACTTCTAGAGAAGTGATAATCTTGCTTTTTTGAGAACTGTTTTATAAAAATTGAGTTACAATACGAAAAAATATTTACTTCTCGAAAAAGTCCAGTTACAGATAGGCTGACAACAATTATACTTTTTGAGAACTCATTTTTGAGTTATAGACAACTGCTTTTTTTGTTTTCTCAATAACTTGATCTATTCAAAGCATTTTGAAAAACTTTGGTTTTTGTTTTCTCTATAACATGATCATTCGGTGATTCGAAAAAATATTTACTTCTCGAAAAGGTTCAGTCCTAGATAGGCAAATAATTATACTTCTTGAGAACTGATTTGGAGTTATAGAGAACTGATTTTTTTCTTTTCTCAATAACTTGATCTATTCAAAGTGATCATTCAACGATACGAAAAAATGCATTTCAAAAAGTGATACTTCTGGTGAACCAATGCTCTTTATGAGAACTGTCTCTTGTTCTTAATGATTGAATAATGGAATGTATGAGGCTTGCTGAATTATCATTATCACAGAACAAATTTACACATCTACATCAGATGTTATTTTCTGTTATACCAGAGTTACTATTTGGGTGTAGGTAGTGAATAACTAACAATAAAACAAGAACCTATTTAATAAAAAAATTATTCTCTAAACACCATTTATTCATACAAATAACATTTTTTAGAGCACAGATTGAATCATGATAAATACAACTGTACAGGTCATGAGAATGTTCATATTTTTATACAAGCTTAACAAATTAGGGCAACCATATACCTCTAGATTATTTATATTATAATTATTCAACATATTTTGTAACCATAAGACTTTTTCAATACCTTTGGTGTAAATACATTTATCTCTTAAAATATCTTCAAGCAAGTTCTGATGATTTGAATAAGGCACATTTCCTTCTCCCCAATATATTTTTCTATTACGCTCAATCCAGCATACTTGGCTTCTTTCTTGTTTCGACAAACCGTAAAATGGGAATGGTGGCTTTATTAGGAACACTTGTATTTTTTTATCACATATTACAGCGATTTCTTTGACTATAAATTCATTTGCTTCTGTTTTAAAACCCTGCACATCTACGAAGGCAATCATGACAGCCTGCGCACAATGTTACTTAAAGGTTTATATTCCACAAGTCGGTCGTTTATAATTAAACAATAAGCAGTTGTTTTATCTGGTATTAATGTTGAACATTCAAACTCTAGTCGTACATCTACAGGTCCGGTTTTAATACTATCGTTTTGCCGTGAACAATCTAAGATAAAAAGAGGAGCCTTTTCCTTAAATTTTTTTAGATCGAGCAAGGGATCTGCTGGGCAGTTGTAATACGACTGACGAAATTTGACATACATTTCATATAATATACTATACTTGTCCTCAGAAAATTTTAGTCCAAGAGGTTCATAAGGATAATACTGCGAGTTTAAAAATAGTGTTAAATTTGTTACTTCGCAATGATCAAAGAGCGAACTGTCTTCTGATTTATTACTTTTTCTATTAGTTTGTAAGCAGAATATTACATATCTGGGCTTTTCCAGTTGTGATGCAGTCTTTATTGCCCAAGAATGCTTTGTGGTTTTAGGAAGCAAAGGGTATTCATACAAATCCCAATTTCTAAAGGCTATTTGAATAGGTTTGTCTCTTTCCAAATGTTTCAAAAGACTCAATCGCTCTCGGTCTGATACTTTTATATGAGGCACCCTCCATTGTACTCTTTGTATATCTATTTGAATAACTACAACATCACTCGGAAGTATTACGCTATTTAAATTAGAGTTACTTCTATTCAATATTAGTTCATGTTTACAATTAATCATAATTTTTTATAATCTTCCGCAAAACCTAGAATTTTGTTTAATGGTATGACAGCATTAAAGTGACCATCACTTTTAAATCCATCTAAGTCCCAACCCCATAAAGCAGCGACTTTTTTTTCACCTTCATTTAATGAAATATATGATTTGATCGTTGACGTTATTCCTGAATTTTTAATACGATCAATTTCAATACCATTTACTTCATATCTGATGTCTTGAAACAAAGACAGCACATAATTATTAGTAAACGTTACAGTTTTCATGATCGGTTTCCCTTCTTTACAGATGAGCTTCACTTGACCTTCAATGTAGATCGAACTGGCTGATGGTAACACATATATATCTTGTTGGTGTATAGGAATTCTAACTTCATCATTTTCTCTAAAGCTGTTGTTGTAGGGATTGTATGAATGGATTTCATAACTTTCAATCGAAGTATCGAAGTGTGGTAGTTCAGTTATCTGTAGTATATTATTCATATTTTGAAACCAAGTGTTCGAAGAAAATCTTTATTTGATTTAGTTAACTTATTATATTTTTTTAGTTTACGTCTTTGCACCTTCGACGTTGTAGAAGAAGTATGATGTCTTGTATTCAGCACAGGTTTTTTTATAAAATGCTATCATTTTATTTTTCTTAAATGAACACGCAGTTGAATATGTTCGTCTTTGACGTTAATTTCGCGTCCAAATTGATCGAGAATCTTAATAGATATACAAGAAATAATATTTTTATTCACTGGAAAATAAATTACGTTTCGTTCTATACAATTATGATCTTTAACAGAGTTGTATAGAAATTCATGAAGAATATGAGTTGGTAAACCGTTGGAATACGAGCCATGTACAAGATCACATTCGATTCTGATCAAGAGTGGTATCGTAGTTTCATGAATATTGTTTAATTTTACGGCAAAGTATAGTAAACCGCACTCGTATTGGCCAGACAAACAAAGAGGTGGCTGAAAGTATGAATCCAATTCTGATTTATTTCCGGAGATGGTGACTGTTATAGACATGCTTTCAAACTGAATACTTCTGCAAGGTAGTGTTCATTTTATTCCTTGATCACACCAAAATGTTTTCAAAAAGCGTAAACAAAGATGTCCACAATTATAAAGATTATCTCCTTGTATATTATCAACATTATAATGAATTTTAGTACCCAAATATTTTATAAGTTCTTTGGGAGGTTTAAGGTTACCATAACTATCAAAATACTCTACGTAATCGCTGTGTTTTGCATAGGCTACCCAATGAGAACCTGGATTTTTAGAACTTCTTTTATTTATTTTTTTGTAAAAGGTCTATTGGGGAGTTCATCTCTCATAAAGACGCCTCTAAAATAGGGAATATTATTTGCGTATTCCAAAATATCCAGGTTAGTTAAGGCTCGCTTGGGCAGCCGACATTTCAGTTTTTTTCTTTTGATAAGAAAATGCCAAGTCCTCGTTTATAAGGTTTAAGATGCAGTCCTTTTCCAATGCATAAAGCCTCCATTTTTTCATTATGTCTTTTCAGTTCCGTAAAACGTTTTTTAGCCGTCTTAAATTCAGTTACGGTTTTAGCTATACCAGCTGCACCACCTGCTAAAGCTCCCATAGCCGACAATCCCGCGAATATAGGAATTAAGGGTAATACGCCACCGGTTTTTGGTACAGGAATAACACGAGGAAGTTCACCAGATGAATTTTCAGCGAAGTCTCTAGCAGCAGCCATCGCTAATTTAATCGCCATTGCCTTACATTTAGGTTTTAATTTTCGTATCTGTTTTTTTGTTAGTAGTGATAACATTTTTAAATTTATTCTTAAAACCATTCCCAGTTGTTACGTTTTTTAAAGTCTTCTTATTGTAATTTTTCAAGCCGGAACCCGTTTTAACTTTTGCTAACATAGCTTTGTTTACTAAATGTGCTGCAAACTTCTCACCAACATTCGCATCAGACGCAACTGTACGCTTTTTCGCCATTTTTAGTAGCACTAAATCTGCTTTATGTCGATCTTTTAAATTTGACGAGGTGTGATATGCAATGTCGTGATCTCTACAATATTCGTCTAATTTGTTTATACCTTTATCACCTCGTCTAAGTCTTTTAATTAATTTTGTACCTGGGCCGCAATAATTGTAACCCGGTAAGTGTAATTCAAACGGTAAATTATTTATAAGACAATTGAGAAGACTACTCTGCCCAATACCCATCCTAAGACTGATTAATCAAGTATTAAAAACTCAATAAATAAGTATTTATATGAATTCATGATAATATTAAGTTCGATTTATCAATCCAGCTATTTTCAGCAGAGCACAAACCTAACCATTTAACTAAAACCTTATTTCCTTTCTTTTTAAGAACTTTCTCGATTAAATATACATTAGGATGTTTTGTTTTTTGAAGCTCTTGTGCATAAAATGCACCTAAGATAGGCTGACCTCGGATCGTATCTTCAATTAAGTAGGTAATAGGAATTGTGTTTTGTATCTTTCGAATTTTAAATATTTCTGTGGACCAGTTGGGAGTATATCCTTTTTCGAATGTTCCTTTATACTTACTGATTCGTACATAATCACCCAGCTTTAACTTTTTGTTTACTCTTACGTGATTTACTGAATTGTGATATCTTTTTAATATTTCTTCCTTAGTAAAATCATCCACATTTGCAGGTATTTCATTGATTGTCCTATGGTAGGTATGATTGTATTTATCAATAACATTATTGAGTGTACCACCTATCCAGTTATAATTACCATTTAAGCTAAATTCTTTATATAATTTTGATTTCAGTGTTCTAATAAAACGTTCAACAATAGAAGCTTTTTTTGCTGAGTAAGTAGAATAATGATTAATATGATAAAACTCCATCAGTTTTTTAAATTGATTATTATAAAATTCTGTTCCATTATCAGTTTGTAGATTTAAAGGTACTCGACCTTTGTCTAATAAAATTTTAAAACTGATACATATATCGTCTTTAGTTTTACTTTTTAAGGGAAAGGCCCAAGCATATTTAGAAAATGTGTCAATGATAACAAGGATAAATCTATAGTTCTTATTTTGCTTAAAAATTAATTGCATGTCAACTAAATCTGCTTGCCACAAGTCATCTATATCTTTCATAATAACTTTTCTGCGAGGAAAGTTAATCCTTGCATTTTTATGGATTTCATTTACAACATCAGCTTTGCTCATTATTATAATTTTTTATATTCTTTAATATAATTTTATACTAATTATTAAAATGAAATGAAAAATATAAATAATATATGTCTATCATCTGAATACCCTATAATACTGAAATCAAATCTCTGCAGCGCGAGTATTTATCCCTTAATTATATTAGCTTCTTTCAATTCTTCAATTATTGATAAAATTTCATTGTCGTGATTTGTATTACCAGCATCTCTTGAAGCTATTAACAATTTCAACCTATCAACTAATTCATTGGGGTCATCCCAATACACTAAATCCGAAGTGGACTTATATTTTTTAAGTTTTGGTAAGTTAATTTTATTTGATTTTTTTTCAGTTGATAGGTCAGAAAACAATGGTTTAATTATTTCTCGATACTTAGTTCCTTTATCACCTCTTATTTGACCATTCGGGTTATAATCTCTCTTATGCGCATTTGTTAAATGTAATATATTCTTATAAACAAATTTATCTTCATTTGTAATTGATTTTAAATCAGGCTTCTTACGAAGTAAAAGTTCCTTTAGACCTGGAGTTAAATCATAAGTTTTATCTCCGATTTTAATTAAAAATACACTATCGTCATTCGAGCTATCAATTTTAGAAAATGATACTTCGAAGTTGCCCATCATTAAAGTTTTGTTTTCGCTCCTTATTCCGAATGGTACATTTAGACCGTCATGTATACCATAGACATCTTCACCATCTAGTGATATTTCTAATCTAGTTTTTACTTCCTTTCTAGGAGTGCTCATAATATTTATATCAGCGTCGTAAAAATCATCACGTTCATCACACTTAGAAGAAAAACTAATTTCATTCGACTCGTTTTCTTCAGGATTTTTAGATGCATTTTCCATGTTATGATTATTTAATTGTTTTTTAAAACTTGCTATATATTGCAAAGGTTCTGAAACCGGCTTTAGAATCTTATCATATGATAAGTTCAGTTCATATTCATTATTCTTCATTTGTTTGATTTTATTTTTTATGGTGTCAACTGACTTCATTAGCTGCATTTTAATATTACTATCCATTTTAACATTACTACCCATTTTGTATATAACAACTGAATACAACAAAGGATAAAATAGCACTAAACTTGATTTACTATGTTATTTCTTTATAAACGAGAAACATTATTCAAAATTAAAATAATCATCAAAATTCTGTCTGTATCTTCCCTTATTTTTCGGAAAATCTTTGCTAATAGTTAAAAAGTTATAAGGTTTTTCCCAAACGATTTTACAAATATCCTTGAACTGGTTCCATGATAAATCAGAGCTGACATGTTCATCATAAATGTGTTTTAAATTCATGTCATCTTGCTTAAATATTATTAAAAAATTAACATTGTCACGTAATAATTGTTTTGGCACTTTTGAATAAGTCTGTGATAGGTAGAAGCAATCGATTTGCTTATGTCTACCCATTGAAAAAAAGTTGCGGATATTTATTTGATTTTCACACACAACGTCGTCAAAAATGAAAACAGAATTTTCTAAAGCGTTGCTCGGAGATACTACATCTCTATTGTCATTAAACACATAAAATTTTATTCCAGGTACTCTTTTTAACACCTCGTTTAAAAAACGATACTTTGATTGAAAAGTTGTTTTTGAGTAAACATATAAATTCTGAAATTTTAATCCATTTTCATGCAGCAGTAAACTGATCATCACGTTTGTTTTGCCACAGTTTGAAGGACCGCTTATTACACAGCGAATTGTATTAGGCAATAAAGTACTATGCCGGATTAGCTGAGCAGGTTCTCCAAAATTTATATTGTTAACGTTTAGTGATATGGGTTGTTTAATCAACTTCATCTTGTCTATTGATTTAATTTCCAACTTACTTACTCATATATATACATAATAAAATATACAAGTGGAGTGAATATTAGGGTGAGATTTGTGTGAATAAAAAATGAAACAAAATATGAAATGGTACATTAAGTAAAATGTTTTTTATTCGTAATGATAAAATTATAAATATTTAAATCAAATACTTAAGAAAACACGCCAAAAATAATTAAAAGTAAGTAGTTATACAAATATAATAATCATAAAATAGGTATTCAGTTCATAGTTTTACAGTGTCCCCATGGTAAAGTATAAATTTGGTTTGGTAAAATCTGTCTTTTGTCATCATTTCTATTCAAAGCTACTTTAGTAATTTCTTGTGTATACAAAACATGTTTAATTGATTTTATAATCTTCATTTTACGCTTATATATCTTGTTATTTAACAATGCTTTCTTATAATTAGTTAGAGATAAATTTTTGGTTACATGTTTTGTTATGCCTTTTGCTTTCTTTATATCTGTTTTAACACTGCTTACATAGTATAATTTTGCTCTAAGTCCAACAAATTCGGAAATCACGTCACCTCCTAATTCATCTTTAAATAAACCAGGAATCTTTGCATTCATTTTAAGTATACCAAAGGGGTTATCTTCAGAAAAATTGCTAGTATCAAACTGTGAGCTGTTCTGAATAATTTCATCATAAAAATCGCTGGTATTTATATAATAAAGTAGGCTATCGGTATCCGTGTAGCAAAGCATTGTCTGATTTTCATACTTCTTTTTAATAAAATTATAGTGAAAATGGTACAAATGTTGTTTTGCATATTCTAAAACAGTAAAACCGATATATATTGGCCTATCTAAGATTACTTTTTCTTGATTCAACCGAATAACTACAAAATTGTCATCTAAAATATAGATGCTGTTTAAGTTTGGTTTTGATATTAACTTTTCAGCACCTACATATTTATTTGTTAAATTTTTTGTGTCTGCCCATTGTGATACTAATCTTACATCTGTCTGTTTGCGTCTGTTTTCAATCGTTTTTCCAAAAATAGCATTATTAAGTAACTTAAAAAAGTCTCTTTCGAATGTTGAAGTACAAGTCTGTCGTAACTGAGTATTCAAATCAATGTATTTTTTTAGGAAGGTATCTTGACGAAAAGCCAATATACGATGAATCTTTTTTAAAATCAATCCATGTTTTAAGCACTGTTTCAAATTTGTGTAGTGAATAACATATTTGATTTTATTGTATAGATTTGCTATTAATTTGTAAGATTTTCCACCTGGAGGTATTATTTTTTCGGGCGCAAAAGGTAAGTCACTGTGAAGATCATGTAAGTGGTGTGGATAATCTAAATCGACTTCTAAAATATAACCATAATCTGCGTCATCTGCAATATTTAATACGTTAAATTTCAATATTTCTTCTTCGTTTAGTAAATAAAAGTTTGACATAGGCATCTTTTTGGTCATAGCATATCCATACAAATTATTAGCATCAAGGTATATTAAAAAAGAAGATGGTTCCGTAATATCATAATCCGGCAGATATTTGTTATTAGCCTTGGCATATCGAAGTGAACATTGAGCTAAACCACCACGTATTCCATTTTCTAACAATTCATATATTTCCAAATCAGTAACTAAATCTAATTGAACTCCTGTATATAAAAGCATAGCATCCCAACTTAAACCCGGTGCAGATACATAATGCGCTGGGTCTAGTTTGTAATATTTCAAGCACATTAGTCTAAATTTTTCAAATATATCACAAAGTAATAACACATCACTCTTTAAATATAAATCATTATATCTTCCAAGAGAATCAATTCCGAAAGTATTCCAAATTGTTTGTGCACGTTGGTACTCGGCATCGGTTATATGCTCTGATGACAAGCTATTAAAAAATGTATATTTAGGTGGAAGCTCTTTATCGTCATATTTAGCCCACGAATCAATATAATCGTACGGAAATACACCCTTTTCTTTTAGTAACATAAATTGATCATAATTTTTGAATTCGCTGCCAAGATGTACATTTTCTTCTTTAGTTAGAGTTTTTGATAACATGTCTAAACTACAACTTAAAAACTGAAAAGAGTCTATAAATTTAATTTGTATAGGTCGATTACGTTTTTTGTAATGAATGTCTTTCGTTATCGACATATACTTTTCCTTAGATTTAGGTATAACTCGGATAATACCTTCATAATTACTTAATTCCTTTATGAAAAGATGACTATCATATCCAGATAAATTGTGGAAAACAACTGGAATGAATGAACATACCTTGTATGTTAAATTACAGTAGCTGTGCGCCGCGCCACGATACTCGCCAGTTATATGATCGTGATCGAGGACTTTATCCCCCAATAAAGGCTGTTCACAAATATGACATATATTGGCGTTCTCATAGTCCTGTTTTTGAGTTTCAGTTAATTTAGATAAAGACTTTTTATTTGATAATATTCTATAGATTCGTTTCACATCTCTAATTAAGCTTTTAATAAATATTTTTATACAATCAGCACCTCTATGCGAAACATATTTATTCAAGCTGAAATCATGAGAACAGCAAATGTAGTATCCGAAACTCGACGGTTGATGCAATTTTACGTTAATTGTATTATTACTTAATCTATTATCACAATGTAACAATATGCTTTCGAAATCGGCATATATGCTTAAACTTTAATTTACTATTTTCGCCTGGTAGCACTGCTAATATTTCAGAACATTTATGTGAAATATATCGAGATTCGCTTGCAAAGAACTGTAAACATGAATCACAAAACTCTAGTTTTCCATTATGTTTAGTGATTTGACGTCTTACTAGACGCGGGAGAGCTTTAATCAGACAGTAATGACCCTTTTGTTGTTTTTCTATGTACAATAAATTTATATGATTCACGTTCTTTAACCTAGTCAAATATAAAGGGCCAGTAACATGACATTTTTTATCAAGCCAGTAAACATTCACACTTAATTGAAGATTTTGTTTTTCTAAAAGTTTTAAATCTTTAGTAGTGGGTGGGAATGTCATCCCTTCGGTCTTGAGAACTTTTGAAAAATGAGGATACGAAGCTGTTCTACACACATTACTTTTAGCAGGATACAGCGACGCTACAATGCTCCACAACAAACAGTATTTATCATTGTTTCGAATGTTTATGCAACTTTTAGTATTTTTTATAACCGAAGGTAATTCTAAATAACTGCCTCCTCTCATAGGTGAATATTTATTAATATTGATTTCTAAATGACTTACTTTATAAAATGACCAACCTGACTCAAAATGTTCAAATGCAATCATTTTTTCTACTATAATATTTATTACTGTAATAATTATTGAGTTTATATCTGTATTAAAGCATAAAATTTCATATTTAGTATTAAACGATTTAAGTTGTTGTTCATCCGACTTGGGTAAAATGAAATAGGCAAATAACTCGAAATTACTTTGATACATTGATGTTTTGCTAAGGATAGTTCAATAATTCTATTTATATCATTCTGATGATAGTACAGGAACGTCTCTGGAGTAAGGTGCTCAACTTCCTGTACAGCACTTAGTCTGTATGTCACTATTCGATTCTTAAATGCAGTAGCAATTATTTTAATATTCTCAAACTCAGTACTCAATAGACAGTTCGACTTATGTAAATTAGATCTTGTATGATTTTTGTATTTTCTTTTCTGTATTCTCAAATTGCATTTCTCACATAATATAAAATTTAATTTATCGGATTCATCGTCACGACGACGTAGAGTAACTGTGAACAATGAAAAAAAGTAGAAATATAAGAATACCTATTTATTATATAACTGAAACACGTCTTGCAATCATCATTTTATCGATATTAAATTTAAATGTTAAGAGTATACAAAGTTACAAGAAAAATGATAGTTTCTTAAAATTACATACAGGTAGATAAGTATTTATTTACTAATAACTCACTACTCATATAACGTAGGGAATGAAAACAGGCGGTTAATACTGACAATTAAAGTATATAAAATGCATAATCAATATAAATATATATCTATTGATTATAAGAATTAATAGTCATAGACGGACAGTCTTTAAATTCATTTTTAACTGCGCTCAAATAATTCAACATGTGAATCCAACTTTCTGCATCAATATCGCTTTTATTTTTTACAGTGACTATTGCATGGCGCCATCTATTCATCGGGGATACATTTTCTATTTCATCACACTTATAAATCTTTAACTCGATGAAATGTGCCCCCGATTTCAGCGGATTAGCTCGTCGCGAATAGCCATTCGTAACACGTCTCATCACGTACGATACCAAAGGCGGCACATTTTTACCGTTAGCGGAGGGTGCTGAGACATCGTCTTCACTATCTGAGCCAAAGAGATCTGCTGCGGTGCTCTTGTTTTCGGCCTTAGCCCGCTTGGCGTCGGAGCGTGCGCCGCCACCGGCTGAGCGCGACCCGCCTGAGCGCACCCCGATGCATGACGGTGCTGACCGATGAGGTCTCTTCTTTATTCCTTTTTTATCGACTGGCTTCTTTTCCAGTTCCTCAGCAGATGAGGTCTCGTCGGTGGGGTAAATATCTTCCACATGTTTCGGCCTGTAAAGAAGGAAATACATACATTAAAATGTATCTGGTATTATGTTGTTTAGTGTTATTTATATGACCTGTTGGTCTAACGGTTAGTGAACCGGGCTGTGAAAGGGACCTGATACTACTTTAAATTGATAGATGTTATAATAACAGTTTGTTTTAATATTGCAAACACTATAATACACTCACGCCGACGAGGTAGGTAGAGGCATACTATACGCCTCTACGTCGGCATACTCAAATGATCCTACACACCCCTCACAAAAACCACACGAGTAAATAAGATGACAAAAATACTTATATAATGAATAAATGAAGTTATCAATTAGTTGTTTCACTCAAATACTGGATACTTCTTTATGACTTGCGTGGACTGCCACAAACACGTAAGTAACTTACAAAATTCACGAGCACCACAAATAAAACAATATATCCTACTAACTCTATGAAAGTCTGGAATACGTGTGTTATACGTTGCATAGGTACAATTGTGCGTCAAAAGTTGTCTCTAAAAAAATATTGTCAACGCAGCAAATAATACACAATTCTATATACTATTATTGAAACCTGGCTTTACTTCACATTAAATGTTAAAAACATACGTTCATTTGAATATATTACTATGGGCAAACATTTGGACGGCATGTATTGATTTATTAGTAGACGATTTTGTAAACATAGGCTAGCTCATGTTGCATCCGACGCCTCTCCGTCGCTAGCAAATATATAAACAGAGTCTAAAAAAGGAGCGAGTATATCCTTTTATGGAATCATATGCAATAATGAGAAACAACTATTAAAAATATGTTTCAAAATGAACCTTATGACACTTATGACAAGAAATTGTAATAAAATTTAAGTTATTCTATTATAATATTCGGAGCGTGTAAGGCCTGTAAATAGTGTTCAATTCAATTATGATTTCGGTAAGTGTTTTTTAATAATGATATTTTTAAATTACTTAAAAAATATAATTATTGTGTTCATATTTCATTTAGCGTATTCTACACAGTGCTATCTAGACCTTATGTAAGCTATGCTTACATGAAGGCTTAACTGGCTTATTTTATGGGTTCTAGAATGCGGATAAACATACTTAGATACATTTTGTGTAAATACGTATTTATTATACATCGAAACACCCAGTTCACCACCCAGACTTAGCAGTCGAATACTCTACCGCTACACCACATAAGTCGTCTAAGATAAATATATTGTGTTTATGTGTATTTGATATTAAATTAACTAAAATAAAATTAATTCACCTCTGCCAAACCCTCCGGGGATAAAGGCGTGATTTTATGTATGTATTATGTATGTAAAATAAAATTATTATATATTGTGATGTATTATAAGTATTATAACTCACTGTTAAAATATTGTGTGTAATTGTGGCGTTATTTTACAGGATTCAGATGAACCGTTGTTCAACTTTATTCCTACGGAAGCAGCACGTTTAGCGAGAAATGACAATCAACCGAATAGAAAAAGACCGCATTCTGAAGACCATAACCTAACGTCATATACCTTTATAAAAAAGCCAAGCCTGGGGTCCAAGATTGTTCGCATCGAAATATACGATGCAAAAGATTTCATCGACCGTGAAGACAGCATCTGCAAATGCAACGCGGAGTTGTGTGCGCAACACGTTGTAAAACATGTGTTATTTGATGATATATATAAATCAACCAATGAATTAATTCAAAAAATTCAAAATAATTTATAAAAATAAATATTAATTTATTTGTATGTAAATTTTGTTTTATTTAAAAGGTTCCCAGTCTAAATTGTGGTTAATATATAATATATGTATATTCTTATAATAACCATGAAAAAATATAATTCTCAACATGATAAGTTCTTATCAACCTAAATAAATTATAAAGAAGAATTTCTGCATTGTGCATTATGCACTAGTAAACGTTTGAGTAAACTTTACCATTATTAATTTACTTAAGTTTTAGAAAAGCATCATTAGGAAACTGGGAAATATAGGCGTGATGATCTCAAAAAGCAAACATGTTTTATGGATGAATTTATTATTTTACTTTAAATCGTTTACATTTCTATGTAATTCATTCTATGTTTACCTACGTTCGTCATCCTTAATAATAATAATTACCTACTATTACTATATGAATGTCGAAGCGTGTTTGTTAATTCTTCGTTCACGTCAGGCTAGAGTAGCAGATTGACGTGATTTTAGCACCATTACCACTCACGCATATTTACCGGAGAAAATCGCTCCGAAATATCCAATAATTATAATGACGTTGAATATTGGAGATCGAGTGCAGATTGTTATAATAGAGAAAAGAACATGCGGACTTCATATTGTGAAAATGATAAATCATGAGCAGTATAGTGCTATATTAATACCTCGCCACATAAAAAAAATAGAGGCTTTAAAATACACTTTGAAGGTCTCATGTTATGGGCAAAAATAATCAGAATCTCCAACAATTTTATTGATTTAATAGAATTGTGAACTGTATCGTTATAAAGAAACTAAAGTCAGGTCTTAAAAAGAAAACAAAAAAAGCAGTTCTCTATAACTCAAAAATCAGTTCTCAAAAAGCAAGAGTACCACTTCTCTAGAAATATTCGTGAATGATCGAAACAAAAATGTTTGAATGATCATATATTATTATACAGAAAACAAAAACCAGTTCTACGAAACTAATTTTAATAGATCAAGTTATTGAGAAAACAAAAAAGCAGTTTTCTATATCTCAAAAATCAGTTCTCAAGAAGTATAATTATTGGCATATCTGGAACTGGACCTTTCGAGAAGTAAATATTTTTTCGTATCGTAACTCAATTATTAAAAAACATTTAAAACAGTTCTCAAAAAAGCAAGATTACCACTTCTCTAGAAGTATTTGTGAATGATGGAGACAAAAAAGTTTGAATGATCATGTTATAGCGAAAACAAAAATCAGTTCTCCAAAACTGCTTTGAATAGATCAAGTTATTGAGAAAACAAAAAAAGCAGTTGTCTATAACTCAAAAATGAGTTCTCAAGAAGTATAATTGTTGTCAGCCTATCTGTAACTGGACTTTTTCGAGAAGTAAATATATTTTCGTATTGTAACTCAATTTTTATAAAACAGTTCTCAAAAAAGCAAGATTATCACTTCTCTAGAAGTTTTTGTGAATGATCGAAACAAAAAAGTTTGAATGATCATGTTATAGAGAAAAAAAAAACAGTTATATTACCACTTCTCTAGAAGTATTTGTGAATGATCGAGACAAAAAAGTTTGAATGATCATGTTATAGAGAAAACAAAAATCAGTTCTCCAAAACTACTTTGAATAGATCAAGTTATTGAGAAAACAAAAAAGCAGTTTTCTAAAACTCAAAATCAGTTTTCAAGAAGTATAATTGGGGTATCTGGATCTCGTCTGATCCAGATAGCCCAATTATACACTACTGCCAGGCACTCGGTGAGCGTGTGCAGCCCCGAGTCCATGCTCGCGTCGCAGTGATGGTACTCGGGCGTTGGCTCTATGCCCATCAGATGCAGGTACCGCCCGAAGTTACCGTGTCCGGTAATGACCTGCGTCTGACGGTACGAGAGGCCACCGTGTGGCCTCTCTAGCCACTCCCCCATGATGGGTCTTATCGCCGCAATCACGACGTGCCCTGCGCGTGGTTGCTCAAGTCGTAGCTCCCACTCGGACACCATGGCCCTGTGGAGCCGGGATTTCTCGGCCCGAATTTCTTCGGGCTCGGGATCGAATCCCCGCTCCTGGGCCTTCTTTCGAAACCGATAGAGTGCCAAAAAGGTCCTCGCTTCCAGGATCCACGGTGGCGATCCGGCCAGGAGACTCACCGCTTCAAAGGATATCGTGCGGTACCCCCTGATGGTCCTGGAGGCCGTCGTCCTCTGCGCTGCGTGGAGCAGAGGCAGGAATCTGGCCACCAGTGTGTCCGCCCATACGGGGCACCCATATTGGGTCATGGACCGCACGACACCCGCGTAGAGTCTCCTGCAGGAGTCCTCTGGGCCCCTCAAGTTGGGCAACAGCCTGCCCAAGGCATTCGCCGTTGTCACCAACTTAGGGCGCAGACTTCGGAAATGTTCTCCGAAGTCCCATCGACCGTCAAGCACCAGCCCCAGGTATTTCAACCGAGCCTTGATGTCGATGGGAGTGCCTCCCACTGTAAGGCTGGCTCCCGGGTCTGGCCTGCGCCGAGGGCCATGAAAGAACATGGCCTCGGACTTGTGCAGAGCCACCTCGAGACCCAGCCGCCGGATCCGTTCCACGACTTGAGCAACCGCGGTCGTGGCCCTCAGGGACTTCTCGCGGTGTGTAGCCCCGCCCACCGTCACCAGCGTGTCGTCTGCATAACACGTGACGGTGGCACCGTACGCGAAGTCACCGCGGAGCACCCAGTCGTAACCGATGTTCCACAGCAGCGGCCCCAGGACCGATCCCTGTGGAACACAGCACGACATTTCACGCCTACCGACTCCGGTCGAACTCGGGTAGACGACGGCTCTCCCCGTCAGGTACGCCCCGACTATGCGGCGGAGGTTGAGAGGCACATCGTGATACACGAGCGCCTCTCTGATGCAATTTCAGGGCAAGGTGTTAAACGCGTTGGAGATATCCAAGGACACCGCCAACATCACCTCGCCCCGATCGACCACATCCTGCGCCAGAGTCCTCACACGCATGATGGCATCCACAGTGGAACGCCAGGCGGAACCCAAACTGGATATTCGCCAGGTCCGGCCCCACTCTAGAGAGGTGAAGCCCAGTCGGAGCACTCGACGGGCATAATCACACCGTCGCGCAGCATGGCGTCGAGCTCGGCATCGACGCGCTCCCGCAGTGCATACGATATTGCCCGCGCCCGATGGAACACCGGCACCGCTCCCTCCCGAACTCTCAAGGTCGCCTTGCCACCCGTGTACCGGCCCAAGCCCCCTCCGAATAGCTCCTTATATCTGTTAAATAAAAGGTCATTATTTAAATTGGTTTCCTTTAAGCTATGACACTGACTAAATCTAGGTATGTCTATTTCCAATTCGGTGAGCCACTGCCTGCCTAAAAGCGAAGTCGTACCTCCATCTATTACAAATAATTCTAGTTGCTTAGACATGTCCCCATAGCGAACATTCGGTCTAATTAAACCTAACGGTTTGAGGGTAGATCCGTCATAGAATTTCAAACCCACACCGGTCGGTTCCAACTTAATATTTTTGAAATATTGATGATATGTACGACTACTAATACAGGATACCGCCGTTCCGGTATCTACCTCCATATTAATAATAATACTCTCAATTGAGACCGGCAAACTTACCGCCTTGTAGCTATTCAAACATATTTGATAAAAATCTTGTTCCAGATTCATCTCGCACTCCTCTGCCTCAGTCGCTCCGTAGTGTAATGAAGTACCTTCTCCGCCCTCTCGGCCTTCCGTGCCGCATCTCGGGCAGACCCTGCGCAAGTGTCCTACCTCCCGGCACCAGCTGCACTCGAACTTTCGAAACCGACACTTCTCGTAGGCATGTACGTTCGAACCACACCCTTTGCATTTCATTTCCGCACCCTCGCGGCGTGCCGAGCGAAATCCTCGGCCTCCGCTTCGGCCTGATCGCCGACTTGGGCTCCCTACCCTTGGTGCGTCCCGGACCACTGACACCTTATGCACTCCGGCCGAATCTTCACTCCGCGTTGCCTGCGTGATTGTGTCCACTGCCGCTGCGTCCCGCTCCGCGGCCTCCAGTGACGTAGCCAACTTGACCGCCCTTATAAAACTTCACGAGTCCTCTTCTGCGAATAGCCTCTGCCGGATCATGAAGCTTCTCAACCCACAGACGAACTGATCCCGTAAGTTCTCGTCTAGATTTCCCGCTAGCTTGCAATGCCGAGTCAGTTTCTTCAATTCTGCCACATAACTTGAAATCGTTTCGTCCGCCGTTTGCTGCCTTTGTCGGAACCGGAATCTCTCTGCCAAAGTCGATAGTTCCGGCTGTAAGTGGGCCCGTAGTATTTCCACCACCTCGTCGTATGTCAGTTCCGAAGGTTTCCTTGGGCTTGATAGATTTACCAATCATTTTTAATTTGAATTTAATCAGTATGACTAATTTATAAGCATTTGGCCGGAAGACAGTTATAAGTACTTTTTAGGCAAGGCATTTAACCTTCTCGTAATAATAAGACTCTTACAATCACTTGAAACCTTTCGGCGTCCATATTTCATACATAGGTAGTTTTTGGTGATGCGATGGCGAATTTCATTATGTACAATTTAAACTATTAGGTGCCAATGCTCCCTAAATACAGTTACTAGTTTTTTGAATTAATGGGCAAAAGAGAAAAAAACTTCCAATAACATACCCACCATAACTGCACTTTGATCGGTAAATTTTCAATTTATATTCTAAATTATTTACATGCTACTGAGTAGTAATGAATATTTAGCGTCTCTTTGATACATGCATTCTATCTATATAATAAATTATATAATTCTATTTATAATAAAAGGAAATACCATTCACTGATTAATCACGAAATCTCAAAAATATAACAACTAGAAACTAGAACTTGAAGCACGTGGTTCCTTGTGTGTATTTATCGCCACCAAGTAGCTTAATCAGCCGTTCAATTAACTGCCTAGGCTGGTAACTAAACGGCACCATTCAATTAACGGCCTGAATGATATTCAGCCGTAAAGTTTATTACAACATTAAATAACCTGGCTTGCTTATGCTTAGGCCATTCGTAAGATGGGGCACCACCCCGAAATAAGACAGAAAATTACATACATTCATACATATACACACGACTGTAAATGCCCAAAATAAAGGTGTATTCACAGAAAATTTGTGATAGGTTTATTGAGATAGCTACGCAATCCGACTTGGTTAGGTTAGGTTAGAAGGCTAATGGCTCCTTAATGAGGCTCCGCTACCGGAGCCGCATTAAGCCTTCGTGGTTATATTTTCCATTTCATTTTTACCCATGCAATTTTTTTTATATAGGTTACTTCAATTTGACTTTATCTCGCCTGATGGTAAACTAATGGCAAAGTCTCAGGAAAAAGGGGCCATCATTATGTACATGTGCCATGTTAACAATGGTGGCACTCAGCTTGACGGCCTCATCAGTTGCTTTTTCACGCCCCGCTTAATGGACCCGGTACTGTAGGAAGAGGGAAATACGTGAGCTAGCAAGGAATTCCGGGTCTTAATGGTGCGAAGAAGGAAAGAGTCAACGAACCACTTGGTTCTTGAAGGAATATTCTGCACCGTAGGCGAGTGACATCTAAGCCCTGCGCGTGTTGTCCTTTATAGAAAAGGAGAGGGTGTGACTAATTGGAAGAGCTCATCAGAACATTCACCATGGTAGAGACGGTAAAATACTGCCAAGGAAGCAACATCTCTACACATCTGCAGAGGCTCAAAGGTACTCATGACCTCAGGATTTCCAATAATGCGGACCGCACGTCACTGCAACCTGTCGAGAGCATCTAATAAGTACTTTGCTGATCCACCCCACATATGCGAGCAGTATTCCACGCAGGAACAAATTTGTGTCTTGTTGCTCCGGCGTGAAAAACCGTCTCACTCTGTTCAGGACTCCGAGTTTACGCGAGGCTGTTTTGATGATACTCTCGATGTAGTTTTTGTTATTCAGTTTGCAGCGAACATCCATACCGAGGCCGACGATATTGAGGTTGTACCGTAGTGTCAGTGGCGTGCTCTGAAGAGTGGGAATGGAAAGAAGGTACCTTTGCTGTAAACGCACATGCCTGCGTCTTCTTGGCTTTGAACTCGACCAAATTCTCAGAGCCCCATTGGGAAATGTGGCTCTGGATCCGGTCAAGCTCAGTGACAAGAAGCTGCCTTTTTCCGCGATATCTGACTGCTTATCCGCAAGACGTCCATGATAACTCCCATGCAAGGTGCTATCGACTAATTGCTGCCGGTAGACAGAATTCATCGATATACAGAAGAAAGGGAGTGGGTGACAGGATGGACCTCTGCGGTACGCCGGCATTTACCTGCAAGAACGCCGAGGCTCGTCCATCTCAAAGGACGCGAATACGGTGCTCCTACATGAAACCGGCAACCCAGTTACACAGTCTAGGCGGCAGACCAAAGGCTGGTTGGAAAGAAGCGATTTGTGAAAAACTCTATCGAAAGCTTTTGCGATGTCAAGCCTAATTGCCAATGACTCGCCGTGCTTGTTCATAGCCTGACCCCCAAAGGTGGGTAACATACGAAGTCACTGTACCTTTTTTTTTTTTACGTGCGGGAAATCCCCACGGATACCCACCCCTCCGGAGCCGGAGGGGTAGGTTATGTCGGACTCGAACCGACTAAACCGCACGCCGTCTCTGGGTCGTAGTGCTAGGCCGAAGGTGAGGTTGTCATGCGACATATCCCTCGCACCCCGGCTGACCCAGGGCCATCCCTCTCGGTCCCCGACTCAACCCCGATGTGGGGGGACGCGCATCGTCCTACGATGCGCGCTGCCGCCGTGGCCTGCTTCTGCTAGGGTGACGGGCGGCTCCACCCGTCACCCTCAGGCCCGCGCTCATGGGGGGTGGAGGTCAGTTTGTGCCCTCCGACGCCCGAGCCGCCTGTCTGAAGGCGTGCAGCGATGTCAGCGAGCCTTTCTCGCTCATCGCGCCGCGCCCGCTCTGCTGTCTCCTTCGCGAGCATGACCTGCTCGCAGAAGGAGGCGCTGGCCGCCCACGCATCCGCGCAGCGGACCATCGCCGCGAGCAGGGTGGAGAGTGTGAGCACTCTCACCCCCAGGGCCGCCACAAGCTCCCACCTCGGCGTCTCAAACGCCGGACACTCGGTGAGCGTGTGCAGCGCCGAGTCCACGCTCGCGTCGCAGTGATGGCACTCGGGCGTTGGCTCAATACCCATCAGATGCAGATACCGCCCGAAGCTACCGTGCCCGGTGATATTCTGCGTCTGACGGTACGAGAGGCTACCGTGTGGCCTCTCTAGCCACTCCATGATGGGCCTTACCGCCGCAATCACGGCGTGCCCTGCGCGTGGTTGCCCAAGTCGTCGCTCCCACTCGGCCACCATGACCTGGTGGAGCCGGGATTTCTCGGCAGTCACTGTACCAGAGCTGACAGCCGGCACGGACGCGCAAGCATTGGAGACGACTCCGCTGCACATTTTTGCAGAACCACCGCCGGAATACCGTTCGGACCACTGGCTTTCCGGACATCGAGTAACTGCAGTACTGCACGGACATTGCGTTGCCTGATACGAATAGCAGACATTGCATGGTCACAGATGTGACAGAGACTCGGGACCAACCAACTCGGGAGTTGGCCGCAAAGAGATTAACCAGCAAATTTGCTTTCTCTTGCGGCTCATGGGCCAGGAATCCATTGGGATTGCACAACGGGGGCAGCGAAGGCCGGCAAAAGTTGGCTTGCACGGCTTTAGCCAGTCGCCAGTAGCCACGGCTGCCCGTGGGATGCGCCACTAGCTCCTGACCAAGCCGCGCTGGTCATCCACTCTGACGTAAGCCCTCTTGCAGACCTTGGTGGCTCTGTTCTACGCCGCCTTGAAGTGGCCCACGCTGGGATAGCTCGTAGCGCGCGTCCTTGCCCAGGCGCGGTACGCAGACCGTTTATGATCAACAGCCTCTGCGCACTCGCGCCCGAACCAAGGACGCGCTTCGCGGATACGGGCGATATCAGTGTCGGGGATATAGTATTCCATGCCTAGACTGATCTCGCCGGCGACAGCAGTAGCGCTCTCAGATGAGACTTTATGTGGGTAGTGAGACTCTATGTGGGTAGTTAAAACAAAAATACACATATAAAATTGCTCCTATTTAAAATTCAAATTAAAAATATATAATCTATAAAATAATCAAGTTATATGACAAAAATAAGTGTATAAGTGTGTGTGTAATACCCGCTGGTTCTGTGTTATCTCCAAAATATCTACGCAGATTAAGGCAGCAGTGACATAGGAGTATTTCCTTATCAATATGGATCACATGAAGCAGTCTATGATTGACATGCAAGCTAACTTCGTGGAGCGAATGGCTAGCTTCGAGGCGGAGCTTCCAAGGAGAGCCCCGGGTACATCCAACTTGACCAATTTGGTAGAGGAGTTTGGTACCTTCAAGGTGTTTGTGCTAGAAAGTCTGAAGGCTGTTCAGCATCAGATGGCTTATTTGGCTCGGGAGGTGGATAGCATAGAGACACGTAGCCGCCGCAAGATCCTGCTTCTTCATGGCGTTGCTGAGCAGAAGGATGAGCAGACTGTGCAGGTGGTGGCAAACACTATCAAACGGGACCTCAAGGTGGAAACTTTCACAACCGGAGACATCAAAAGGTGTCAAAGAATGGGCCGATCAGCACCTGGAGGCAAGCCCAGGCCCATACTGGTAAAGTTTCAGTCGTTGCTAGTGAGGGATAATATCTGGATGTCGTAGAAGAAATTGAAGGGCACAGGTGTGACTCTCTCAGAGTTCTTGACTCGCACGCGACACGCAGCATTCATGGCGGCACGCGAGAAGTACGGGGTCACAAACTGCTGGTCCAGAGAGGGCTCTGTTTATGTCCTGTGTCCCAATGGTAACAGACACCGGATAGCATCTGTCGCTGACCTGAATAATATCCCAGACACTATAAAGCCGGCCTCCAAGACAAGAAGAGCTGCTGCTTTAGCTAAAAAATAATAGTGTTGCTCCGAACATTGTCCAGGTACATATTGTTTGTATTATTGTAGGCCATTGATAGCATAATCTTGTATCCACTTTTCTGGTGAGTTTAACGATTAATTTATACCTCACTATGTTAACTTTTTCTGTCTCCTTCACTACCTTCTTCAACTATAAAACATAACTATAAAATTGTGATATTTTGTGAAAATTTTTAAGGTTACCGTAAAATAAAACCATTGTAATGCAAAACTTTCAAACGCTGTCAAGTCAACTCACTTCACTCATCTAAACGTCAAATTCACGCGTTTCGTTTCATCATATTCTGTGCTCCAAAATTTACATTGGACAAGAGGCTTTTAGGCCGACATTTAAGCCTGGACAGTTTTAAACTTGTTTAATACGATGTATCAATTGTAATTCTGCTCTTTTATTTTAATTATCTGTGTGGTATTTTATTTTATTTTACGTGTATATTGTGTCCATTATAACACACAACTGGCCGGTGGACTAATACATTTGAGTGTATTTGTGTCATATTTATATTATTTTATTCATTAATTAATCTAATTTACAAGTATATAAAATATATTTTGTTTATTTATTAGAATTATAAGTATATATTTATTTAAATATGTCTGATTTGTCCTGTAGTGATAATGAAAGTTTTTACACAGCAGACAGTCGTGATGATAGCTTTTCTAGTTCACCAACACTGGAATGTACCCTTCAGTCTCTGTTTACCGATGTGCCGAGGAATTTCAATGTAGTCCATATAAACGCCCAGAGTATTCCAGCCCATTTCCCAGATATGCTGGCAAGCTTTAATTGCCATAACATCCATGCAATCCTAATTACAGAGTCGTGGCTCAAGCCATGTCTGCCTACAATTTCTTACACTCTCCCAGGATACAATCTAATTAGAAACGATCGCGCGATTGGTCGTGGTGGGGGTGTAGCTATATATCTGCGCTCTTTTATTCCATACTCAATAGTGAATATGTCTGCACAACCACCACCGGCAAACGCTGGCGAGCATCTTTTCTTGGAAGTAGAACTTTATCACACTAAGATTCTTTTTGGCGTGTACTATTCTCCTTCTTTAAACGTTGACTACTTCTCTTCTTTTGAACTTCTTCTAGAAAATCTGACTCCAACTTATACACATACTATTATAATGGGTGATTTCAACACGTGCCTTAAGAAAAATGACCATCGCTCGTCACTACTTACCCGTATAGTTGAATCTAGCAACTTGTCTATACTTCCTCTTGATGTAACCCACCACTTTCCTAACTGTATACCTACTCTTCTTGACCTCATCTTAGTTTCTTCACCTGGACATTCCATCAAACATGGCCAATGTTCGGCTGATGCTTTCTCATACCACGATCTGATATATTTATCTTATAAAATCCGACCTCCCAAGGCAAAGCCGAGAATTCTCTTGCAGCGCAGTTTTGGAGCCATGGGTCGTGACAAGCTTCGTGAGGATGTTCTCAACATTGACTGGGCCCCTCTCTTAGCAACCCAATGTACTGACACTAAAGTAGGACTGCTTACAAAAAATCTGATTAGTCTTTATGATGTCCATGCACTAGCCCGAGCTGTCAAAATCAAACATTTACCCTCTCCTTGGCTTACCGATGACATAAAACAAATTATGTTTAAAAAAGCTGCTCCTAAATGTTGGTACAAGTGCCGTCCCACTCAATCTAATTAAGATAAATATGTAGCAATTAGGAATCTCTGCAACAAGATGTGTAGGAAAGCACAACGCCAGCATATTCATACCTCTGTGGAAAATGAAGAACCAGCTAAGGTTTGGAAGTTCCTGAGAACACTAGGAGTTGGAAAATCTCGCCATGACTCAATTCCTAAAGATTTAAATCTTGATTCACTAAATCATCACTTCTCATCTTCGTCCAATATTAATAGGACAACTAAAACAAAGACACTTTTTTTTTAACGTGTGGAAACTCCCACGGGCTTCACCCCATCGGTGCCGACGATGGGGTGGGCGTGTCGGAATCGGACCGACTAAAACCACACGGTGCCCTTCCCCAGTGTCCATTGCCGGGCACCCCGGGTAAGCCCTCGAAAGGATAACCCCAGGGTTGCCGGCGGACATTGGCCGCCACCGCGGCCTCGCCTGGTTGGGTCGGGTTATATCCCGCGTCGGTGAGTTGGCAAGCGTGTGTAGGATACACACGACACGCCTCCGCCACGGCCTTCTTCTGTAAGGACGGCGAGTCGGCCATCTACCGTCCTCAGGCCCCGATCATGGAGGTCGGTAGTCCCGGGCGTAGACGAGTCTGCGGCGTCCACGCCGCAGACTGCGGAACTCAGGGGGCAGGGTTCTCTCCCGCTCCCTCTCCACCGCCTCTTTCGCGCGCATTACCTGCTCGCAGAAAGCGGCGGCGGCGTGCCATTTGCTCCCGTCGGAAACCACGGCCCTCACCATGGTCTCCAAAGAAAGAACGTCCACGCCCAGGACCGCAACGAGATCCCGGCGTTGACTCGCCCACGCAGGGCACCCCACCAACGTGTGGAGCGCCGTGTCTTCGCCAGGATCCTCGCAGAGCTAGCACTGCGGTGTTGTCTCCCGGTGGATGCGCCATAGATACCTTACCGAAGCACCCGTGCCCGGTAAGTATCTGGCACATCCGGTAGGAGAGGTCACCGTGGTGCCTCTCCAACCACTCCTTCATGATCGGTCTCACCGCCGCTATGGTGGATTCCCCCCACCTTGGATGCTCAAGTCGCACCCACCATGTCTCCATGAGTTCCCGGCGGAGCTGGGACCGCTGAGCCCTGATTTCTCGGGGCTCCGGCCCATGGCCCCGCTCCAGTGCCTCCTTGCGCTACTGATAGAGCAACGCAAGGGCTCTCGCTTCCAGGTCCCATGGAGGGGTCCCGGCTAGGAGACATGCCACCTCGACAGAGATCGTGCGATATCCCCTGATCACTCTGACGGCCATCGCTTTTAATGGGCTGTTTAATACAGCCACGTTGCGGGCCGCCAGACTCTCCGCCCATACGGGAGCCCCGTACAGGGCCATGCTTCGCACGATCCCCAGGTACAGTCTCCTCGTGGGGGCATTGGGTCCCTTAACGTTGGGCATTAGCCGCGATAGCGCCGCCGCAGCCCCCCTCAATTTTGGGACCAGACTTCGGAGATGAGGTCTGAAGTCCCATCGGCTATCGAGTACGAGCCCAAGGTACTTCATCGTGGGCTCGATGCCGATGTTTACGCCCCCTACGGAAATACTGGTTCCCGCTGGTGGCCCCCTCCGAGGCCCGTGAAAACACATAGCCTCGGATTTGTGGAGAGCCACCTCGAGTCCCAGCCGCCGTATTCGACCCACGACTTGAGCAGCCCCTGCCGTGGCCTTTAGTGCCGCGCTTTGGTACGTTGCTCCCTGCGCCATAACGAGGGTGTCGTCAGCATAGCAAGTTATGCTGACACCCTCGAGCAGCGGTCCGCGCAGCACCCAGTCGTATCCGATGTTCCACAGGAGTGGCCCTAGGACCGAACCCTGCGGAACACCGCACGACACTTCTCGCCGCCCTGGCCCTAGCCAGCTCGGGTAAACTATGGCCCTTTCGGATAGGTATGCCCCGACAATGCGGCGGAGGTAAGGAGGCACTCCGCGATACGCGAGAGCCACCCTAACGCAGCTCCAAGTGTAACGGAACTTAGGGCCTACGGCCCTACGCTACATGAAGCTGTGATCGTCTAATTGCTATTGTCGAAATCTACTGCACTAATCTATTTACATTCAATATTGACTCCTGATCGTATATATATATATTCCTATAACAAATGCTAAAAGCGTCTATTTAAATCGATAGTTCGCTACCTTAGTGGTATATAAAGTGTGACGCTCTATCCCAACCTTTAACTTTAACTGTCTGTATGGAATATATATTATGATTTCACAGTTCAGGTGAGCTGTGTGCTTGTTTGCCACCTCAGTGGTATATTTAACTTTACTGTATGTACGGAATATATATTATGATTTCACAGTTCAGGTGAGCTGTGTGCTTGTTTGCCACCTCAGTGGTATATTTAACTTTACTGTATGTACGGAATATATATTATGATGACAAGACTGTGGATTTATTTGGAATCAAATGAATTAGTATTAAATTCAAAGTATAGGTCTGTGATAGTTTGATTTTATGTGTTTGGCCTCTTGGGCATCTTTTTCAGCTGTATTTATATTTTTATAGGCCTTTAATTGTCGTAGATATCATATATGATTTATAATATGTGATCCGGATCAATTATATATTTTTTTTGTTGTGTATTGCAATACAATATTATCTCAAGTTCCGAAGAGCGAGATTATCTCAAGCTCCGAAAAGCGAGATTTATATCGATTCCGAAGAATCGATAGCTCTGATCAATAGATCGAGCCCGCCTTCAACTCGTCACAATGAATTTAATTAAGTTTGCAACACCGCCACTGAAACATCATTGTATACTGTAGGTTTTCAGTGTTAACGTTCAGCTCCAGTACAAAATGATGAATCCCTTTACCCTCATGACATTACTGATTCGACTGAAGCAATTATGAATATAAAATGATGATGACTGTGAGTCTTTTTTCTTTATTCTAACAACAGTATAGTATACCTTCCAAGTAACGATTGGCTGTCAGTTATTTATTGGATATTTAATTTCTCAGATAGGCTTCAGTAGAAAGACTAATGTCACTACTCGTTACAAACTGGAGCTCGAAATTACTGAACCCAAGTGATTCAGGAGCTAGATGATTTTACCTACAGATGTTTCAACGAGTATATTTCGGCTATGGTATGATGTAAAGAGTGAGATCCAAAATATGTCGGAGACGTCAATTTGTCTCTCATTAGCAACTGTGTGCTGAATTTAATGATCCCAGTAAACAAAGCCTTTTGTTTAGTCAATGTAGGTATTTTCTTTGTATAATAACATAAAGTTAACCAATGATTTAAGTATATAATTAATATACCAATTTCAATCAAAATATGATTATAATTTACACTTGTCACTATTATTTTGAATAAATCCCGACGGTAAACGCACAAAATCTGCTTATTAGTTTATACCAAAATATAATACGTTAATATAACGTATAATAACCCCAACTTCAATTATTATATTAACACAAAATAAACGCACAAATTAACTTTTCACCAAACGTATTGTATCAATTACCACTATAATTCTCGTAAGAATTCCTAGGTTCTATCGCAATAGAACGTCTATACCTGCATTCTAGCTAGAAACCTAGTGTAACCTGTAGACCATGAGCTCGTACCAAGAAGAACATGGATGTGTGTGATTTTAAATGTGTGTATATTGCGAATTGTGTAAAGGAAAACAAACTTGAAACTAGCTAAGTGGAATAGGGAGTGCTCTAGTTTTTAGACTTTCCTACAACTAGATCACGGAATCCTAGATGATCGGGATAAAGGTATTCGGATCGCCTCCAGAAGCCAGTCTCAGCTCCCAGACTTACAGTCAATAATTTACCTATAAGAACTTGCCAAAGACGGCGATCCAACGGAATATAGATGTTGTTAGAAAGGTATGATAAAGTAATTAGGAACTTCTAAATATCAATTCAGAAGCGCGTTGTTTTCAAAACACGACTCAAGACACTGTCTTATCACATCCACAATATTTGCACTTGCTTAAAACGGCAGCGTCCAAAACGTGTGAATGCCAGTTAGTCAGCGTATTGAAGCGATGTCAGAGCCCAACTGGCCTCACCAAACGTTAGAAATCACTTTTTATTGAGACGCAAAGTCTGGGCGTCCCGCGCCCTGCGCGCCCCTTTCAGGTAGTCGCTTGCGCCGGGAGCTCGCTAAATCCTTTGTGTGTAATTTAATGGACAATGTATTTTGTTGTCGTGCAGCTTATAACTATATTTAAATGATAACATGCCTTCGTGCAATGTAATTAATTTCTTTCTACAGAATATCAAACCATGCAAATTGATACCATATAATAATATAAATAATATACAAACAGTATATACTCAATTCAATCAATTTAACCAATTTAACCAGCTGGTCATGCATTTTAATGATATATTTACATAAGTATTATAGTACTATGCGCTTATCTCGGCGAGAGCTCTGATTATTATTTTTTTTGATAGAATTCTATTTCATGTATTTCTTTTTTATTGCATTTTCGGCCAATTTCCATGGATCAAACTCGCATACACCTACAGTTATATGGTGCCTAATCATGGCATTTAAATCAAATCCACCCACTTAGTCATCCTAATAATATATTCCAACAATAATGAATATCATTGTTTCATATTTGCATTCGTTCAAGCAAGATAAATTTAGAAGTATTATAATATCGGAATATTTTTAAAATACCATGTGCTTACAATAAAGTATCGTGCCTGCACCCCAAAATCTTCGCTTTGTCCTAAAGAACCTTTTTTTTTATCATTTCTTTTGTTCTTAAATAGTTTTAAAGTCGTTGGCTATTTTTTTGCACTATAACTAACACAAAACATTACTGCCAGATGTGGCACGGTACTCCGAGCTTGTCGTCTCTTTGTGATTCTAAATGTGAACTTTTAAATTCCTCTAGTTTTTATATGAATAAAATAGTAATAGCAATATTCTAAATACTTAGGGCAGGCGTATATTCCAATATAGACTGTCCCGTCTCACAAGGTAGGGTGTTGAAGGCGTTGGCAATGTCGAGAGACACCGCCACCACTACCCCACCTCGCGAGACTACTTCCTCCACCAGGCGCCTCACGCGCATGATCGCTTCCACGGTGGAGCGCCCCCAGCGGAAACCGAACTGGTTGTCCGCCAGATCTGGCCCCACGTTCGTGAGATGCTCGACGAGTCGCTCTGCAATAATCCGCTCAAAGAGCTTGCACACCTCGTCGAAGAACACGATCGGCCGGTAACCGGATGGCTGATCCGCCGGCCGCCCCGCCTTCCGGATAAGGACCAGTTTCCCCGTCTTCCACGCAATTGGAAACTGGCCCCTTACGAGGCATGCGCTAAAGAACGCCACCAGTCGAGGCCCTAGTTCCTCAAGGGCCAGGACCCATGCTCGACCTGGGATGCCGTTGGGTTCGGGGGCAGTGCATTTCTGGGCTTTAAGCTGGAGCACTGCTACCCCCAGTTCACTCTCCCTGACTTCGGGCACATCGCTCTCGCTATTATCAGCGTCAGGCGCCTGAGGTGGAGCCATTTGCAGAGGAACATGCTCCTCCGCTCTCGATGGGAACAGAGAGCCCAGGATTCCCTCCAGCTGCCCTGGCTGGAGGCTCTGGGTCAGTAGGGGCGCCCTTGGGCGGATTTTGCCCCTGACCGCAAGGTAAGGGCGCCCCCATGAGTTCTGCTCCAAAGACTCCAGCAGCTCTTCGCGGGCCCGCCGTTTGGCTTGTTTTATGGCTTTCTTGAGGGTTCTCTTGGCCCCCTTGTACGCCTCGTATAGCTCCGCCTCTCGGGCTGCCGCATCATCTGGGCGGCTACGCCTCCGGCGAAACCTGGTATACTGGCGGCGAGCGGTCACGCACGCTGCTTGCTGCTGTGTAATCTCCGCAGACCACCAGTACACCTGCTTCTTTGCCGGGCTGGGCTTAACCCTAGGCATCGCCGCATCGCAGATATGCGACATGGCTCTCCTGAACCATTCCGCCTCTGCGTCGACATCGGCAGGCCTGGCCGGTGACGGAATCCAGGCCTGCACAATGGATGCCTCCAGGAGAGCCTCCCGATTCAGGCGCCTGAGCGCCCAACGTGGATCCGGGGGGTTCGCGATAGTCGGTGGCAGGTTAGGTGGAGGGGAGACGTTGAACCGAATGTACTTATGATCGGAAGCCGTCTCCTCCTCCTCCACCACGCGCCATCCCTGGACGCGGCGGGCGAGAGCAGGGGTCGCTAACGTGACATCCACGACCGAACTGAGCCCCCGCCGCTCCCAGGTGGCGACACTCCCCCGATTGAGGACCTCTAGACCACGGGTGTTGGCCCAGTCCTCTAGAACTCGTCCTTTGTCGTTGGTTTCCCAGGAGCCCCAGGCCAGAGACCAGGCGTTGAAGTCTCCCAGGACCAAGACAGGACGAGGACGGCACGTGGCGAGAACCATGTCCAGTTCAGCGAGCCGTAGCTCAAGCTGATACTGGTCAAGGCTTGGCGAGAAGTAGACGGCCACGACAGCCATGCCCTCGTAGTCCGCCGCGACACAGCCTCGGCCCCTTGCAATGAATGCAAGGCGTGAGGTGTCCGCGGCGGAGCCCCCGAAGACGATCGCTACGCCGGCCAGGTCCATCGGGCTTCCGGGGTGGACCCAGTACGGTTCAGCGACCACGACCACATTGATAGACCACTCCACGATGCTCTGGTACAGAAGATCCTGAGCACCGATGCAGTGGTTTATGTTCACCTGCAGGATGCGGATTGGTGTGTCCATTATTGGACTTTCATTTCTGCATCCCGTGGCGAATGTGGCCGCTCCTGAGCGGCACCCCCACTACCCGGTGCGGACGAACGGGGCTTCGGCCTCGAGGCGGCACAGGTTCTGCTGTCCGCCCGGTGCTCCGTCGCTTTGCATTCCGCTGCGCATTTGTAGCAGCGCGGCGGAGCATCACAGGCACTGGCCTAGTGCCCGGGCTGACTACAGCGGAAGCACCGATCCCCCACGGTGTCTTCCGCTGTGCACTGCACTCCCATATGAAACAAAGACACTTAACTATCTTTCATCTCTTCCAACTCCTCAATATCCAACTTTTGTCTTTTATCAATTTACGGTTTGTGGTGTTAAGCAGAGCATTACGTCAATAACGTCCAACGCAGTAGGCAGTGAGATGTACGCGCATCTCTATCGACCATAGACAAAAAGAGTTTACATCTTTAATTTGTTGCGGACTTAATGGGGAATTTAAAGATTTTACAGAGAAAACAAAAGTTGTTAGTGTAGTAAAAGTTTTGTTTATTAATCACGTACAAGTTGAAATTATCTATTAAAATACGAAGTTGAATGAGAAGAGCAAGTAATAGGTAGTTTTAATAATTTATTTGTACTATTGAACATGGCCTTTTTTGTATCGAAACTTTTTTTAAGAAAAAAAAAGCAACTCAATCTAAATAAAAATAAAAAATAATCTATAACTCACTTGTGAATTATAGCAATGAAACATTTCATGTCACATTTTGATTACAGGTGTCATTAAGTGGCTAATTGCGGTGAAAGTAAAGCCACTTTATGAGCAAGTGTGTTGAAAAAAGTATTTACTTTACAAAAAAGTGCACATGTGAACTGTCATAATTTGTCAAATAGGTACTACTGGCCGTAAAGACTTAAAACAAAACTAAGTAACTTGTGAATTTTGCTGCCTGCCAGCGCGTGAGGCTGGTGCTAATGTCGCAACGGTAGCGTCACCGGACCGGACGGAACCGGAGGTGATAAGCCGAGTTCCATGATTTTTGCTTTAATTTGATTTTTGCAATTTACTATGACAACTAAGAAGTTTTCCCTTAAAATATGTTTTCTTCGTATTAGATTTACTTAATCGAGGGCATTTTAAATAAAGGACATGTCAAGAGTACCCGAAGCCGGCCAGCGTGTATCAAAACAATTATGAAAGCAGACGAAGCAAAAGATGTATGGCAGAATCGTAGCAGATGGAAAGCTGCGGACTCTGCTTGCCTCACTGGGGAAGAGGCGTGACTGTATGTTTATTATGTAGATTTACTTAATAGTTATGTAAAATAATACTCTTGTCGAATTACGTACATTCTTATATATAGCTACACTAAATAGAATATTATTTACACACTACAGAGTGGCGCATAATTTGTCGTTTTGACATTACAAGTATCAGTATCACTTCCTTAATATTATAGAATTATTTAATTTAAAAAGACATAATTTAAAGATAATATTATTGTCTAAATGAATTGAGTTTAGTAATCACATATGCAATGGATTGAATATAAGCTTTGTCGCATATTAAAATGAGATGATTTCGCTTCAGCCACGTATGAAACCATGTTTCAAAACCAGTTTCTAAAGTAGAATAATATTTCTTCTTTCGAATCTAGTTTCGATATTAGAATACTGTCAGATTCAAATTTTAACTAACTTGCCCAGCCTCCTGGGAACGTTACCGGCTAGTGATGATGCGGAGGAATGTCTCGACGCATTAGGTATGTAAATATTTTATTTACTTGTTTTTGTAACAATAGTTTCTAGTCCTCGATTTAGTTTAGCATTATTTTTGTAATTACTTCTACATTATGTACATATTTGTGAAATAAAAGTCCTATAAAAATCTCATTATTCCGGTTAGACTAAATAAAAAGAAGTCTCACTAGTACAGACAAAAAATCACAATTATTTGATAAATTATGAAGGGTAATAGATGTCGGCCATTCTCAAAACTCTTTTTTTTTTGCATGCGCGGGCCTGTAGTTTATTTATATCTAGCATTAGATGGATGCAATTTTTTTTAAACATAGTTCATACTTTTGTTTACAGGTATTTTGGATATTTTAGTTCTAACGGTATACCGAATATCTAGCTTATTTATTTTTTACAACACTAGTCACACACTCATTTTAGCTCTAATTATATTTGTGACAATGACAATATTCAGTGGCCAAATATATAATGTTTAGTATAATAAAGTAATTTATACACTACGACCACACTTTTAATTTATACACTCAAATTTCTAAATGTCCTGTCGAACGGTATAATTCACGTGGCCGTTCCTTGTGGCCGTTCCTTTCCGGAGTGCTCATTCCTAAACTTCGATAGATCGCGGCATCACCGTTACATCAAACGCGAGCGATTAGTGTCGCCGCGGCACTCGACTTCTGTTCGTATGCACGTAAGTATCTAATTACCGTTCCTTTGGATTCCAAAATGTATAATTCTCGTTCCTGTGTTTATTAAGTATGTTTGTTAACTTAATGTGTTGCTGTTTTTTGTAATGAACGTACCATGTGGCCTTAATGTATAACGATATTCCTTTATTTGCAATGAAATCTTGTATTTTAAAATTAAATTAAAATTGCCCTTGTTCTAAGTACCGTGGTGCAAATTACCATAGCTTTTCTAATTCCCGTAGTATAAAAATTATAAAAAATCAATATTACAAAAAGTCCCGTACTTACAAGCATTTTCAGGGTTTTTTTTATGACATAGGAGGCAAATAAGCAGTCGGATCGCCTGATGGTAAGCGATCACCGCCGCCCATGGACACCTGAAACACTAGAAAATCCGTTGCCGGCCTTTAAGGTGGGAGTATGCCCTTTTTTTGAAGGTTTGAAGGTCATATCGGCCCGGAAATACCGCAGGCGACAGTTCATTCCACAGTTTAGCTGTGCGAGGCAGGAAGTTTCTGGAGAAACGCACAGTTGAGGACTGCCAACCATCCAAGTGGTGAGGATGAAAATGTTGTCGCGTAGGGCAATGGCGGAAAGATGCGGCAGGGATTAATCCGAACAATTCCCCAGAGCACTCCCCGTTGTACATGCGATAGAAAATGCAGAGCGAAGCTACATCTCTACGCAGCGCCAAGGGGTCAAGCCGATCCGGAGTACGGCAGTCGACAATTCAAGTCGCTTGTCGTTGGATATAGTCCAGAGGGGCAAGCTGGTACTGAGGTGCCCCTGCACATAGATGAGAACAGTATTCCATGTGAGGGCAAACCTGTGCCTTATAGAGCTGAAGGCGGTAGGCCGGTGTGAAATACTGTCTTGATCTGTTGAGCACATCGAGCTTCTTTTAGGCTAATTTGGCCTTACCCTCTAAATGGCCGCGAAACTGGAGATGTCGACGCCAAGTATTCCTAGACAAGCTGTGGCAGTCAGGGGAGTGCTATCAAAACGTGGTGACACGACAAATTCTAGCTTTTTTGCCGTAAACGCGCAAACTTGTGTGTCTTGGTAGGGTTAAATCGGACTAGGTTCGACCCCATTCAGATACTTCTTTTAAGGAAGTCTCAATTTCGGACACAAGATTGTTTCGGCTCTCGATGACGTTTCCCGAGAGATATTGGAGCGGCCAGAGTAAGCAGCACTACCCGTACTATCATCAGCATAACAATGGATGCCGCTGATTTGCAGCATTTTTGCAGCAGGTGACAACACACAGCCTTGGGGGCCATCAACATTCACAGACATGGATTCAGAGCATTCACCGTCAACTACGACCTTAATGCTTCTGTCTACTAGGAAGCTACTGGTCCATACACACAATTTCTCGGGAAGCCCATAGGATGGTAGCTTCGAAAGAAGTGCCCCGTGCCAGACGCGATCGAAGGCCTTCGTCAAGTTCAAACTAACGGCCAATGCTTCACCTTTTGCCTCGATCGCATGTGCCCAATGATGTGTCAGGTAGACTAGAAGACCACCTGCCGAGCGACCTTTACGGAAACCGTATTGTCGGTCACTAAGCAACTGGTGGTCCTCTAGGTACCGAAGGAGCTGGCAGTTGATAATGGACTCCATTATCTTCGAGAACAAAGAGGTTATGGCTATTGGACTGTAATTGGACGGAATCGAGCGGTTGCCTTTTTTAAGGATCGGATGCACCAAGGCTGACTTCCAAGAAGTCGGGACTATGCCAGAAGAGTTAGAGAGCCGAAAAAGATGCGTAAAAACTGGTGCCAACTCAGGACCGCACATCTTCAGCACAATCGCAGGGATTCCATCGGGCCCAGTCGACTTATGAGCTTCGAGAGAACAAAGTGCTTTACGCACTGAGCTTTGGTTGAGCCAGATATCCGGCATACAGCTCTCGCACCGCGGTATAGTCGGCGGTGCGCATCCCCCGTCATCCAGAGACGAGTTGGACGCAAAGAGTTTACCCAGGAGATCGGCTTTGTCTTGTGCGTCGTGAACAACGATATATTGTATCGTCACTCATGTGCAAAGGTGGAAAAGACGGCGTGCAGAAATTTCCTTGAATAGCTTTGGCAAGAGACCAGAACGCACGAGATCTCGAAGGGAGGCGCTCGAATTTCTCGCCAATTCTACCAATGTGCAGTGCTTTTGCTCTGGTAATATCTCTTTTGAAGGATCTGGATGCAAAGTTAAACTTCTTTTTAAATTCGCTAGTGTTAGCGTCCCGAACTGCCACTGCATCTACCCAGGCTTTGTAAGACTCTTGCCTACGGCGAGAAGCCTCTTTGCAAGAACAACCAAACCAGGGTTGCTCGATAAACTTCGAATGTTCCCGAACGGGTGTGTTTGCACTGGGCGGGCGTCCCCCCGCGCATCCTGCGCGGACGCCGGGTGCGCGGCTCGCCGCAGTTCAGTCAACGAAAGCGTTCTTGGGGCGCGCACGTACGCCATCGTGTCGCGAATTGACTACCAATATACGCGTATTCGGGACGCCGGGAATTACGAACTGAGTGTTAAGACCGTAAGCTATATACACGCGTGATCACCGGGAGTGTTTTAGCAGCTTACGATAAAAATCGCTTCCACTGGGCAAGGGTGTAGACCGTTGAGCTCCCACGGGCTGAAGACGTTGAAGGTCAAGATATTGGGGGCCCCCTTTGACAAAACTTCACTTCGGGCAGCGGCAGAAGAAACCCGTGGTGAGTCCTTAAAGTCTACTAAACATTTTGGTAGACAGAGCGCGGTTAGTTCTACGGGTTCTGGGCTAAAATTGCATTTTCGGGTCGCAATTTATAATTGTTGATAGGCGGGTAGGTACGGGTCGCGCGAGTGTTGTGTGTTATCCACCTGTGTAATAAGTTATTGTACTAAGTACTATTATATACAAGTTGTATTGTTGGTCATTTCACGGGCTAATTTATATTTAATTTTAAGTTTATTGTTTGTAAACCTTCCGGAGATGTCGGCCAGGCAATTGAGGGCAGCCATCGGGTCCGAGCTCAGATGGGCTGCCTCAGCGCTGTTGCTGGTGGAGCGTCGGGACCGGCAGGGGGCTTCTACGACGGGCCGGGGAGTTAGACGCTCGTTTGGAGAGGGCGCGCAACAGCCTGGAGGGCTTATTTGCCTTGGAGCCGGCGGCGGATCCAAATTTATTGGAGGAGGCCGCGCTGGATATGGAGCAGTTGCAAGCGGCAGCTGACACCATATTCGAGCGGGAAGCTCAAATACGGGCGGAGTCGCAGACACCGGGGGAGACAAAGGCAGGGGTCCAGGGTGCCACGGGGGTAGTGGCGCGCCTGCCCGCAATAGCACTTCCCGTGTTCTCGGGGGAGATGGATCAGTGGACAGGGTTCTTGAACCTATTTGACTCACTGGTCCATCTACGAGGGGACTTGCCCGACTCCTATAAGTTGGCCCAGCTACTGGGAGCGCTGCGGGGGGAGCCTCTGGAGCTCCTACGACACCTGGCGGTGACGGATGGCAACTATGCCGTTGCCCGGGATATCCTCATCGCCAGGTACCAAAATACCCGCCGGCTGGTGGATGCTCACCTGGCAAAGCTATTCGCCATACCCAGGGTGACTCGAGTGACGGAGGTCAGGACCGCCGTGTTAAACCCGCTCGTGGTGGCCAGGCGAGCGTTGGCTAACCTGGGGCTGCCCGTCTGCGAGTGGTCGTACATCGTGTTTTACCTGGTGTTCAACCGGCTGCCGGGGGACATGCAGCTTCGGTTTGAGCAGTCCTCATGGGGGGGGGGGGTGAGGGGGATTTGCCCACCATTGACGGGCTCACCTCCTTCCTTGAGGAGGAATGCCGCAGGGTGGAGAACCTGGCTCGGGCGCAGCCCGCGGGAGCTGTGGCGACGCCACGGGAAGCCCGGGGAGGCAAGGGCCACTCGCAGCGGGGGGCAAGGTACGGCCAGGTGACCTCGGTGGAGGCCAGCGGTGGGGATCGCTGCGGCTTCTGCAAGGGGGGGCGTCACTCCTTCGCAGGGTGCGAGGAGTTCCTGGCCCTTGACGTAAGGCGACGCCGGGGCATAGTCCAGCAGCGCCGATTATGCTTTTATTGCATGGGGCCCCACTTCGCAAACCGCTGCGATAATTCACGCCCGTGCTCCTACTGCCAGGGAGACCACCACCCGATCCTCTATATGAACAGAGCGGGACAGGGCCGGCCCAGGAGTCCGGATGGTGGGGCAGGGGGCCACGGGTCGGGGGGTTCGCAGGGCCGTCGATCACCCCGTGGAAGGGGCGACGCGCACCCCAGGGATAGTGGGGCTGGGACCGCTGAGGCTCTCATCATCAGCGGGGGCAACGGCGCAGGTCGTGGGCAGTCCCGCCGCTCACCCGACAGCAGGGGGAGCGAGCGAGCCGGTGACATCGCGGGCTGCGGGTCGGGGCGCGATGTGGGACTGATGCGGTCCTCACACGCGTCCCAGGGTGATCAACCCAGCAATGCTGCCGGGGGACCCGCCACGGGCGGGTGGCAAGGCCCACCCCTGTATTACGCCTGCGCCGGGCAGGGGGGTCCGACTCCAACTTGGGGTGGCCCACTATCGCCGCCGCTGCTGGAGCGACCGCGACTGGACCCACGGCCTCCACACTTGCGCTATCCGCCGGGGTCCCCCTATGAATGGCGGCACATGCGGTACCCGGGCCGCCGCGGGGTGTATGCGGGCGAGTGGAGGCCGCCTACCGAGCCCCTCCCGGGATCCCAGCCTAGGGCAGGTGGTAGGGATGATGGGGACTTCTCGGGAGGGCCTTGGGGCTTGCGGGTACCCGAGGACTAGCTAGCGGTACAGCGACCGCTAGTCCCACTCCGACCGGAAGCGGTAGTGCTTCCGACCGTGTCGGTAGTGGTTTAGGGAGAGTGCCGGGGTAAGGCCGAAGCGGTCTTGGCACGCGCGCTGCTGGACACCGGGGCGCAGGGGAGCATTATGTCGGACCGCCTCGCGCGACGGTTGGGTTTGGACATAATGTCCCACGGGAACAAACTCTATGGGGTCGGGGGTCTACAGGTGAGTGGCGTGAAAGGGAAGGTGGCTTTCAGATTTCAGGCACCGAAGCCGGGGTCGCCAATGCTGGCGGCGGGGGCGGTGGTGATGACGGAGGTGATGGGTAATCACCCTCAAGCCAAGCTCAACTCGGGCATTCGTCAGATAATGCTGGAGCGTGGCATCCGCGCTGGGGATCTGGCGGATCCGGACTTCGATATTCCACGCCCCGTGGACCTTCTATTTGGGGTAGATGTTCTCGGGAAGATACTCCTGCGTGACAGATGGGTGTTAGACCCACACGGGTTGCTGGCGATCAATACTGTCTTTGGGTATGCAGTGCTGGGTCCAGTCTTGCCTGCCGGGGTACCCAAGGACAGTGACCAGTTGTTAGTGGGATCTGTGCTGTCAGATATCATGCAGAAGTTTTGGGAAGTGGAGGAGCCACCTATGGCACGCCGTGTGGATCCAGAGGCCGAGGAGTGCGAGTTGTTCTATAAGCACAACACCGGCCGACTTCCATCGGGTAGATTCATCACACGGCTTCCGTTCCGAGGAAATTGTCCAGCCTTGGGTTGGTCCTATGATGCGGCATGGGCCAGGCTGAGATCCATGGAACGGCGGATGGCCAGGGATAAGAATTTTCGGGAGAAGTATGTGGGCTTCATGCGGGAGTACGAGGACCTGGGACACATGTCGGTGTCGAAGGTGGATTGGGAGCGGGAGGACCACTATTTCCTCCCCCACCATGCTGTTCTCAAGACTCCCACCCGGAAGATTCGGGTGGTTTTCGACGGGTCGTCGTCTACTAGCACCGGGGTGTCACTGAACCAGTGCTTACATTCGGGACCCAAGCTAACCCGGGATGTGGGAGATGTACTCACAAGTTTCCGGAGGCACCAGTTTGTCTTTGTGGCCGACATCCGGATGATGTTTCGGCAAACAGTGATCCATCCGGATGACAGACGGTACCAACTGGTGCTCTGGCGGGAAGGCCCAGATAGGCCAGTGGTGGTGTATGAATTAAACACCAACACGTATGGCCTGCGTTCCAGCCCTTATGTGGCGATCCGAACACTGAGAGAGTTGGCGGATCGGGAGCGACTGCGGTTCCCTCGGGCTGCTGCGATACTGGAGCAGGATTTGTATGTAGACGACATCTGCACGGGAGCTGACAGTATCGAGGAGGGGCTCGCGGCGCTCTTGACACGGTTGTTGAATCACACCGCCACGTTATTGGGAGCCACGGTGGACCTTGACGAGACTGTGTACGCCTGGACTGATAGCCAGATCGTACTTTGCTGGCTGAGGGCGTCGGTGCACACCCTTGAGGTGTTTGTGGCAAATAGGGTTTCTCAGATACAGAACTCTGAGACCCCCTTAGTGTGACGGCATGTACCAGGGGAGATGAATCCGGCGGACGTAGCGTCCCGGGGCTGCCGGGCTCCTGAACTGGTGTGCCATTCTTTATGGTGGGGACCGCATTGGCTCACGCTAGAGCGGGCTCAGTGGCCGGGGACAACGGTGGTCCCCGTCGATATGGGGCTCAGGGAGCAGGTCTGCGTGGCAGAGCTTACGGAGATCGAGGAGGGATTCCTCGCGAATCGGTACAGCTCCTTTGGCAAGCTTGTGAATGTCACGGCTTGGATGAGAAGGTTAATCTCCAATTGTCGTGTGCCAGCGCACAACCGAGTATTATCGTCGGTCCTATGTCCGACTGAGCGAGACCAGGCTCTGAAGGTCCCTAAATAAATAAACTTTAGTGACGTGTTGGATACCCTCCGGAGGGGACGTCCCAAGCTCAAGGGAGCAGTCACGCGCCTCAACCCTTTTCTCGACAACGAGGGGTTGATCCGGGTCGACGGTCGACTGCGGAACTCCGGGCTGGCTTACGGGTCACGTCACCCATTGTTGCTGCCTAAATCGGGTTCGTTCGTGGAATTACTGATACGGGACAGGCACGTCCGAAATGCACATGCAGGGTTAACCGCATTGATGGCGACACTCCAGCGGGAGTTCTGGATTTTATCGGGACGTCGCATCATTCGTAGCGTTGTGTTTAAGTGCATGTCGTGCTATAGGCTTAAGGCAGCCACAATGCAACCCAGATGGGGGATCTTCCCCCTGATCGGGTCACGGAGGTTAGACCCTTCTTGGGAGTGGGCACGGACTTTGCCGGCCCATTTATGGTACGAAATTTTCGCACCCGGAACACTAGGCTAGTGAAGGCCTATTTGTGTGTGTTCGTTTGCCTGTCCACTAAGGCCGTCCACCTCGAGGTGGTTGGAGACTTAACGACTGGAGGGTTTCTTGCCTGTCTCGACCGCTTTGTATCGCGTCGGGGGATTCCGTCGTTGATTCGTTCGGACAACGGCCGGAACTACGTGGGGGCGGATAGGCATCTCCGGGAGGTCGTAGAGTTCTTAAATGTAAACCAGGTGGATATAGGGACAGGTCTTTGTCAACGTGGTATCAGATGGACCTTCAGTCCTCCAGGTTACCCCTCTTGGGGCGGTATTTTCGAGGCTGCAGTGGCCTCCGCAAAGCGGCATTTGTCACGCGTCATTGGTGAGACCACGCTGACGTTTGAGGAACTCGCGACCGTATTTTGTAAAATTGAGGCGGTACTCAATTCGCGTCCTTTGTGTTTTTTTTTTATGCCACTTAGGTGGTAGACAAGCACACGGCCCACCTGACGGGAAGTGGTTACCGTGGCCTATGGACGTTTGCAACACCAGGGGCATCACAATCGTGCTACCGACCCTGTAGATACCTTCTAATACCCTTCTTGAAGAACCCCATATTGTAGTCGCTTGGGAAAACCACGGCAGGAAGTTCATTCCACAACCTGAGCGTGCGTGGGATGAAGTTCCTTTCAAAACGCACGGTGCGCACCATTTCCGGTCGCAGTGTGTGAGGATGAATTCCCTGCCTATGGCGAGTGGTGCGATGATAGAATGCAGCGGTGGGCATCATGTCAAACAATTCATCTGAGCACAAACCATTGTATAGGCGGTAGAACACACACAGCGAGGCAAAGTCCCTTCTGAGGCTGAGAGGTTCCACATCACCTGTGAGTATGGGATTGTCGACGAGCCTCAACGCCCGTCTTTGCAATGAGTCGAAGGGGCCAAGCTGGTATGCAGGCGCTCCGGCAAAAAGGTGACAGCAGTACTCCATGTGGGGCCGAATTTGTGCCTTATAAAGCAGAAGTCGTTGCCCCGCAGTGAAGTACTGCTTCGCCCTGTTGAGCACTCCAAGTTTCTTTGAGGCCAGCTTGACCTTGTCCTCCAAATGGTTGCGGAACTGAACGTCACTTGAGATGTCGACACCTAGGATCCCAATACTCGAAGAGATGGAAAGTGGTGTGCCCAGGAATTGCGGCGCTACAATAAATGGGGTTTTCTTAGCGGTGAATACACATACTTGTGTCTTAGTGGGGTTAAATTGGACTAGGTTAAGTCGACCCCAATCGGATACTCCCGAGAGAGTAGTCTCGATTTCAGACACAAGTTGTTCGCGTCTCTTCTCCACCTCGAATTGAGGGATATTTGCACGACCCGTGTAACACGTATCCCCGGTACTGTCGTCCGCATAACAATGAATAGATCCATCAGACAGCATGTCATTGATATGCAGCAGAAACAGCGTCGGGGACAACACGGAGCCTTGTGGGACACCAGCGTTTATGTCCATGCGATCCGAGCAGCTGCCATCAACGACGGCTTGGATACTTCTGTTGGACAAAAAGCTGGCAATCCATTCGCAAAGTCCCTCGGGAAGTCCGTAGCGTGGCAACTTCGAAAGAAGACCTCTGTGCCAGACCCGGTCAAAGGCCTTTGCTATATCGAGGCTGACCGCTAATACCTCGCCCCGACTCTCGATAGCTTGCGCCCATCGGTTTGTGAGATACACAAGAAGGTCACCAGTGGAGCGACGGTGGCGAAAGCCATACTGTCGGTCGCTCAGTAGGTCGTTTCCCTCAAGGTATCCCAGGAGCTGTGCATTAATCACACGCTCCATTACCTTCGAGAGAAGGGAGGTTATAGCAATAGGCCTGTAATTAGACGGGTCTGTCTTGTCGCCTTTCTTAGGCACAGCATGCACAAATGCAGTCTTCCACGAGGCTGGGACTTGTCTCGCGGAGTAAGAGAGCGCGAAAAGCCGTGTAAGTACTGGGCACAATTCGGGGGCACAGTGCCTGAGCACCATCGCCGGTATACCATCCGGCCCACTCGACTTCCGAATATCCAGGGACTTGAGTTCCCGCCGGACCACCCGTTGTGTGATTTTAATTTCAGACATGAAAGTACCACAGTTGGGGATAATAGGTGGCTCGGCATTCCCGTCGTTCATCGTCGAGTTTGACGCAAAGAGATTACCCAAAAGATCGGCTTTCTCCTTAGCGCCATGAGCTAGGCTACCGTCGGGTTTTTGCAGCGGCGGAAGGCAGGAATGGCAGAAGTTTCCCTCGGCAGCTTTGGCGAGCGACCAAAATGCTCGACTACCGGATGGGTAACGAGTAAGCCGCTTGCCAATTCCACCGATGAACTCAAACTTCGCCCTGGCAGTAGCTTTTTTACTGGACCTCGAGGCGGCATTCAATTTCCGCTTCACTTCAGCAATGTTAGGATCCTTGTTGGCAAGTGCCGTGGTTCAAGCCTTATATGCAGATTGCTTGCGGTCTCTAGCTTCTCTGCAAGGCCTATTAAACCACGGCCGTTTGCTCGCTCCTGTTGCGATCCAACGGTTGGGAATATAGCATTCCATGCCCGATAGGATCGTTTCAGCGACTGCTGTTGCACAGGAGCTTGGATCCTTTGAAGTGAAGCAAAGCCGCCTCCACGGGTACGACGAGAAGAATTCTCGCAGTCCGTCCCAGTCTGCCATAGGTCAGGGCAAAGTTGTGAGCAGCCCTTCCCGCAAAATCAGTCCTGTGAGACCCCAGCCACTCCACGTGGTGAGCATTGAAGTCCCCCAAGAATACTAAGTCCGCGGCAGGGTACTGCTCAATTACTCTGTCCGCCGACCGCTGCAGGTGCTCAAACAGTTGAGCCGTGCCCAGGTCACCGCTATGAGACCTGTAGATGCACGCATAGATACGGGTGTGGCCACCGTAATCCATACGTACCCATAGTGTGGACAGGTCCCTGTCTTCAAGGCCGTTTAGACGGCGACAACAAACGTCATCCCGGACGTACATGCATACCCCGGCTTTACTCAGGAAGTTATGCTCGAGTCTGTACCCGGGGTACATAAGGTAGGCTGTATCGGCCGGGCATGATATTTGGGTCTCCGTCAGAAAGAATAGGGTCGGCTTTGCTGTCTCAAGATGGTGGTGGACCTCGTTAAGATTGGAATGGAGGCCCCTGATGTTACAGAAGTCCACTTTCTGTGTGGACGAAGGTGCCGCTGTATACACTCTATTCCTTTTTTTTTAATGCCATGATAAAGAAGGGGGGGGGGGAGGTATAGAGAGTCTCTGTGCCGTCAGCGCAGAAGACAAAGCAAGGCTCACCACCACCGCAGACGAGCCAGGGTTGTGTGACTCGCTGGCGCGGCGGGCGGAAGGGCCCCCGGTCCCCTCCCAGATACTATAGCCGAGTCCACTCCGGTTTCCTCCTCCGGCACGACTACAGCACCGGGAACTTTACACAGGCTGCTGGTTCAGCCTCCTGGGGCGGAGATTATGTGATCCCCAGGTTCAGGAACCGTACAGCCTGCGGGCGGCCAGCGGATAACCGTTTCACCGGGTCTCCCTGACCGCCGCGCCAACATTTCACATCCCCACTAGTCAGCGGTAGCATCTAAAGCCTTTGGTCTTCCCACTGACAACACAGAACCTCTCCAGTGAGCTCTGGCTACCCTACTCACCGTCGGGAACACAACATAAGGTTATTATAACCGCGGTATTCTGTAGGGCGAAGGTACTTTCCCAGTCGGACTGCTCAGTTAGGACGGGAGATACCGTCGTGTCCTACCTTCTGTTCTGTGTCCCGTTAGTTCGGACCCTAACGACTTCGAAGCATTGACGCCGGGACATTTTCTAGTAGGGCGTCCGCTTAACGCGTTGCCGGAGTACCCTTATGAGGGCGTGAGGTTGCATAGACTCACGCGGTACCAGATGTTGCAGCAATTCGCGCAAGATTTTTGGAGACGCTGGTCATTGGAGTATCTGCACATTCTGCAGCAGCGCCTTAAGTGGACGGACAGGTCAAACCCTCCCCAGGTGGGAGACCTCGTGTTGGTTAAGGATGCCAACCTATCGCCACTGCGCTGGTGAAGGGGGCGCATTATTAACCTGTTACCAGGGGCAGATGGCACGCCCAGGCTGGCCGAGGTCCTGGTTGGGGGTTCAGTCCTCAGGCGGGCAGTCGGTTCGTTATCCCGGCTGCCTGTAGGTTAATAAGTACTCGGGTTAGGGAAACCCTACTGCCGAGTAGGGCGGGTGGATGTTCGATAAACTTCGAATGTTCCCGAACGGGTGTGTTTGCACTGGGCGGGCGTCCCCCCGCGCATCCTGCGCGGACGCCGGGTGCGCGGCTCGCCGCAGTTCAGTCAACGAAAGCGTTCTTGGGGCGCGCACGTACGCCATCGTGTCGCGAATTGACTACCAATATACGCGTATTCGGGACGCCGGGAATTACGAACTGAGTGTTAAGACCGTAAGCTATATACACGCGTGATCGCCGGGAGTGTTTTAGCAGCTTACGATAAAAATCGCTTCCACTGGGCAAGGGTGCAGACCGTTGAGCTCCCACGGGCTGAAGACATTGAAGGTCAAGATATTGGGGGCCCCCTTTGACAAAACTTCACTTCGGGCAGCGGCAGAAGAAACCCGTGGTGAGTCCTTAAAGTCTACTAAACAAGGGTTGTAATTCGCCACCAACAGGAACTGCAGAGGGCGGAATAAAAAGCTCCATCCCCTGTAGCACCACGTCGGTAACAAAAGTACTTTAAAACAATATTGTTTTATTTTTATATAGTCATATTCATTCATTTGTGAGCAATAAAACATAATAATCCTCATATTATGTTTTATTCTAATCCAGTCGCATCGAAAAAATACCTTAAATATTGCAACTTTCTTAAAATTAAATAATAAATAAATAAATATAAATATTCCACGACATTTCACACAACGCTATCTAGACCCATGGTAAGCATAGCTTAACTAGTGAACAGGGAGATAACAGCACTTACCTCGACTGTTCAGGAAAGTGTGGCTAACCTAATATTCTATCCTAGTCTATCCTAACGAAGGAGTACTTACGGTACTCCTAAGGCAAAAGTATCCTAACTAATCCTAATCCCGTCACCCTATACTACTGTAATCCTAACGTCCTCCTAACTGCTACCCTATGGTGCAATACACGCTTGGTTCTCGGGGGCTCGTTGGCAGACCAAGTTGTGTTCGCAACCCTAACCTATAGTTCGTCACGGCGTGGTACTCGGTGGTGTTCGGTGACACAGACCTCCGCTCGTGTACGTCACTACGGTGCGTCGTTGGTACCCCTACGTGTCCCTACTCCCTTAGCCCTACTACCCTAGCCCTACTATAAGTATTTAAAATACATATATATAATAGGTACAGGATATCTGATGCCAGGCGACCTAAGACACCAGACGGACAGAGACAGGAATTGGGGTGCAGGTGGTAAGGTTTTCTCACTGCCGGTCAAGCAGGCTCACAAGACCGATCAGGTACTGACGGCTAAGGGTGTCTTGGCCACAGTGAGAGGTTGGATAGGTAATGAGTCAAAGTCGGGCTCAACTTGATGACTGGTTTATTCTTACTTTCACTATATCTTAAATACTAATTTAATCATATGTACACAACTATAACTACGTCTTAGTGTGCTATTGGTGTACATGCAACTTCAGCAGTCCTTTTCCTCGTCCGTCACTTTCACTACGTGATGATAAGAGCATCTTAGTTTATTATTTGGATATCACGTAGTGTCCATTGACGTCAGAATATAGGAATTTGCTATAAGTCATGTTCATGCGTGAACATTCTGGCCACTCCCAGAGGTAGGCGCCTTCAGTTCGTAGAGCTCAATGGCGTCCTCCTTGGCTGGAACGTGGTTGTCATCCGAATGTTGTCTTGCTGGCTTCGGTATTCGGTTCGGCTGGCTGTAGACAGCATCCCATATAGTGTGTGGTGGAGGTTGATTGGCGGTGGGTTGCTCTGCGTGCTGCGGCCGCTCTCTCCTGGATACCTTGGGGCGATACTTATTACGCTGGCACGTTGTGCTGAGGCAGCTCGCGATCTTGGGTCCAAAAACAATTAGCATGATAATTATCACCAACATACTTATCGATGATACTATACTTACTAAGTAGGTATGTGACTGAATTTGATACCACACATTATTTGATAGACTGGTTTCTAAGTTGACTTCTTTGTTGATTAAATGTTGATAGAAATCACTTGTACTGTCTATCACGTCTTCAGCTGACTTGTTTAGTTTCCCCCTCGTAGTGGGTATGTAGGTGCTGATGTTGAAGTCCAGTGGTTTGGTGTATGACGAGACTACCTGCACTGATAGTGCACGCTTGGCAGTCAGTCTGCTGTTAGCCGATTTAATTAAACAGTTGTCGGCTATTCTGATGACCCCGACATCTTGAAGGACTATCTCCTCCCGTTGACCATCACAAATGATGGATACGGTAATATGATCTTTTGCTATGAATAGCCATGAATTTTGCATACATAGCTGTTTCCATATGATGGTATTTGGTATTACGAATTTGTTTGACGGACACTTCATACTAGTTTGATTCCTGAGAAGCTGTTCAACAATGCAATTCTCGTGGACTTGCATGTTCTTCACGACCCTCGGAAAACACATAAGATGCTCCCGTCGTTGAATGCAACTGCTAAATTCGTCTCGGTCCAGCTCAAAATATTGTTCATTGTTGTAATCCAGTGCTATATAAGCCTTTTGCACCTCTATGCTTTGAAATGACTTGTCCTCATTTTTCTTCGGAACCGTTGTTATGTGAATCAAAGTATATCGTGTTATGTCTTGAATAGGGAAATAGGCGTGTACTTGTATGTGCGTATTATTTTCCGCTATTCTGGTTTCTAACAATTGCTGCTGCAATATCCTCAAGTTTGATGGCATTTTTCTGTTGGCTGACGATACTAAATCACTGACATTTTTTTGTGATAGTACACTATACACGTTTGCTTTGGCTAAATATATTTCTAGTAATCCGTTGTAGTGGTTTAATATTTCTTCAATATAGTTATTCGCTAGCTGATATGTCTGCATGATTTGGATTTTTATGCTATTGTGGTTGGTTGTCACATACCAGTGATCATAGCTATTTATCTTTTCAATCACTTGAGATAATTTCGTATGAAAGTTTTCTAACTTGTTACTTATCCTTGCTTCGGTGCTGTTTATTTGCGACATAGCCGATATCATAAACTTCGTTTGATGATTGGCCGCTTCAATTAATTTCTGCTGGTTTTTATTCAACGAGTCTATATCTTGATAAACTTCGTCATTTACCCCAAACACTGATGTCATAAATTGCCCTAGTAAGCCCCTTTTTTTTCTTGTTGTATTGATTTCTGTTAGGCATTCTTTTACTCGTTCAAATTTTGCTTCTTGTTCTAGTAATTGCTGATAGAACTGTTCGCAATGCGTTTCGGTCGTCACGACGGCCGCATTGTCACACATTTGTTTAAATCTAGCAATTGTTGATTTTATTTCAGCGTGTTCTTGGCTGAGGCGGTTCCGTTCGTATACAATTTCTATTCTAAACATGCCTCGGTCTATGTTTGCAATCCCTAGTTGCTCCACATAAAATCCGGGTGACAAACTTTTCACCGAGTAAGTTAATGTTGCGTGTAGACTAGTAAATAGCTGTATAAATACTAGTAAATATATAAACCATTTGGACGTTGTACACCTCTGATTTCTACTGCTATTTGACCTGGCACTGACGTTTGCATGAACAGTGCTATTACTGCAGCGCTTCTCTACACCCGCCTCATCTGGTAGCGGAATAAGCGTATGTATGGATCGTTTCTGGGTGGCGCCTGACGGTTTTATTAGAGTGACTACTCTCACTAACCCATCTTTGCCTGGGTGTATTTCCTTGACTCTCGCAACTGGCCACTTGCTTGGACTAATATTTTCATCTTTTATAAGAACCAGGGTGCCGATTGACAGGTTTTCCTGATTAGATTTCCATTTATATCTTTGTTGTAATTGGTGTAAATATTCGTGCGTCCATGTTTTCCAAAAATCCCTTTTCATTTTTTGAATATTTTTCCATCTATTTAAAATATCTGTATTTAAGTTAGATAGTGGATCAGGTATTCCTACTGCTTCTCTTCCAATTAGAAAATGACTCGGGGTTAACACTAAGTTATCATTTATATCCTCACTTAGCGCGCATAACGGTCTTGAATTCAGACATGCTTCAATTTGATGCAAGAATGTAGATAATTCTTCATAAGTTAATGTCTGATCCCCGATTACTCGGCGTAAGTGATGTTTCATTGATTTTACTCCAGCTTCCCAAATACCACCGAAATGTGGCGATGCTGGCGGAATAAAGTGCCATTGTATCCCTATGGCTGTTGTTCTGTTTAGAAACTCCTTCGACTTGGTTATCTCTAATACTTCTTGCTGTAAAAATTTTGCTGCTCCGACAAAGTTCGTACCGTTGTCACTGTATATGTGTGACACGGGACCTCTCCGTGCTGTAAATCTCCTTAATGCGGCTATAAAGCTCTCAGTGGACAAATCTCCCACTAATTCTAAGTGTATAGCTTTTGTTGATAGGCATACAAAGACTGCAATGTATCCTTTATATGATTTATGACCTCGACCCTTCATTGCTCTTACTTGTATGGGCCCTGCATAGTCGATTCCTGTATGAGTAAACGGAAACGATTCTGTTACTCTGGCTTCCGGCAGGACTCCCATCTTCTGTCCATTCGTCGATGATCTATATCGTATGCATTTCACACATCTTCTTATGTAATTTTTCACTATACGTTTCCCTCCAGGAATCCAATATTGTTGTCTTATATACGATAATGTTAAACTGTTACCCCCGTGTAATGTCGTCAGGTGTGCATCATGTATTATGCTTAACGTTGCTTGGTGATTGTGGGGTAACAAAATAGGATGTTTTTGATCATACGGAAGTCTTGAATTTTGAAGCCTTCCTCCGACTCGTAACAATCCCTGCGCATCAATAAATGGGTCTAAACATGACAGTCTACTGCCCTTCTTTAGCGCTATCCCATTATTGATCGCTTTATACTGTTCCGAAAATTCCTCCTTTTGAATAAGTTGTAGGACTCGATATTTAGTTTCCTTAATTTCCTCACAGCTTAATGGACCCTTATTTCTCTGCCGATGTATAATTCTATAGCAATATGATAACACTCGTATCATTCTGTTAAAGCTTGAGAATCTATGAAATATAGATACACATGGCGTTATGGTTACGTGATTACTGCGTTTCATTTCTTCACAATTCTTTGGAATATTTTTTGTGATTGGTAGTGTAGACGTCTTCAGCCATTCTGGGCCCTCCCACCATATTTTCAATTCTTGTAGTTTATTCGGAGCTATACCCCTTGTGATTACGTCTGCGGGGTTCTCCGAAGTATTAACGTAATTCCACTTGGCTTTCGGTAGTAATCTTTGTATTTCCGAAACTCTGTTGGCTACGAACGTTTTCCATCGACCTGCTTCCCCTGTGATCCACCCTAGGGTGATCATTGAATCTGTCCAGCAATACGTGTGTATAATTGGGACCTTCAAGTCATTTTTAATCTTGCTCATCAACTTGGCAAGGAGGAGTGCTGCACACAGCTCTAATTTAGGTAGCGTAGTTTTTTGTTTTCTTGGCGCTACCTTAGATTTTGCTTGTAACAGCGTAATATCATAACAACAGCTGTTATTGTTGCGCACTCGACAATATATAACTGCCCCGTAGGCTTTCTCGGAACTGTCACTGAATCCATGAAGTTCAATTTGTGACTCCGATGTATATCTACACCATCTAGGAATAGAGATACTTTCTAGCATTTTTAGCTGATCTTGTAGTTCTCCCCATCTTCTTTTGATAGTATCATCTACAGGTTCATCCCATCCGCTGCAATTAGTCCACAGTTCCTGGATGATCAGTTTCATATTAATTATGACTGGTGCTAACCACCCTAGTGGGTCAAATAATTTTGACACTTCCGACAGGATAAACCGCTTCGTTGGATTTTGGTTTCTATTTATTATAATTTCAAATGAAAACCTATCTTTTGCTGGTGACCATAATATCCCTAGTGATTTTCTGGTTTCATCTAGAGGTATTTTTAACATGCTGTCATTCTGACGTTCATTTGGTATATTTTCCAATACTTCAGCGCGATTGGATGACCATTTTCGTAGATTAAATCCACCAGTCTTGACCATGCGGATTAATTCGTTTTGTAATGACCTTGCTGACTCAATATCTTTTGCCCCTGACAACATATCGTCGACATAGCAATCTTGCAGTACTATTTGACTCGCTCTCGGGTAATCCTTCGATTCACTTAATGCCAATTGTTGTAATGTCTTGATCGCTAAGTACGGTGCGGCTGCAGTCCCGTACGTAACGGTTGTCAACTCGTATTCGTCGATGGGATGTTTAGGTGACTCTCTCCATAATATTCTTTGGTATGGGTAGTCCTGTTCATTAATTTTAATGAACCTATACATTTTTTCGACGTCTGCCATAAACACTACTTCGTGTTTACGCCATCGTAATAATATCGAGGCCAGGTCTTGTTGTAACCTTGGGCCTGTAAACATATTAGCATTTAAGCTAATGTGGGCGTTGACTTTGCTTGACGCATCGAATACCACCCGTAGTTTGGTAGTCAGTGAGTCTTCTTTTATCACCGGTTGGTGTGGAATGTAGTATTTGCCTTGGCAATACTCAGATTTTGGTACTTTTCTCATATGACCCATTTCTTGGTACTCATTGAGAAATTCTTTATACTGGTTTTTCAGCACACTATTTTTCTCGAATTTTCGTTCTAATTGTAATAGTCTAGCAACTGCTATTTGGCGTGTATTCCCATACTCTATGTCGGGATTTTTGAAGGGAATCCTCACGGTGTAGGTTCCATCCTCGTTTCGTATTGTAGTTTGGTGATAGAACGTTTCACATAATATATCTTCCTTGGATAGATTATATTTTTCAGGAATCTCTTCTAATTCCCAGAATTTTGTTACTTGTTCTATTTCACCCGTCGTTGTCGTCATACTAACAATCTTTAAACTGTTAGTGATTGGATTGCAACATATTCCGGATAATATCCACCCAAACTCCGTGTTTTGAGCAATAATTCCGTTTGCATTCTTATCCAACCCTTGTAGTAGTATTCTACTATATTCCTGAGCGCCCAAAATTATATTTATTGGACCTCGTTGGTAATATGTAGGGTCTGCAATTAGTTTATTTACTAAGCAGCTTGTTTGTACCTGTGGTACATCTTTGTTTGGTAGTGAACCGGTAAGTTTCGGCAAGATTATAAGTTTTATGGGTAACTTAAACTCGCTCGGGAACCTTGGTTCAAGTTCGACGTTGATACAATAGTTCGACGTCTTCGGTGTCTCGTCAGCAATACCAAGTATCTCGGTTTTAACTTTGCTGCGAGGGTAGGACAGTAATTGGGCTACTTCCTCGGTACAGAAAGAGGCCTCTGAACCTTGATCACAGAGCACTCTTAGCAAGTATGGTGTGCCATCTATGGCGTGAGCTTGCACCAGAGCTGTTGCTAACAATGTCGTTTTCTGTGTCTCCGATTCTTCTGTGGTAGACATATTTGCCTTGGTTTTACTCGTACTTGGGTTCTCTGCTGTATTCGTTGAACCTTTATAATTATCACTCTTGTAGTATTTGTATGTTGGTTTGTCGCTTGTTTGCGACCTATGTAGCCATGTATGATGGTTATGCTTTCCGCATTCTCGACACTTCGCCGTACTATAACACGGATATGATGATTCATGCTTTAAGCATTGTTTACATATTCTATGTTTATTCACCTCGCTATGACGTTGATGTGCTGACAACGCAATAAATTGTTTACATTCGTATATTGTGTGTTTATCATCATTACATAACCAGCACGTGCTACTTACATTCTTTGCTTTTTGTTTACTTGCGGTTTGCCCTGCTTCCGGACGTGGTTTGATATTATCTTCGCTGTTTTCAAGACACTTAAACCGTTTTTCGAGGAAAAACATCATTGAGGAGAATGATTGAGGTTGGTTTGGCTCTTGTAATTGTTCTTCATACTTCTCATCTGTTTCCGAATCCCAAGTTCGGCTTAACATGCGTGTTAACAAAGGGCACCATGAGGATATATCAATCTTTTGGTTTTTTAGTGCTTCCAAGTTCTCGTTCATCGTGTCATGTAAACTTTTCAAATTGCTTGCAGTTCCTACTTTTATTTTTTGTAGATTCATGATGTTGTCTATATGTTTGGTAATGATAATCCTTTCATTTTTGTAGCGATTTATTAACAGTGTCCAGGCAGTTGAATAGTTTGCTTCGCCGATGGTTAGATGTTTGATAAATTTATATGCCTCCCCTCTGGTATGCGTTTTTAGATACTGCATTTTTTCTGTGGCTGTCAATGACTCACTTTCATGAATAACCTTCGAAAATAAGTCATAAAACGAACTCCATGACTCATATCTCCCGGAGAAGGTCGGAATGGTTATTTCTGGTAATTTTAACGATGAGCCGTGTCCACTCTTGCTCGTCTGTATCTTATCATATAATTGATCTAGTATGATATCATACTCCAATTTCAGTGTTTCGAAAGTTTGTTCCTGGAAGTATTCATGCTCCAATGTACTTCCCTCTTCTATAATACTGAAGTGAGTTTCCTCTATTTTATCGCACTGTGTTTGTAACGTCGCTATAAGCATTTTAAAATGAGAAGTTGGTTTATTACTTGATATCGCCAATTTGGCCTTGTTTAGGCTAAACTGCATCTGTTTGATGCGATATAACTGCAGGTTCATTTTTGCTGAGTTGTTCCGGATTGTTTCGGGTTGTATCTCCTCTAATCCCCGCAGCTGTTGAGTAGACTTAATCCTCTCTTCGCATTCTTCCAGATGTCGTATTGCGCTAGTATAGTTTCTTTTGATGGCTCCAAAGTAGTCAGATTCCACATAAGTATGTTTCTTTACGGCTTCCTGATCTTCTAATTTTGCATGGTTTTCCGAAGCTTTCGTGAAAGCTTCTGTTAATTGGTCTCTTCTATTCCTTATATATTCTTCTGTTTTCCTCGCTGTCGAGTCTTTTTTAATATTTGTAAGTAGTTGGTTTATTGTCTTGTTATATTCTTCTTGACTTTTGATAAGCGAGTTAATTTGCTGGATGTCCATGTTGAGACGTGCCTCCCTAACTGTATCCACCTAGTATAACTACAAACTCGAAGGATAACTGTTATCCACCTAGTGTAGTTGTAGTGTAACTCGAAGGACCAAACTGAACAGGGAGATAGCTACAAAGCTACAAACTCGAAGGACCAAACTGAACAGGGAGCTAACTACAAACTCGAAGGACCAAACTGAACAGGGAGATAACAGCACTTACCTCGACTGTTCAGGAAAGTGTGGCTAACCTAATATTCTATCCTAGTCTATCCTAACGAAGGAGTACTTACGGTACTCCTAAGGCAAAAGTATCCTAACTAATCCTAATCCCGTCACCCTATACTACTGTAATCCTAACGTCCTCCTAACTGCTACCCTATGGTGCAATACACGCTTGGTTCTCGGGGGCTCGTTGGCAGACCAAGTTGTGTTCGCAACCCTAACCTATAGTTCGTCACGGCGTGGTACTCGGTGGTGTTCGGTGACACAGACCTCCGCTCGTGTACGTCACTACGGTGCGTCGTTGGTACCCCTACGTGTCCCTACTCCCTTAGCCCTACTACCCTAGCCCTACTATAAGTATTTAAAATACATATATATAATAGGTACAGGATATCTGATGCCAGGCGACCTAAGACACCAGACGGACAGAGACAGGAATTGGGGTGCAGGTGGTAAGGTTTTCTCACTGTCGGTCAAGCAGGCTCACAAGACCGATCAGGTACTGACGGCTAAGGGTGTCTTGGCCACAGTGAGAGGTTGGATAGGTAATGAGTCAAAGTCGGGCTCAACTTGATGACTGGTTTATTCTTACTTTCACTATATCTTAAATACTAATTTAATCATATGTACACAACTATAACTACGTCTTAGTGTGCTATTGGTGTACATGCAACTTCAGCAGTCCTTTTCCTCGTCCGTCACTTTCACTACGTGATGATAAGAGCATCTTAGTTTATTATTTGGATATCACGTAGTGTCCATTGACGTCAGAATATAGGAATTTGCTATAAGTCATGTTCATGCGTGAACAACTAGCTTGTGTTATGGAATCTAGAATGCGGATAAACATACTTAGATACGTTTTTTTTTGTAAATACATACATATTATAAATAGAAACACCCAGACCAATGCATATATACATATTCCTGCATACAAATATTTGCACTGAGCGGAGGTTGTTGTTTTTCTTTTGTCTTAATATTTACACCAATAAATAATTACCGTAGTCGTCATAAATACTAATTCTAATTACCGTTTCAAGTAAAAAAAAAGAAATAATAATAACTCGAAAGGTACTTACATCTATATAGCGCCACTTAGATATATAAACAATAGAGCTTAGTAAGGATCATATAACATATACAATGCCTGCAATAAATGAACAATAATTAGCTTGAGAACACCATATCGTGAGAATGACCGATGTAATAGATTATAAAAAAAAATAACCTATCCATTCAAGTTAAATCCTTCTAACACTGGATAGACGTCGATTTAGTTGAATAGTAAAAAGGAATATAACGTTAAAGTAGAAAAATGTTAAGCCGTTTTTACTAAAAATATAGATAATTTTCTCATTAGACTATCCTCACCTAATCAGATACTTATCATATATTACACAGACTATTATTTGCATACTACAGAGTGGTACAGAATTTAATCGCCCGTTTTCAAATTGCTTCACTATAATAATTATTATTATTTCTATTCATTATTTATTTCAAATTTTGCATTACACGAGGTCCGAAACCGAAATGAATACAAAAAGATTTTTATACCACTTATGTGGCAGGACAAGCACATGGTCTGATGGAAAGTGGTTACCGTGGCCTATGGAAGTGTGCAAGGGTGTCAGACTCGTGCTGCCGACCCTGTAGGAACCTCCTAATGCCCTTGAAGAGCTCCATATTGACACCAAATTCAATATACTTATTTTGCCTTTTTTTAACAAGCTAAGCTAAGCTGTAGCGTTTCTGTTCAGCTATGGAATTAACTCGCGGCTGTGGTCTCGAAGAGATTACAAGATAAGGTTCTTAGAGGGTTCCAGAGTCGGTAGCAAGAGTGTGATCCCTGGTATAATATATATCAGGAAGGATGTGTGCTTGTCTGCCAACTCAGTGGTATAAATAAATTATATTATTATTCTCTATATTAGCAAATAATTGCTAATTAAGAGAATAATAACATTTTTTTAAATCAAGATAATAAAGCGATTATAACTAGATATTTTAAAGACAAATATTTACATGCTACTGAGTGATACAGTATCAGATAGCTGGTGTTTTATATACGATTCATATTATTTTATATGTTACTAGAGAGTTAAGAGCACCCGGCAACGGATGCTAAGCGGTTGCAGCTGAGGGTGGGTTCTGCCCGGAGATCTAGGTGGCGCCCCATACTGGGTGTATGGGGCGCCCTGGGTATTGAGAATACTCATTGGCGAATATATCTACCTATCAGGATGGGTATTAGCGGGATTTGCTTTAAAATATGTATGTTCGTTTCAATTATAATATATGATTAAACGAACTCCTGAGTGAAGTTCTATCATTATTATATGAGTTGCTTCATTAGAATATATGAATTATTACACCGTAGTTTCCTTGTTTACATTTTAACACCGCACATTTTTTAAAGATATTTTAAAAGAAACATAGACGAATTTCCGGTCTGCCTATCCCTAGCGCGCCATCTTGTTGTTTGTTCATTTTTTAGAGTAATATAACCTATACAAAACTTTCTATTAATTGGGAAGACACTAGGTAGGGAGGGTGCTCATATATTCTAATGAAGCAACTCATATAATAATGATAGAACTTCACTCAGGAGTTCGTTTAATCATATATTATATATTCCTTGCTTCATTATTCATATATGAATTATTACACCGTAGATGTTAAGAGCAGAAAGTTTTGAAATGAAAAGCATACTAATTATATACTCATAGTTTTAATCATAATTATAGTACAGTAATTATCATTACTACCTTAAGTACTTAGGTAAGTTTACTTTTTAAGTTATTGATTTATATCATTGATCAATTCATTATTGATTCGAAGATAAATAAACAGACTGGGCAAATTCGCCTTCATTTAATATAGTTCGGTTGTAAAACCGGGCAAAAGAGTTAGACGAGCTGGTCCAGCCAGCTGTCTTGCGAATGGTTTCGATATTGACGCCAGCAGAGCTCGCAGCGGAGGTCGATGCGTGGCGCGTACTATGAGCACCAAATAAACTTATGTTAACCCCGCTCTCTGCCAGGACTTGTTTAATCCATCGGCTGATGGTCTGCGTCGTAGCTGCTTTATGAGGACGTTTGTACGTCAGAAGCAGCCTGTTTGTTCCTTCAGGTCGGATATTTCTAGTTTTAGAAATATAGTCTGAGAGGACTGTCGCTGGACAAATACTGGTATTTTCCCTAAAGTATGGCAAGAATAAAACAGGTTGGTCTCTACCAGGTGCTGATGTTTTTATAATATCGGTTATGAGGATCTTAATACCATTATCCGAGGAAGAAATATTTTCGAGCTTGATCAGAGAAAGCGTCTGCACCTTGTGAGCGGTGCAAATAGCCAAAGATATTACAAGTTTCTAAGTGATTTTTTCAAGTGAAAGGTCCGTGTTAGGAATCCATGTGGAAATTAGATTTAGAACTAATTGGGGATTCCAGGTGCTAGAATATTTAGCTTTTACGGGTTTAATTTTGTATGCCCCCTTTAGCAATCGCCTGACGCATTCATCTGAACCGATTTTATTGCCAATGAAAACTGACAAAGCAGAACGGTGGGAATTTAGACTGCCATATGCACAACCGGCAATATGGCTTCAGGCCGAAACGGTCAACGGGTGATCTTCTGGCGTATGTTACCCATCTTTGGGGTGAGGCTATGGACAAGCACGGCGAGTCACTGGCAATTGGTCTTGACATCGCCAAAGCTTTCGATAGAGTCTGGCACAAATCGCTTCTTTCCAAGCTACCAGCCTTCGGTCTGCCCCCTAGACTATGCAACTGAGTTGCTAGCTTCTTGCAGGATCGCCGTATTCGCGTCCTTTGTGATGGACGCGCCTCGGAGTTCTTGCAGGTAAATGCTGGTGTGCCGCAGGGGTCCGCCCTGTCCCCTACTCTCTTTCTTCTGCATATCAATGACATGCTGTCTACCGGCAGCATTCATTGCTATGCAGATGATAGCACCTTGCACGGGAGTTATCATGGACGTCCTGCGGATAAGCAGTCGGATATCGCAGATAAAAGGCAGCTTCTTGTCACTGAGCTTGACCGGATCCTGAACAACATTTCCCAATGGGGCTCTGAGAACCTGGTCGAGTTCAATGCCAAGAAGACACAGGCATGTGCGTTCACAGCAAAGGTATCTTCTTTCCTTCCCCTTCCCACTCTTCAGAGCACTCCACTGCCACTGCAGGACAACCTGACTATCCTCGGTATGGATGTTCGCTGCAAACTGAATAACAAAAACTACATCGAGAGTATCATCAAAACAGCCTCGCGTAAACTCGGAGTCTTGAACAGAGTGAGACGGTTTTTCACGCCGGAGCAGCGGTGTCTTCTAAACAAGACCCAAATTCGGTCCTGCGTGGAATACTGCTCGCATCTCTGGGATGGCTCCGCAAAGTACTTATTAGATGCTCTCGACAGGTTGCAGCGACGCGACGTGCGGTCCGCATTATTGGGAATCTCGAGGTCACAAGTACCCTTGAGCCTTTGCAGATGCGTAGAGATGTTGCATCCTTGGCAGTATTTTACCGTCTCTACCATGGTGAATGTTCTGATGAGCTCTTCCAACTGGTCCCGCCCTCTCCTTTCCTACATAGGACAACACGAGCAGGGCTTAGATGTCACCCGTATACGGTGCAGAATATTCCCTCAAGAACCAAGCGGTTTGGTGACTCCTTTCTTTGTCGCACCATTAAGACCTGGAACTCCTTGCCAGCTCACGTGTTTCCTTCTTCCTACAGTCCCGGGTCCTTTAAGCGGGGCGTGAAAAAGCATCTGATGAGGCCGTCAAGCTGAGTGCCACCATTGTTAACATGGTACGTGTTTGTAATGGTGACCCTCTTTTCTGAGACTTTGCCTTCAGCTTACCATCAGGCGAGGTGAAGTCAAATTGACGTGTCCTACATAAAAAAAAAAACCATTATTAAATTGCGTTGCTAGAAATGTAAGAATTGATGTTTTCGATGGTTTGTAAAGATCAATGTTTTTCGCGATGCAAAATTCCCACCATAATTTAAGTGAGGTATTGTACTGTTTGATAGTACTGTCTGAGAGCGAGGATAACATCAGTGTTGATGATTCCGCGCAGGCACCCTTTCTCAAGAACGACGCCCGGAGAGCCTCGCGACAGCCAGGGTAAGGTTGGGGTAAGGTTGTGTAAGGGGTGGTGATCTCTGAAATGAGATTGCAAAAGGTTTTTACTGGGATTTAAATAATATACATCCGAAACTAGATTTTTTTGCAGAAGCGGAAACCAGGGCTGTGAAGGCCAGTAGGGATATACTAGTATACCATGTGTCTTATCTTCAATAATTTTTCTGAGGCATTTTAGTATCAACAAAAATGGCGGAAAGGCGTAAAAATAGTCTGTATTCCAACTTATCGTGAATGCGTCTATGATTTCCGCGTCTGGATCCTGTTTCCATGAAACAAATTGGCTACACTTAGCGTTATCTCGTGAAGCAAAAAGATCTATTTCCGGTTTTCCAAAATATCGTGTGATTTTTGTTTAGACCTCATCAGAAAGCGACCATTCAGTGTCCGGATTGACTATTCTGGAGGCGGCATCTGCGTGGTTTTGTTTGGTGTTCACGTATGACGCGAATATCCAAATACCACGCTGCTCACACCACTTCCAAAGTAATCGAGATAAGTCGTTAAGGTGAGGGTATTGTATACCTCCCATACGATTTACATAACTTATTGCAGTTGTGTTGTCTATACGTAATAATATTGCACAGTTAGTTATATTATTGGCAAAGGATTTCAAGCCCAGAAAAACAGCCATTAGTTCTAAGTAATTAATATGGTGTAATTTTTCTGTGACCTTCCATTTCCCGTTTACTTCTTTTTGCTTACAGACAGCACCCCATCCTGTTCTAGAAGCATCGGAATAGATTTCGAGTTCAAAGTTTGGTTGCCTCATAAAATGGGATGCATTAAAAATGTTTGACGACCAGCTACTTAAATCCTCCAATATAACATTAGGTTGGTTAATAATGGCTTCATAGTCATTATGCCTGAGCAAAGCTAGATATTTTTGGCGTTCTAAAACCTTGGTGTACATCCATCCGTACTTAGCTGCCGGGCATGCGGCAACCAAAATTCCGATAAGTTGAGCAAATTCACGTATAGAACAAGATGGTAACTTAGTAAACTTTGAAACTAACTCTGCAATTTTACTTCGTTTATCGGAGGGTGGACATATGCTTAGGTTTTGGGTGTTATAAACAAACCCTAAAAACTTACATGATTGCTGTGGCGTCAAACAACTTTTGTCGTATGTAGAATATACTGCTTCCGGGCTGTTTGGCCGTGGTCGATGTGAAACTTGCGTTCCAGACGTTTCGTCGATCACTGCGGTCGACATCTTCAGTGGCGCAGGGCCGGGCGACGACAACTTCGGAGACCTTGCCTCGCCGGCGGCTGACTTGCGACTAATGCCGAATCTTGAATCACGGCTGTATTTATAGGCACGGTCGGAGCGGGGAATCGACTCATTCGATTCTGATTGGTCGAGCGCTGTGGCGCGGACGTACGCGATCCTGATTGGTTGTTGAAGCAGTATATTCTACATGCAACGCCGGCCGTGAAAGCCTGAAGACTTATAACTTTTGTCGTAGTTGACAACAAAACCTAGACAACGGAGTAACCTGATCGTTTCTTTGACGTTCTCTACGCATTGATCATAAGTATTACCGATGCATAGAATATCATCTAAATAACAAACGGATTGGAACCCGCGAAATCTGAGAACAGCTATAACTTCCCTCATAAGCTTAGTAAATACGCGTGGAGCCACAGATAATCCGAACGGTAAGGCATTAAAGGCGTATGTGAATGTTTTAATAGAATTATTAGGTTTGAATTGAAATTTCAAATATCTACGATCAGAAGGTCGTATAGGCAAGAGAAAATATGCATCCTTCAGATCGATAGTGGCCAAGTATCCATCACGTGGTATTAATTTACATGCCGTCCGGTAATCCTCCATCTTAAAATGCTCGTTTCGAATTAATTTGTTCAAAGGTTTTAAATTCAATATAAAACGTTTGCCCCATTGGGTTTTGGAGTGAGGAATATTTTAGAAATGAATTGATCATTTGTAACGCTACATTCAGAAATGGCTCCTATTTCTATCAATTTAGTAATTGCTTCTAGCATAGACAAGTTTTCAGTGTATGAAAAGTTATTTTGCGGTATTTTTGATTGAATTACAATCGATCGAAACGGTATGGAATAGTCGTATTTTATCCAATCAAGTACTACCCTGTTGTTTGTTATTTGCAACCAACAATCGTAAAAGTGGGTAAGTCTGCCCGCATGTACCTGAGCTAGTGAAGATTCTGCGCCGGGGCACGTGATTTGTCCTGATTCGTATTCCGCTGCGGCTGATGCGCTGGCGCTGTGTAAGGTCGACGAGCTCCTGAGCTCGCTGCCGGCCTCCTGTGGTAACCCCCTCGCCCCCCCCTGTTCGCCGGGAAACGAGGAGGCGCGTTCCAGTTTCCCTGGTGGGAAGACCGATTGTTGGAAGTCGAAGCCGTAGGTTTTTGAGGCTTGACTGGTTTTTTGATAGAGAGGCCTTGCTTCTCGATGGCCTTCGCGGCTTTTATCTTCTCCGAGAGCGATGACCCAAACAATGATTCGTCACGCTCGGATTCGCTAATCATATGTAAAAATGATTTGTCCAAACTGGGTGTAACAAGCTTTATCCGATTTTGCGTTGCTAAGAAATGTGAATCACATAACAGTCGGTAACCATTGCTTAGATGTTTCATCGCTTGAACTTTGTTGTCGCTCTTTAACAGCAAATCCATACCTCTGTTGATGGCCGTTATACCAGCTCCAAGTTGTTGCTGTGATGATACCACAGTTTTGTCACGATTGCGAACCATGTCCGGTACCGCCGCAGAGATCTCTGCGTTCAACTTCGGCGCTTGTAAGAGCTCACAGTTGTCCGGTATTAAGTAATCTTTCAGAAGCTTATCTTTACTTTCTTTGGGCACCCCTTTCTTGAGTAAAGGTAGCCACAATTTGGATAGATTGTCGTGTATGCTTTCACCATAATCCGGTGAATCAGACGTGGATTCTCCAAGGGCAGACAAGAGTTCTGGATCTAGCTCAGATGCGACTTCTTCTGCCTGTAGACCGGTCTGAAACATATCTCCGACAAACGTTTCCCTGCCGAATGATCTGTAGGGACACAGTAAGTACATTGTACAAGGCACGGCGTTGCTTACGCAGCGAATTCCATTCGCGGCACGTCGCGGCATTAGCCCGCGCCTGCGCCAGTTACCTCCCAACAATTCGGCCGTTCGCTTGTGTCCACACCTCAACCCTTCGCGATATAGTAACCTTGTAACCGTGTTAGACTAGGTTCAGTAATTAAACAGTGCAGTCAATTTTATAACGTAACGTTTTATTTAATCATCCTAGCCGTGCAGTTACGGTGGAAGAGGGCTTCCAGTGGGGACGTACTCTGCACGTGCCATAGTAACTCAACACGCACCTTCCAGTATATCTCTCTCACTAATATCTAAAACCCCACAGTGGTGACCTTCCGACGTTCGTTAGCATGACTGTGTCAAAATTAGTTTTCGCTTGTGTGACAGCGTAATCGTACCTAATTACGCTTTAAAGGGGGTAACTCACGAGGTGGCCAAGCGAACACGCGGTAAGACTTTTACGCGAGCGCCTGCATACTTGAATTGTTTTAGTAATTCTGTAAAAGACTTAAGTGTAATTAAATTAGTGAAATGGCGACCACCGAAGCCGCGCCCGAGCAAAAAGTCATAGTGGAAGACGTCGGACTTGCAGCTATCTCTGTCGCATCCCGAATATCTACATTTTGGACCGACCAACCACGAGTTTGGTTCCTCCATGCGGAAGCCGTGTTACGACCGCAGAAGATGAGCGACGACGCGAGATTCGACATCGTAGTGTCCAAGCTAGGCAAGGAAGTAATCCAACAGGTATCGGACATAATTATTACGCCGCCGACCGAAAAGAAATATGACCTTTTAAAGTATAGATTACTACAAATTTACGAAGAATCTGAGAACCGGAAAATACAGAAATTAATTGGCGAAATGGACCTCGGTGACCAAAAACCTTCGCAATTGTTGCGAAAAATGCAAGACTTAGCAAGGGGTAAGGTGGCCGATGACACCCTCAAGGTGCTATGGCAGAATCACCTGCCGACCGCAGCGAGAAGTGTATTAGCCGCAGCGGATACCAAGGATTTGGAACGATTGGTAGCTATAGCGGATAAAATAGTAGAAAACATTCAACCAGCACAAGTAGCAGCCATATCCGAAAGCGCGAGTACATCGAAACTCTTAGCGGAAATTGCAAAATTAAGTGCGAAAATTGCTGAAATAGGAAAGGAAAGGACCGGAAATTACAAGCGCAGAAACGCGCGTTCCCGTTCTCAATCTCGCGACCGTTCAAGACGTAGCAGCAATACTAGAAACAACCCGAAGAACCCGAATTGGTTATGTTTCTACCACTATAGATATGGCGAGAAAGCAAAGAAGTGCGTCGAGCCCTGCAACTACAAAAAGCCGGAAAACTAGGAGCAATACAGGTTGCAACGGTGGGTTCCTGTATTCCAGTAGCAAACCATCGACTCTGCGTTACGGAACGTAATAATGGTATGCGTTTTTTAATTGACTCTGGTGCAAATATTTCAGTGGTTCCGAAATCTTACAGGTTAGTGCGTAACATAGTGAAAGAGTGCGAATATAAACTTTATGCAGCAAACGGCACGGAAATCAAAACGTACGGTACTAAGACCTTAGCTTTAAATTTAGGCTTAAGGAGAGTTTTTAACTGGAATTTCATCATTGCCGATGTTAGTCAGCCCATAATTGGGGCAGATTTTTTACGACACTACAATCTGTTAGTTGATTTGAGAGGCAAACGTTTGATTGATAACGAAACTAGCTTACATGCAACTTCTAATATTGTGAACTGTAAGCAGCAATCAATTAGTACTGTAACTGAGTCGCACCCTTACTATCACTTGCTTAGTAAATACACTAACTTAACGAAACCCGTATCTTTTAAAGAACCACCAGCTCACCCAGTAGTTCATCACATAGAGACAACAGGTCCACCAGTACACGCCAAGGCCAGACCACTACCTCCGGATCGCTACAAAAAGGTACGTGAAGAATTTAGATTAATGCAAGAGTTAGGGATTTGTACACCATCTAACAGAACTTGGGCTAGCCCACTTCACGTGGTACCCAAGAAAGACGGTCAGATACGACCGTGTGGTGATTATCGAGCTTTGAATGCTATCACGAAGCCCGACCATTATCCCATTCCGAATATTAAAGATTTTACATACATTTTAGCAAATAAGAAAGTTTTTTCGCGTATAGATATAAATAGAGCTTATCATTTTATTCCTGTAGCACCTGAAGACGTAGACAAAACTGCCATAATAACTAGTGGCGCCAGTTATATTGAAAATTGGATTACAATTAAAATAAATTAAATTAAGGGCACATACATTCCATGTATTAATCCCAATCCCATAATCAAATCCGCATACCGCATATACCTACGTTCCTTTATGCACTCGAAATGAGAAAAGGAACGACCGCGATCACCACGCCACGCGACTGCAGCGGCGAAGAAATTAAACAGTTTGAAAAGAAACCGTCACCGCGCGCGCAAGGAGCGCTCCCGCACCCTTACAATCGTGATTGGACCCTCGGACGTGTAAAGAACAACCCGCATCCCGCAAGAAAAGGAAGGTTACGCCGTGCACGGCGTAAAAGTATCAAGTCGGGATTGGAGCTGAGGTTGGTGTACCTACCTACCGGTCTAATATCAGCCAGGTCAGTGCATTCCTTTTACTCCTATTCCCGTCTGTTTTGCCCGTGCGATTACCGCATTACAGTCCACTATGTCGAAAAATAATAATTTAATAACTGGCGTAACCATCTTATGTGATCCTGCGAGCCCGATTTTATTGGCCTCCGAGATACCCACATTGAATAAATCCTTCATATATTTTCATACTTTCACATATTTCTATAGTAATCTTGCTTTAAATATTCAAACCGCCCTATTAGGATCCTCAAATAGACCTAATCAGTATATATTTAACGATATTTATTGTAAATTCATTATAAATTTCCGCGCAGATCGACATACGTCATCTATCTGAATTTACGTGAAATATTCGTATTACCGCCCGTAACACCCAGTTACGTGTATTTCTACATTATTATATGATTATTGAAGTATTTATATTATAGTATTTTGATATATTACCAAATTTATTGAAAATTTTGCATACTCGTTGAAACTACCTACTTTATACAATAAGATAGGCGCCGGTAGGTCTGCACGGTATAACCCGACCGTGTATAATAGTCACGCGTATCACCCGCCGTTAGTAGTTGTATTGACCTATCTAACTTTACCGCATTATTTTCTCGTGATCTTATATACATACTCACGACTCATTCTCATTGGTGTAGGCAGACACACATACATATTTAATATTTGTTTGGTTGTTTGCTTATTATACCCTGATAGTATTTTGTATCAATATGGCTTCTAATAAGGAGACTATCGTGAAGGAAACTCCCGAAGTTTCTGCTTCACAGAACCGGTTAGATTTGGAACTAATTATGCTACAGGCTGAACGCGAAGCGTTATTTGAGGTTATACAAAAGATTTACGATTTGACCAAAAATGCTCAGACGGACACCGCTGGTAGGGAAGGTTTCCTCGACGCAGCCGCTAATGTTGATGAATTACGTGATGAGTTCAAACAAATATTAAAGAAATATAACTCTTGCTTATTATTATCTACGCCCAAAGCGAAACCGGATTATAGCAGTCTGGTTGCATTTGAATCTTTGTTTAGTAGAATTAAGAGAGTACAAACTCAATATTCAGGGCACTCGAGCGTCTCCAGTCCTAGTGATGCGAATGTCATACATAGGTCTAGACCAAAATTGGCACCTATGGAGCTACCTACCTTTTCAGGCGACATACGTTCATGGCCATTGTTTTATGACAGTTTTAAAACAACTGTTCACGATAATCCTTTGCTGTCTAACGCGGAAAGACTTTATTACCTATTAGGCAGACTGTCAGAAAAGGCTCAGATCGTAATCGCCGGTATATCGCCGCGCGCTGAAAACTATAATCTAATTTTAAAAGCCCTAACTGATAAATACGATGACAAACGAATGCTCGTTTCTACCTATTTAGATCAAATGTTTGATTTTAAGTCCTTTCAAACTGGTACCGCATCCAATTTTGATTTATTTACAGAAAAGTTTATTAGTGCCGCACGCGCCTTACATAACTTGAAGTTAGATAATCTTAAGGATTTGATTTTAGTACATATAGCGTGTAAAAAGCTAGATCCAGATACTGTTCGCGCTTTTGAGACCAAGTGTGGTTCTGATATGCCTACCTTTGACAGACTAGTCGAATTCGTTCAGAAACGCGCTAAGGTATTGGAACGCTCGCAGCGTAATGATACCGAATCCTCAACTAGTTCGCGACGGACTGGTAATAGTAATCGCCGTAATAATAATACCGCACCGACATATCAAAATTATTTAAGTACAGTCAGCAACAATTCTGACAAATGTTTATGTACAAATGTAAAACATCGACACTTGTTTAAATGTCCTGCGTTTAATGACATGTCGCCCCAGGATAGATTCAAATATATAAAGGACAGCAGGGCATGTATTAATTGTCTTAGCTTAAGTCATAAAGTTAGTAACTGTACATCAAAATCCTCTTGTCGTGTTTGTAAATCAAATCATCATACAATGCTACATTTTAAACGTGAAAATTCACCGCCGCGTTTGTCTGACTTGCAAGGGACAACAAGCGTCGAACCCGCGTCGAAGCGCGCTAATGTCGTCAGTGCGGCGCACGCGCCACCCGCGCATAGCTCGCCTGCACCGCCTCGTTCTAATGAACAGCCGAGCGCGCATGCAGCGAACGTAGCATTGTGTACTAATAGCTGTTATAGCTCGACCCGCGTGTCACCTGCAGTAGTGCAGAATGTAAACTCCACGGTTTTATTGCCGACCGCCCAAGTAATTGTTTACGATATTAATAATAAACCACAAGTTATCCGGATTCTTTTAGACAGCGGATCCCAATGTAATTTTATAACACAGGAGTGTTGCACCCGTTTAGGTATTCAGCTTCAAACAGCTGATCGTATTGTCGTGAAAGGATTCGGTGGCAATCAAAAAATAATAAACACTAAGTCGATTAATTTAACGTTTTATTCCCGGTTTGACAACAACATTAAATTTGAATTCTCGCCGCTAGTTGTTGATCATATAACTGACTTATTACCTACTGCTGTAATAGACCGGTCCGTCTGCTCGTACCTATCGCATTTGCAGTTAGCCGACGAGACCGTAGGAGAACCTAACCACATTGACGCGTTGGTGGGTGCTTCCGTGTACCCGCACTTGTTCCTCCCGGAGATAGTACATGCTCCCGGGGACCTACCGATGGCACCTTTCGCCTTCCGTACTTTATTGGGCTACGTGCTAATGGGTTCAGTACCTACAGCACCCCCAGCTTGTAATCAGGTCTTGGCATGCTGTGTCGTTCAAGATCCTGTCACTATTGACTCACTAGTCAAGTCATTTTGGGAACTTGAACAGTTACCCTCCGCACCGCCCATTCAACACCCCGCAGATGTTGAATGCGAATTATTTTATAAGGAAACAACAACACGCGATCCCGCTAGCGGGAGATACGTCGTAGCTCTTCCCTTCAAGGGAGATGTGTACACCCTAGGCGATTCTTTCGAGATCGCTCGTAGGCGTTTCCTATGTCTCGAAAGAAAGCTGGAAGCGTCACCTAAGTTGAGGTCAGCTTATGACGAGGTCATAAGAGATTATATAGCGAAAGATTACATCGCTCCCGCGCCTCAATTTAGTTCTCATGATCCCACACCGATTTATGTTATTCCCCACTTTGGTGTCATACGGGAAGACAAAACGTCAACCCGGTTACGTATGGTACTCGATGCTAGCACGCCTACCACTGGCAGTAATCGTTCGCTCAACGATTTACTGCATTCAGGGCCGAATTTACAAGGCGATTTATTTAAAATTATTTTGAACTTTCGTATGCACGCCGTCGCCATGACCGCAGATTGCCGTCAACAGTTCTTGCAGATCGTAATGCGCGAAACCGATCGCCGTTACCAATGCTTCTTATATCGTTTCCGTCCCGCAGATCCCTTGCAATTATTCTGCTTTAATAGGGTTTGTTTTGGATTGGCATCATCACCATACCACGCATTGCGTACGGTAAAACAGCTTGTGGAAGATGACGGCAAGCAATACCCGCTCGCTGGTAGCATTGCGCTTACATCCTTATACATGGATGATCTGGCTTTCTCTGTTCCGTGTGAACGTGAGGCTATCTCCGTGTCACATCAATTAATTAATTTGTTTAAAAGGGCACAGTGGGACCTTGTCAAGTGGAACAGTAACAGTCAGGATGTTTTAGAAAACATTCCCGACTCACATAAGGTTCCCGGTGAAGTTGAATTTGACAAGTCTGCACAACATAAAATATTAGGTCTAAATTGGAATACTAATGATGATTATTTCTTTTTTAAAATTTCAACCCCTGCCGCAGATGCGAAATGCACCAAGCGTTCCATCTTGTCCACTGTCGCCCGCCTCTGGGATGTCATGGGCTTCGTTGCCCTTACAGTCGTCTATGCTAAATTAATAATTAAAGATTTATGGCAGCTCAATCTTCAATGGGATGATGAGCCCCCAACACATGTAGTTAGCCGCTGGAGGCAGTTTTGCCTCGAACTACCAGAGCTTAATAGCTTACGTATACCGCGTCACGTGGGTGTATTTAAGGAGTGTAAAATTACCCTTTTGGGATTCTCCGACGCTAGTGAACTAGCCTACGGCTCGGTAATATACGTCCATGTAAGCACCGCGGCAGGCAACAGTATTCAGCTTGTCTGCGCCAAGTCTAGGGTTAGCCCTACGAAGCCGCTCACGATCGCTCGCCTGGTGCTCTGTGGTGTAGTCCTAATGGCTAAGCTACTTCGCACTGTGCTTGACAGTTATTCAAATTATGGCTCGATCAATATATACGCGTTCACTGATTCGAAAGTGGCGTTGTATTGGCTGAAGAGCTCACCGCACAGGTGGCAAACGTTTGTCGCCAACCGCGTTGTTCAAGCCACGGAAAATATCCCGGCTGACAACTTTTATCACGTCGCGGGCACTGAAAACCCTGCTGACGTCCTGTCGCGTGGCATCACGCCACGGAAACTAGTTACACATCCACTGTGGCTTCATGGGCCACCGTGGGCATCGTTAGATACGTCTGAATGGCCGCTCAAAGGTCTGGATGGCCAGGTTGTTGATGTACCCGAACAGAAGGTTCTAACGCATACAGTGTGTTTACCTTCAAAGTATAGCGTTCTGTATGACCTTGCCATCCGCTTATCTTCATGGGATAAGTTACTTCGCATCGTTGCCTACATTTTTAGGTTTGTTAACCTGATGCGCCGCCGCAGTGCTAGTACAGCGACTGTTGATCCTCTAAGCTGCAACACTCATACAGTGTCTGCTGATGAAATTAATTCTGCAGAAAATAAAATTGTCCGCGCCCTGCAAAGTCGATACTTTGCTGTTGAATACCGCAATATAAAAAATAATGACCCTTGTTCGCAAGCGTTCAACCGCTTAAGACCTTTTATTGGGAACGGTCTGATTCTCGTAGGAGGCCGCCTTGTTAATTCTGAGCTGGACTTTACTCATAAGCATCCAGCTATCTTACCGCGCAGCGATCATATAGTAAATATGATCGTAGACTATTACCACGTAAAAAATCTACACGCCGGACCAGAAGTGCTAATGTCGCTCTTGCGTCAAAGATTCTGGATCTTGTCTGCCCGCCGCATTGTGAGACAACGCGTCCACATGTGCAATACTTGCTTCCGCATGAAACCACGTCCGACATACCCATTAATGGCAGACCTACCTGATTATCGTACGCGTCAAGTTGTTAAGGCATTCACACATACGGGCTGCGACTACGCAGGTCCTATCTCCTACACCCCGGTACGCCGCCGTGGCGTCCGTAGTGAAAAGGCATATTTATGTATATTTACGTGCCTCACAACCCGGGCGGTACATATAGAGGTAGCAACGGACCTCAGTACTCCCTGCTTTCTTGCCGCACTGAAGAGGTTCCTCTCTCGAAGAGGACCTGTTCAAGTTATGCACTCTGATAACGCTACTAATTATAAGGGAGCGGATTCCTATCTTCGTGACCTGTATAAATTTCTCGATGAAGTTTACCGGCCGAAGTTGGAAGTCGAGTACGCAGAAAACCGCATAGCGTGGAATTTCATATGTCCGAATTCGCCCCACTTCGGCGGAGCTTGGGAAAGTCAGGTGAAAGTAGTTAAAACGCATCTGTTTCGTGTGATGGGACAACAGCTTTTATCATACGAGGAACTCTGTACTGTTCTCACTCAGATAGAGTGTTTGCTCAATTCGCGCCCGCTGACAGTACTGAGCTCCGACCCCGCGGAGCCTTCGGCCCTGACACCTGCTCATTTTTTACATACAGCTCCCTTAAGCTCGTTACCCGCGCCTGAAGTCGAATCTGACCAAGTCAGTTTGCTTCGTAGGCACTCTCTATTGGATAATTTAGTCCAGTCGTTTTGGAACCGTTGGAGGTTGGAATACCTGCATGGTTTACAAGTTAGGCAGAAGTGGAATGTCTCTTCCACCTCTATAGAGCCAGGAACGGTCGTGATAGTAATGAACGATAACGTGCCACCTTTGGCCTGGCCCTTGGCAGTCGTAGAGAAAGTCCATCCTTCAAAGGACGGTGTGACGCGCGTCTGCACGGTCAAAACCGTCAAAGGCACCTACCTCCGCCCGGTCGTTCGTCTGTGCCCTCTTCCTAAACAATAAATAAATAAATAATACTTATCGCTAGTTTTAAATAGTTTAGTTATTACTTATACCGTGAACCGCTTTGGTTGTGGCATATTATTGGTTTTATGTGTGAACTTATATTTCCCGCTTATACATTGCAACACACATTATATATACGTATATTCACTCACCATTATTATGAAGGTTTCTTTAATGGTGACCCATTAAGAGGGGGTGAGATGGTGGCGCCAGTTATATTGAAAATTGGATTACAATTAAAGAAATTAAATTAAGGGCACATACAATCCGCATACCGCATAAACCTACGTTCCTTTATGCACTCGAAATGAGAAAAGGAACGACCGCGATCACCACGCCACGCGACTGCAGCGGCGAAGAAATTAAACAGTTTGAAAAGAAACCGTCACCGCGCGCGCAAGGAGCGCTCCCGCACCCTTACAATCGTGATTGGACCCTCGGACGTGTAAAGAACAACCCGCATCCCGCAAGAAAAGGAAGGTTACGCCGTGCACGGCGTAAAAGTATCAAGTCGGGATTGGAGCTGAGGTTGGTGTACCTACCTACCGGTCTAATATCAGCCAGGTCAGTGCATTCCTTTTACTCCTATTCCCGTCTGTTTTGCCCGTGCGATTACCGCATTACAGTCCACTACGTCGAAAAATAATAATTTAATAACTGGCGTAACCAATAACAACTTTTGGGCTGTTTTCTTTCCCTAAGATGCAGTTTGGTCTCAAAGGAGCAGCGAGCACATTTCAACGTTTCATGAATAATTGTGTATTGCAGAATCTAGAAGACGAATTTCAGAAAAATAATCCTGAATTTTCAGAGTACCAACGCGAATTTATTTCATGTTACTTAGATGACATCATAGTTGCGACAGAAAACTCTATCTTGCACGATAAGCATTTAGAAGCATTGTTTCAGCGATTAGAGAAAGTTGGTTTAACTATTAACGTATCAAAATGTAATTTTAGTCAGAAAAAAATCGAATTCTTAGGACATGAAGTGTCCGCAGAAGGTCTTAAACCTCTGCCGACAAAGGTACAAGCAATTATTGAGTACCCATTACCTAGAACCGTTGACGAATTACGTAGATTCTTAGGTATGATTAATTTTTATAGAAGTCATTTACCTAAAGCAGCACAGTATCAAAAAGAATTAAACACTTATCTGTGCGGTGCGAAAAAGAAAGACAAATCGGTTATTGTGTGGTCAGACTCAGCTATCAGAGCATTCGAACAATGTAAGGCAAGCTTACAGGAAGCTGCAACACTAGCGTATCCAATAACAGGCATACCTATATCGTTAATGACCGATGCCTCAGACAGCTGCGTAGGCGCTGTCCTACAACAGCAAGTTGATGGAAACTGGGTACCGCTAGCCTATTTTTCTAAACGTATGACCAATACGCAACAAAAGTACAGTACCTACGATAGGGAATTACTTGCAATTTATTTGGCTATACAGTATTTTAGATCTATGTTCGAAGGCCAGGAATTGATTATTTTTACCGATCACAAGCCGTTAACCTTTGCATTTAAAAAAATGAATTCTAGTAACGAAATTCCTAGACGTACACGTCAGTTATTATTTATTAGTGAGTTCACAACCGATATCCGTCACATAGGTGGCCCGGATAACGTGGTTGCTGACTCGTTATCGCGAGTAGAAACAATACTCTGTCCCAGCATGCTCGACTTCGAAGAATTAGCGTTAGAACAAAACAACGACTCGCAAGCGCAGGAAATGTTACATGATAGTAACAGCAGTATAAAGTTACGAAAGGTAACAATACCTCTTTGTAAGAATCAAATACTTTGTAATGTTTCGGATAGTACAATACGACCTTATTTAACACAAAGGTTTAGACGAATGGCGTTCGATTCAGTACACAGCCTTAGTCATCCTGGTATACGTACCTCTAGAAAATTAGTGAGTAGTAAATATTTTTGGCCAGGGATGAACAAAGACGTAGGCCTATGGGCGAAGACATGTACCCAATGCCAACGTTCAAAAATACAACGCCATACTGTGTCAGAATTAGGCAAATTTTCAAAGGTTAATCGGTTCGAACACTTGCATATTGATATTATAGGCCCGTTGCCAACGACAGAGGAAGGTTATCGTTATTGTCTTACTATGATAGACAGGCAAACCGGATGGCCTGAAGCATTTCCTTTGAAAGATATCTGTGCGAACTCAGTTGCCAAGCTATTGTACGAAGGATGGATTACGCGTTATGGATGTCCTATTAAGCTTACGAGTGATCAGGGCAGACAGTTTGAAAGTAATCTCTTCCGACAACTATTAAAGTTCTTAGGCGTTAATAAAATTAGGACCACTCCTTATCATCCACAGGCAAACGGAGCTATTGAACGCTGGCATCGCAATTTTAAAGCTTCATTAATGGCTCGTTTAAATAATTCTGGATCGTGGATAGACGAGATGTATACTGTCATGCTAGGTTTGCGTGCGGCCCCTAGAAGCGACACAGGAGTGAGTGCCGCCGAGCTAACGTTTGGCAGAACGCTAAGACTTCCTGGTGAATATTTCGAGGTAAGTGAGCAATCTTTCAGCAACTGCGAGGACTTCGTTAAACAATTGAGACACACTATTGATGATTTAAGACCTAGACCCTTGAGTCATAGTAACTCTAGATCTGTGTTTGTACATCCTGACTTGAAAACGTGTCAAAAAGTTTTTATTCGTAACGATTATGTGAGGAAGTCTCTGCAACCTCCTTTCGATGGACCTTATCCAGTAATTAAAAAGTACGAGAAAGGATATCTCATACAGTATCCTGATAGAAAGTCATTCGTTTCCATCGATCGTTTAAAACCCGCTTATTTACTTACTTGCGAACAGGAAATTAAGCAATCAGATAGTAATTGCACTAATAAACAAGTAGGCGAACGTAAGAATGCAACTCAGAATAAAAGTAGTCAAGGTATTGCGAAAGAGTGTAAAGTTAAATTTAATGATGACCCATCTTTACGTCGCATCACGCGGACAGGTCGAGTGATTAACAAACCCGTTCGATTTAGTTGAATAATAAAAGTAACGCACTAAGCATTTTTTTTTTGGAGCATGTATATATTATGCTTCATTCACTTGGTAATGGTTCATTGGCAATCTAATTAACTAGACAGTCCACTAGTATCTTTCACCAATTTACAATATAGTTAACACCCCAACTCAGATTACCCCGACTCGGATAGGTTAGGTTAGAAGGCTAATGCGGGAGCGGAGCGTAGCGAAGCTCCCGCATTAGGCCTTCGTGGTTATTTTTTTATAAACCACCCAGAAGTAGGAGCCCCGCGCAGCGGGGCTCCGTCGACCTTGTCGTCGGTTCACTCATTATTTAATCGTTCTGTCGGCGAAACGTTCGTAGGGGAAAGGTTCTGTCGTCGATTTAACCAAAAATGAATCGTTTTATCGGCGAACTGCCTGTATGTGAAATGTTCTGTAGATGAAAAACTCATAAGCGAAACATTCTGTCGGTGGATCATTCGGCAGGGAAACGTTTGTCGGAGATATGTTTCAGAATCCTGTAGACCAGGTACACCCAAATCACCATTGTGGTCGGGATTTTCCTTAAAGCCCAGTTCCGCATCTAGCGTGATGTCTGGTTCGACTGGTGTTGACTCGGGAATTACGTCACAGGCATCTTCGTATTCTTCGTTATCTAAAATTACAATTTGCAATTTATATTGTGAAGAAAAAACAAATATATTTGAGGGTAGTTGAATTTTTCTTAAAATTTACGCAGAGGAACATTTCATCTATTTCAGATTGTATGTATTTTCTGCTTAGGTCATCGTTGAAGAGTCGCAGTCAACCCCAATGCCAGTAACATTGTTACCCTAGTACCACAGTTTTGAGAATTGTCAAAGTTATTAACTCGCAGTTAATCCCAGTGCATTCCAAAACTTTTGATGAATTATTTGTTTGCTATCAGTAAATAGCTTTCAGTATTTAGGTACGTCGTAGGTAGCTAACACATAAACACTTTGATATTCAACACTTTACTAACCTTCATTATTTGACGACGAATCCATCGGGGAAATTATCCTCCGTCTGCGTCGTTCACGTTCTTCAATTTTTCTTATTTTCTTTGCGTATCGATCTATTTGAGACTGCGTACTTCTTTTCGGCATGATGTCGGAAGGCGCGTGCGATAGTTACCGCGCACGAAAAAGGAATGAACAAACAACAAGATGGCGCGCTAGGGATAGGCAGACCGGAAATTCGTCTATGTTTCTTTTAAAATATCTTTAAAAAATGTGCGGTGTTAAGAGCTTGATGTGCTGCTCAGGGATAGCTAGGGGCTGATTCGTCTTCCTCAGACAGTGAAAGTTCATTACTTGAGGGGCACAATTTATTTAGGTACTCACAACACGCACAGTAGTTACAGAGTAGTACCTAGCTACAATCACTCAAATAGGCACTGTAAGAGACTGTCCTTTATTATATTCTATATTTTTTATTACCACTAGATTAGGTTATTTACGGACGCGCACACCGAAGGCAATACGGAAGACTACATTAACAATGTTGCCAAATCAAATATTACAAAACCTTTGTTGGTGTTGCCAACATGTTCGCCACCAGAAAATAAGCTTTTTTACATTGCAAAGTTACTTAAATGCTAAAACTAAGAAAGAATAATGGTTACAACAAACTTGTTAGAATGAAACAGAACAGTTTTGTTAACTCAATAAAATTATAAGTACAAATACAACCACATTTCGTTACATATTTATAACATAACTAAGTAGATTATATTATAACTATAGTATATTGTTTATAACATAACTAAATATACTTTTTACGTACTTTGAATTGAAAGACGCACATAAAAGATAAAAAAAAAACATTTGTTACAAGCAACTGCTTAAAATAAATCAGATTATACTTATTATTCTCACTTATGACTATAAGGAGCTTCTGTGAATATCTTAGTAAGTACAAATTTCTATCAGACACTTCTTATCACTAGACAGTTATATATCTTATACCTTATTCGCTCTGGAATTGTGCAAAGAACAAAATTATATGCTTATGCTAAATTATCATCCACTGGTAGAACACAGATACCTGACAAGGAGCGTTTATAAGTTTTTCCATTAGGAGTAGTAACTTCTATCGCCCTAACCTTTCCATCGTTGCCTGGAAACACTTTCGAGACTCTAGCCAATGGCCAATGCAAAGGAGGACAATTCGGTTCTCTAAGAATAACCAACATACCCTCTGTTACATTAGGTACGCTTGATTGCCATTTTGATCTACATTGCAATGAGTTTAAATAATATTTATGCCATATAGACCAGAAACATTGCTTTGCATGTTCACTGTAACGGACTGCAGTTGGTAAGTGGAAGTAGTTCACAATTAGATGGGTAGATGGAGCTAAAATTCAAAATTCAAAAAAATGGGTGTGGTATTTAAGAGGGTTGTTAGATGGCGCTGCGATTGAGCCATTTCCTTTATTGTAAATAATTACATTCCATGTTTGTCTTATTGGTAGCGAAATAACGTAAGATTATCCGTAAAAAAAAAAATTGAAATAAGATTTAACATCAACTGCTACTGATCCTGCGGTTGATGTAACCAGGAATCTCTATTGGCTGCATTTTCTGTGATATTGCACTAGTCGCGAATTCTAAATATTAGTATACGAATAATTAACTGGAAAATTAGTTAGACATTATCTTGGATTATTCTTATTCCAATCATATGAATTAAGGAGTTTTTATAAAAAAGGAGCAAATTCGCTGAGGCGGCTTGCCGGAAATAGCTCACGATTGGATGAAGGATGATGTGTAGTTCTAGAAACGGCGAGGTTAGTTTAGAGAAGGGAGACCTCGCCTTTAAAAGATGGGTCTTCTGGAGGCGGGGGGCTCTTTTTTTTCGTCATTCATTCGATCCAGATAGCTAAAAGGGGTACGGCTCGGCGGACTGTCTTTGTAAGTTATATATTTCTATCGTTGTAAAGAAATAGTGTTAAATTCCTTTTGTGAATTATATGAAATTGTTGCCGGTGTTGTGTAATAAACGAATTACTAGCTATCTTCGTTTAACGCGAACAGTTTAGAGTTTTTCCAATGTACCGCCGAGAGTTTTATAATTCTGTAAAAATTATAAATTGTCGAAATTTATTGTAAACCTTGGGGTGTGGGGTAGTTCTCGCGTCGAATATTGGGATGGGTCGCGATCGGAGCAGGACCTGGGGCCTTTGCGAAAATGAAGACACCTTACATTGGGCAGGGATAGTACGTGTAAATGTATGCGTATTATTACTGTCTTGTGCTGTTGAGTCTGGCAGTGCATTCGTAAAGTCCTTACGGTCGTTTTATCATCTTTATTATGTTGAAATTGTTGAAATTAATTGTAAATCTTGATTTTGTGTGTGGTTGGGCGTGATACGTACAAGGGTGCGCGATTAAGATTTGTTACGACTAGGGCGTGGGGTAGGCTAGTTCTCGCGTCGAATATTGGGATGGGTCGCGATCGGAGCAGGACTTAGGGCCTTTACGAAAATGAAGACACCTTACATTGGGCAGGGATAGTACGTGTAAATGTATGCGTATTATTACTGTCTTGTGCTGTTGAGTCTGGCAGTGCATTCGTAAAGTCATTGCTGTCGTTTTATCATCTTTTGTTATGTTAGTAGTTGAGGGTAGCACTGCGGTGTTTTAGCTAGTTCTCCCGTAGGAAACCCATGGCGATGTGCCTGGTTATGGAGGGATACCTAACGGTGGCAACAACTCCATATTTATCTGAATAGCTAGGGGCCGGTAACCTTTGAAGCGGGCGGCATTCCGATTTTACCTGTGGAAACGGGATCGGAAAAGCTTCCTGAATGTGGGTGACTGTTTGTTCTGTGATGGGTAGGTACCGTCGAAGTGGAACCGTCCAATTGGGCCTGGATCAGAACTTACAGAGCTCGCAGTTCAGTCTTATATATCTATTTATATATACACTAACTATTATCTCGTTAGGGTTTCAGTTCACATCCCTGAGCTTCGGCTCGTGGACTGGAGCAAGCACACAGTTATGAGGATAGGCCAGTCAAGCCTAACTAGCTTGCACCCATAGCAGAGCAGGAGTGTTGATGGAATACCATCAATACATGATAGGCTCACAACACACCACACGTTTAAATGTAAATAAGGTGACGTTACACCTAGTTTTGGTTGAACAGAAGTTCTAAGTTGGGGGTAGAGTAGGCACTCACACAATGGGAATAGGTTAGGAAGTGTATTAGTAAGGACTAGTATTGTAACGGTTCTGAGCTAATCGGGCCTTTGCTTGGTGATGTAACATATCATTCCTTGGTGATGCTTGTGATTGATTTAGTTAAGGCTTTTCGTGCGTTAATGCCGTGGTGAAATCGTGATTTGAGTAAATTGTATACGAGCTATCGTGTTGTATATTTTAGTAGGCGTTCGTTGTATTCGGATTAGACCTATAAGCGAGCCGTCGTTGGACCGCGTTGCTAATGTTCTACTTGCCTAGCAACTGACTTAGTATGGTCTCAATGAAACTTGGATTGGTGGCATAACATATTTTAAATCCACCCACATCATAATTAATCAAATTCGTAATGGAAATTATTCCGAAATGAGAAGTTTGTTTGACTGATCTACCAATTGACTTTGAATAAAATACTATGCTATAAATAATATTTATTACTCGGAGCGTCGTAGCCGAGGAATCATTTTGGCGAGGTACATCTAGCTCACCTTAGCAGAGCGCTTTCCTAATTTGGAACTTGTATCGAACCTTAATTGATTTGGGCAATTGACCCTAGATATGGCTGTCTTCTACACCAGGGACACTATATCGATCTCGTTTATGCACGTGACAAGTATGAGTCAGTTCTGACATGTTAAAGATCCTATTTTGGACACAGAATCTCATTTGATGGATTGGTCATCAGACCGCGCTACGACATGAAACTATTCATTGAATCTGTACTAGTCATACTATGTTTTGACAATATTGTGAAAGAAATAATCTTATTTTGAATTAGAATTAATTGGCAACGCCTTTCTAATTCAAGTCTAATTAGACGTATACATTTGTCTGGATTCAGATATTGGGGGAGGGAAAATACGAGTCAGCTATCCTACTCTCTAAAGGCGCGTAAGTTCCATTTGGGGCTACGTGCTTACAAAAGGATAGAGGGGGGATATTTAAAGTTGGTAGTATCCCACTGCACACGGCGATTGGTGGAGCCTGTGCCAACGGGGAAACAAAACCTAACAAATTCAAAGTATGTGTCAACGGGGAAACAAAAACTAACAAATTCAAAGCATATGCCTATGGGGAGCAAAAGTTATTCGGGTTGTTTGCCACAGTAGTAGTAATTAGGGCAGTGTTAGGCTTGCAACACTAAGTCGACAATGTAAAAGGTTAGATCAATAAAGTTATTCGGATTGTTTGCCACAGTAGTAGTAATTAGGGCAGTGTTAGGCTTGCAACACTAAGTCGACAATGTAAAAAGTTAGATCAATAAAGTTATTCGGGTTGTTTGCCACAGTAGTAGTAATTAGGGCAGTGTTAGGATCTAGTACGGTTGTAGGTTGCTTGTGAGAAAATTATTTGTGAGAGACTCATTCATTGAGAAATTGTTGTACCTTAACATAAATCAGTTAAAGTAAGTGGGGGTAGAATTAAGTAATTGTATAGTAATGTTTCATTATATAAATACCAGCATTCCTAGAACTCTATAGGATCCGGGATATGCGGGCTCATCTAGGGTCTCCTCTGACCATTATACGATCATTGGCCAAAGTAGAATTAACAATATAGACGATTTATTTAGTGTGGTGAAATGCGGCGGGTATGACCACCGCTTTATTACGTATTGGTGCTGTGACGCAGGATCACGGTACAATTTGCTGCCGCTCACCAGGATTACTATGGTTAAGGCAGTGTTTATTACAATTTGGTCCCGCGTGACCAGGACATTACATCTTGGTGACGTGATCTAGGACCGGGGTGATTACAATTTGGTGCCTTGACATAGGATTATTACAATTTGGGGCCGTAAGCCAGGATTACACGTTAAAATTTGATGACGTGGATCAAGACTACACACTACAAGTTAATGCCTGGTGGCCAGGACGACACCACAATTTGGTGTCGGTAACCAGGATGGTAACATTTTGTCTGCCCGGGGATAGGTTGGAAGGTCAGGCGCCAGTACGATTTGGAGCCGAGACCTGAGATCAGAGTCTGGGACAATTTCGTTGCAGTGTTCGGGATAGACACTATATTCTGACCATCGGTCGTTGGCATTGTGTTTGTTTGTTGTGGGTTAGTTGAGGGTAGGAGTACGGTATGTTGCATACCGTACAATTTGTTGCTGTATTATAGGTAAGGGTCTCTAGGAAATTATGCTGGGGTGAATTTAGTGTAAAATGAAAAATGGTGAGAATAATAAACAATGGGGGGTCGTAAAGTCTGGGTTAGGATGTTATCAGTCGAATTGTTGGGGGGTCGATATTAAGTATCTTATAGACTTGAGTAGGTCGAACTCGGGAGAAACATTTATTGAATTGAAATACCTACACATATCGTTGGAGTGCAACATTGTATGACAGTGAGGCATCCCAACCAACAGTTAACGCTATAATGTATTATTTGTTAACTTATCGTGTATATATAGTTCCGGTTATGAGCCGTGAGTCTTAGCTGAAAGTGGTGTTCAAATTTATAAGTTAAAAGGGAGTTTATAGTGATTGTATTGACGAATCGTTACGTGTAGTGTTCTTTGAGTGTTCGATCAGTGATAAATATAGTATGGATAAGCCGAGCAGGAAAAGGCGGGCGCCTGCCCGATATGGGGAAAACAGGACAAGTGAGCAAGGGACGACTAGCCTTGTAAGGCAAACTACGACGCCCAATGAACCTGTACCTACCACATCTAGGCGTGTGAGACGGACAATTGAAGCTAGAAGGAGACCGGAGGGGAGAAGTGTGAATGTGAACACTTCTTTAGCTAACCTTCGGTATAGGAAGTTGAATCGTACTATAGAAGATTTAGCTGCAAAATTGGAGACGTTAAGGGCTGAGATGAGTGAGGCAAGAGCTTCCCCAGCAGACAGAAGCGGAAGTAGTCGCGAATGGGGGGCAGTGCCCACAGAAGCGTTGTCTGTGGTTAGGGAACAGGCTAATCCGGAATTGAATCAACAACTACATACAGACTCTCCTAGATTAAGGGAAAATGGGGAACCCTCGATCTCCGTGGAGTGTGTCAACTCGGAGTTACCTAGAAACATAAACTACCATGTGAGAAATGTAACGTTCGAGAAGCCCAAGTTCGGAGACAAAGTCGATGTGCATCCGGTGACGTTTTTGGAAGACCTAACAACATATTTGGGAAAGGTCGGTCGGGACGGCAATCAATTAGACTTGATACAAGAATGTCTAGTGGGTGAAGCCAGAGAATGGGCAAGAGTTTACAAATGTCGTTGGAGCGTATTGCAAGACTTCAAGGCGGACTTTTTGGCTACCTTCTGGGGAGAAAGCGAACAGAACGAATTACGCCGGTCTATAGTGCATGGAGTTTGGAATAAAGCGGAGTCGCCTACTATGTTAGGCCATTTCCTAAGATTGACCGGGAAGGCTCAGATGCTAACTTATAAGTTTTCCGAGAAACAACTGATTGGGGACATAATTAGGCAGTTTCCGAAGTATGTGCAACAGGGATGGTATACGTCCAAGCTGAATAACATCATTGAAACAGCGGAGTTTTTGAGAGGGATGGACGATATAGCTCGGCAAGAGGCTGTATCAACTCCAACCTCTGGCGGCGAGAAGAGGATACCGGAGAAAAGGGCTAAGGATTCTCGTCAGGACTATCGCAGTTGGCCTAAGCCAAGCAAAACTCGACCGTCTGGTGAGCAGGTGGCAACGGTAGTGCAGAGTGATACATCGGCGTTAGCGTCACCCGCAGGTTTAAACTAGTAGAGGCTGGAAGTTCTGTTCCCGATCTAGCCTCAGTCACAGGGAACGCAGCGTTAGATATGATGATCAAAATGGGTTGGAATCCAGGGCTAGCTTTAGGTAAGGTAGGAAACGGTATTAGGGCGCCGCTAGTGGCGAAGATGACTACTCGTGGTATACGTGAGGGATTGGGTTTTGGAACAGTAGAACCAAAGAGTCTCTTTAACGATAAACAAATAGTTGATGTGATTAAATTAAATATTGAACAGAAACTTTTGAGACAAGGCGATCCTGTGTCGATAGAGGCGGTATTTGATGAAAGGTCTACAGAACGCGATGAGGGAACCTTTAGTTCAGAAGTAATAGTGCATATTTTTGATCATGAGGTTATAGGATTAGTGGATACTGGTTGTGATATAACCAGCATCTCAGAGGAATTCTGGGATGTACTGAGGTCGGATAGGAGTCGCGAAATACCGTGGATGCCGATTAGACCCTTTAAAATTAAGACAGCTGTGGGTCATAGGAGCGGAGAGATTAAGAAAATAGTTCTATTGCCTTTAAAGCTAGGAGAGTGTGTACAAAATATGGGGTTTGTAGTAGTTCCAGGCCTAGTTAATTCGTTGATTTTAGGATTTGATTGGTTAAAGGGGAATGAAGTAACTATCAACACGGGAAAAATAGATAGAGGTTTAGTTCTGGATCAGGCAGGGCAAAGAGAGGTAATACCGTTTTTAGAGCAAGTAAAGGGAGCCGACCTAAGGGAGAGTGAGGAATTAATATCAGCCATGGATAGTTGTAGCGAGTTTAATGATCTAGTCTGGACAAGTCTAGAGACCGGAGTTGCTATAGAGACAGAACAGAGGAATAGCTTGCTAAAATTGTTACATAAATATAAGGGTGTGTTCACTTCGCGTTTAGGGAGAGCGAACTGCTATCAGCACGAGATAGTGATGTGTTCAGATGTACCTATTGTTAAGAAAAATTATCCGGTGCCATATGCTTATAGGGGGAGAGTAGAAGAAAAGCTAAGGGAAATGGAAGATTTGGGGATAGTTAGTCGATCTGCAACTCCTTATTGTAGTCCATTGACTTTTACGATTAAGCGAGATGATTCGATTAGAGTGTTATTAGACGCTAGAGAGATAAATAAATATATGGTGGCAGAAACGGAGAAACCACCACTACAGACTGATGTCATGAATTCCTTCCATGGGGCTAACTATATAAGTGTAGTAGATTTGAATAATGCTTATTTCCAAATACCTATTACGCAGAATAGTAAAAAAATATACGGGGTTCACCTTCAATGGGAAGTCCTACGTTTATAATGTGTTGCCCCAAGGGTTGAAAACGTCCGTGGGAAGTTTTAGTAGGGCCATGGATATAATATTAGGACATGAGGTCAGGGAATTTTGTGTTAATTATTTAGATGACCTAGCGATAATAACGACAGGGTCATTCACATTTGGACATAGTCTTAGGTAAATTGCAAAAGGCAGGTTTAACGTGTAATTTAAAGAAATGTGAGTTTTGTTGTAAGGAAGTGAGGATGTTGGGTTACATCATCTCTACTCAGGGATTACACACTGACCCAGATAAGGTTAAAGCTATACAAGAGTTTCCGATACCTAGAAGGATAAAGCATGTGAGGGCATTTTTGGGGTTATGTAATTTTTATAGGAAGTTTATACCTAACTTTAATATTCAAGCGCAACCATTATATAATTTGTTGAAGAAGGGTAAAGGCTGGGGTTGGGGTCAACTCGAACAAAGGGCGTTCGAACAAATTAAAGCTTTGTTCTTAGAAACTATCCAATTGCATCATCCGGATTTTACTAAACCTTTCTATTTGCAAACAGATTGTTCTAAGGTGGGATTAGCAGGGGTTTTATATCAGATAGGCGATGATGATCAGCAGAGGGTGCTGGGGTTTTATAGTAAGGCATTAAGGGGGGCTCAATTAAATTGGACAGTGACTGAACAGGAGTTCTATTCAGTAATCTGTTGTTTAGAGAAATTCGAAACGTATTTGAGGGGAGCTAGGGTAGTTATTAGGACGGATCATAAGGCTTTGGCATTTGTCAAGACGTGGAGGTTATATAACGCTAAGGTAACTCGGTGGATTAACTATTTAGAGAATTTTCAGTATGAAATACAACATATTAAAGGGAGAGATAATGTGGTCGCGGACGTATTGTCGCGCTATCCTCCTAAAGGGGAACTTTTGCAGGAAGAAAAGGTTAGGTCACCGAGCATCCTATATATGGAAGCGCAACGAAATAAAGAATTACTGAACCAATTAAAACTACTACCTGAATTGCAAAGGGCTGATGTAGAGATAAGTAGGTTAATTAATCAGATAAGTACGGCCAGCACAAGAGGAGAGTTAGCGGGTTTGGCGAGTAGGTGTAGATTGATTAATGACGTTTTGTATATAGATAAGGGGGGTGAAAGGGGACAAGTCATTTTCTTACCAAATGTCCTTAGGGAAGGATTAGTTAGGCAAGTACATCTCGAAATGGGTCATCAGGGAGGTTACAAGGTGATAAAGTATATAAGGGATCGGTTTTATTGGAAAGGATTAACTAAGAGTGTGAAACGTTTAGTGAGGACTTGTGACGTATGTCAGTTAACAAAGCATTCTAATTCAAACAAAGTAGGCCCATGCTGTTCAATAATTACAAGAGATATTGGCGATTTAGTGATGGTAGATATATACGGGCCTCTCCCTACGGGTAAATTTGGAATGAATTATATACTCGTTCTACAGGATTCGTTTAGTAAGTTTGTCAAATTTTTTGAGCTTAAGAAGGCTACGGCGGTGGCAGTGTTTAATAAGGCAAAGAGGTTCTTCGACATAATAAAGCCGAAGGCGATAATGTCGGATAATGGGACCCAGTTCACTAGTCGAGTGTGGAAAGAGGGCATGGAAACGTTGGGGGTTAGAGTGGTGTACACTACGGTTAGGAACCCACGACCAAATACAGTAGAGCGAGTCAACAGGGAATTAGGGCGTTTGTTTAGGACATATAATAGCACGAATCACAAAGGATGGGTAAAGACTCTTCCCAAGTTGGAGGAGCTATATAATAACACTTATCATGAAAGCACAGGATTTACCCCTTGTGAGATAATGTACGGAACTTCTACGAGGTTGTCGTTTGACGAAATTATAGGTAGGAGTAATGGAGAGCTAGACGTACAGAAAGTCAGGGAGATAGCGCGTAAGAATCTACAAGAGGCTGGGGAAAAACGGAAGGCGAAGTTTAATGGTAGATATCGGTTGATTGAATATCAGGTCGGCGATTTAGTAAAAATTAGGAAGTTAAATAAATCTAGCGCGAAATTAAAGGTAACCAAGAAGTTTGAGGCGTTGTATGAAGGTCCATACGTAGTGGCGGGAAATCCTTACCAAAATGTGTACATTTTGTTAGACCCCCAAACTAATGAGGTTCGGGGGAAGTTCAATACTATACATCTGTCTAGATATTATACGCAGTAGGCTGGGGCTGGATCGGGAAGAGAAGAGAAGGTTCGTGAACTTAAGCTTGAATTGTTGATTAGATTTTGCAATTACTTTACTTAGTATGTAAGAATTTGTAGATTTAAGTAATGTAGTTAGTTAAGTAGAACTAGTAAGTAGGATTGATTTAAAATTATATTCAATTAATAATTTAGATCTGTTCTGAGGATAAATATATATATATAAAAAAAAAAAAAAAAAAAAAAAAAAAAAAAAAAAAAAATGTGATCAATAAATTTGGTGGATAGGGTGAAGCCCATCTGATAGTATGAGCAGTAGTCCATCATGTGAATGAGTTGATCATAGTAATTTTCACTTAGTTTCACATTAGTCACTTTCACCCTAAATTGTTAACGAAATATATTCTCATCCCGTCAGATGGTGGGGAGCAGGGTGGCTTTACCAAAAAAAAAAAAAAATTAATTAAATATTACAAAAGGAAAAAATTGTAGTAAGGTTCGTTATAGTTCGACTTTAAGACTTAATCAAAATTTATCAATTTGCCACGCGTGGTGTGCAATAGAGGGGGATACTGAAATCCGCTTTTCCTTGCAAAAGCTGGAGCATTCCTGAAATTACGAAACAATAACCATGCGTTTGTATCGGGTGCTGATTGGTTGGTAGTCTGAATGACCATGGAAGTTGGTTATGTTAGAGCGAAAGGAATATTCACGTTAAGGAATGGTCATGGAAAGGTTGTATGTTGAATGAGTATTTGTTTAAATTCAGTGTGAAGGGCCTTCCCAACCAGCACTATGGGGAGTAGAATCGCGAGGCTTGGTTATAGTCTAGTCATTCTGCATGCACCTCAATCGGAATTATGAAGGATTGCTAAGAGTTAGGATAATAGACGGGCTCGAGATTGATGAATCCGAGGTCTAAGCATACCGTTAAGGTACCTTCACACTTCCTCAACTATACAGTTAGGTTATAACGAGCTACACTGTACATGCGCCATTTTCGGGGCAAATGCTTTTGGGTTTCGAGCCAAGTGGGGTGGACCGTTTGCACCTACTATGTTTGACGGCTGTTAAGGGATGACTTTATTATTGGGGGATGGGGTAATTGGTTGTGGAAGAACGTAAGATAGGTTCGCTCCACAAACTTTTACTCTGAGTCGCTAGGACTGAGCTTGCCTCACAACCAGGCTTTCCTTGCTTTAGACTGTCATGTCCTGGTTCGAGGAGATAGTTTGTGTTGCGGGACTACTATCAAGCTTGGTATCGGGACTGAGAAGTGGTTTGTCTTGATATGGTTAAACTGCACAGACACTTAATGTGTGGGATGACTGGATTCTAGCTAAGGGGGAAATATACAAAAAAAAAAGGGGGCCTGTAGGTAAAGAAGTATCTTCACCTCGATTTGCAGCCCGTGTGAGGTTTAAATCAGGTTGTCTTTTATTGTTCTGTATTAAAATTAGTAGAATCTTTATTCCGGTCATAAAAAAAAAAAAAAAAAAAAAAAAAAAAAAAAAAAAAAAGAGAGAATGTACCTTCATAAAGATTCGGGGGTCGGGATGTAACGGACTGCAGTCGTTAAGTGGAAGTAGTTCACAATTAGATGGGTAGATGGAGCTAAAATTCAAAATTCAAAAAAATGGGTGTGGTATTTAAGAGGGTTGTTAGATGGCGCTGCGATTGAGCCATTTCCTTTATTGTAAATAAATTAAATTCCATGTTTGTCTTATTGGTAGCGAAATAACGTAAGATTATCCGTAAAAAAAATTGAAATAAGATTTAACATCAACTGCTACTGATCCTGCGGTTGATGTAACCAGGAATCTCTATTGGCTGCATGTTCTGTGATATTGCACTAGTCGCGAATTCTAAATATTAGTATACGAATAATTAACTGGAAAATTAGTTAGACATTATCTTGGATTATTCTTATTCCAATCATATGAATTAAGGAGTTTTTATAAAAAAGGAGCAAATTCGCTGAGGCGGCTTGCCGGAAATAGCTCACGATTGGATGAAGGATGATGTGTAGTTCTAGAAACGGCGAGGTTAGTTTAGAGAAGGGAGACCTCGCCTTTAAAAGATGGGTTTTCTGGAGGCGCGGGCACTTTTTTTCGTCATTCATTCGATCCAGATAGCTAAAAGGGGTACGGCTCGGCGGACTGTCTTTGTAAGTTATATATTTCTATCGTTGTAAAGAAATAGTGTTAAATTCCTTTTGTGAATTATATGAAATTGTTGCCGGTGTTGTGTAATAAACGAATTACTAGCTATCTTTGTTTAACGCGAACAGTTTAGAGTTTTTCCAATGTACCGCCGAGAGTTTTATAATTCTGTAAAAATTATAAATTGTCGAAATTTATTGTAAACCTTGGGGTGTGGGGTAGTTCTCGCGTCGAATATTGGGATGGGTCGCGATCGGAGCAGGACCTGGGGCCTTTGCGAAAATGAAGACACCTTACATTGGGCAGGGATAGTACGTGTAAATGTATGCGTATTATTACTGTCTTGTGCTGTTGAGTCTGGCAGTGCATTCGTAAAGTCCTTACGGTCGTTTTATCATCTTTATTATGTTGAAATTGTTGAAATTAATTGTAAATCTTGATTTTGTGTGTGGTTGGGCGTGATACGTACAAGGGTGCGCGATTAAGATTTGTTACGACTAGGGCGTGGGGTAGGCTAGTTCTCGCGTCGAATATTGGGATGGGTCGCGATCGGAGCAGGACTTAGGGCCTTTACGAAAATGAAGACACCTTACATTGGGCAGGGATAGTACGTGTAAATGTATGCGTATTATTACTGTCTTGTGCTGTTGAGTCTGGCAGTGCATTCGTAAAGTCATTGCTGTCGTTTTATCATCTTTTGTTATGTTAGTAGTTGAGGGTAGCACTGCGGTGTTTTAGCTAGTTCTCCCGTAGGAAACCCATGGCGATGTGCCTGGTTATGGAGGGATACCTAACGGTGACAACAACTCCATATTTATCTGAATAGCTAGGGGCCGGTAACCTTTGAAGCGGGCGGCATTCCGATTTTACCTGTGGAAACGGGATCGGAAAAGCTTCCTGAATGTGGGTGACTGTTTGTTCTGTGATGGGTAGGTACCGTCGAAGTGGAACCGTCCAATTGGGCCTGGATCAGAACTTACAGAGCTCGCAGTTCAGTCTTATATATCTATTTATATATACACTAACTATTATCTCGTTAGGGTTTCAGTTCACATCCCTGAGCTTCGGCTCGTGGACTGGAGCAAGCACACAGTTATGAGGATAGGCCAGTCAAGCCTAACTAGCTTGCACCCATAGCAGAGCAGGAGTGTTGATGGAATACCATCAATACATGATAGGCTCACAACACACCACACGTTTAAATGTAAATAAGGTGACGTTACACCTAGTTTTGGTTGAACAGAAGTTCTAAGTTGGGGGTAGAGTAGGCACTCACACAATGGGAATAGGTTAGGAAGTGTATTAGTAAGGACTAGTATTGTAACGGTTCTGAGCTAATCGGGCCTTTGCTTGGTGATGTGACATATCATTCCTTGGTGATGCTTGTGATTGATTTAGTTAAGGTTTTTCGTGCGTTAATGCCGTGGTGAAATCGTGATTTGAGTAAATTGTATACGAGCTATCGTGTTGTATATTTTAGTAGGCGTTCGTTGTATTCGGATTAGACCTATAAGCGAGCCGTCGTTGGACCGCGTTGCTAATGTTCTACTTGCCTAGCAACTGACTTAGTATGGTCTCAATGAAACTCAGATTGGTGGCATAACATATTTTAAATCCACCCACATCATAATTAATCAAATTCGTAATGGAAATTATTCCGAAATGAGAAGTTTGTTTGACTGATCTACCAATTGACTTTGAATAAAATACTATGCTATAAATAATACTTATTACTCGGAGCGTCGTAGCCGAGGAATCATTTTGGCGAGGTACATCTAGCTCACCTTAGCAGAGCGCTTTCCTAATTTGGAACTTGTATCGAACTTTAATTGATTTGGGCAATTGACCCTAGATATGGCTGTCTTCTACACCAGGGACACTATATCGATCTCGTTTATGCACGTGACAAGTATGAGTCAGTTCTGACATGTTAAAGATCCTATTTTGGACACAGAATCTCATTTGATGGATTGGTCATCAGACCGCGCTACGACATGAAACTATTCATTGAATCTGTACTAGTCATACTATGTTTTGACAATATTGTGAAAGAAATAATCTTATTTTGAATTAGAATTAATTGGCAACGCCTTTCTAATTCAAGTCTAATTAGACGTATACATTTGTCTGGATTCAGATATTGGGGGAGGGAAAATGCGAGTCGGCTATCCTACTCTCTAAAGGCGCGTAAGTTCCATTTGGGGCTACGTGCTTACAAAAGGATAGAGGGGGGATATTTAAAGTTGGTAGTATCCCACTGCACACGGCGATTGGTGGAGCCTGTGCCAACGGGGAAACAAAAACTAACAAATTCAAAGTATACGCCAACGGGGAAACAAAAACTAACAAATTCAAAGTATACGCCAACGGGGAAACAAAAACTAACAAATTCAAAGTATATGCCTATGGGGAGCAAAAGTTATTCGGGTTGTTTGCCACAGTAGTAGTGATTAGGGCAGTGTTAGGCTTGCAACACTAAGTCGACAATGTAAAAGGTTAGATCAATAAAGTTATTCGGATTGTTTGCCACAGTAGTAGTGATTAGGGCAGTGTTAGGCTTGCAACACTAGGTCGACAATGTAAAAGGTTAGATCAATAAAGTTATTCGGATTGTTTGCCACAGTAGTAGTGATTAGGGCAGTGTTAGGCTTGCAACACTAAGTCGACAATGTAAAAGGTTAGATCAATAAAGTTATTCGGATTGTTTGCCACAGTAGTAGTAATTAGGGCAGTGTTAGGCTTGCAGCACTAAGTCGACAATGTAAAAGGTTAGATCAATAAAGTTATTCGGGTTGTTTGCCACAGTAGTAGTAACTAGGGCAGTGTTAGGCTTGCAACACTAAGTCGACAATGTAAAAAGTTAGATCAATAAAGTTATTCGGGTTGTTTGCCACAGTAGTAGTAATTAGGGCAGTGTTAGGATCTAGTACGGTTGTAGGTTGCTTGTGAGAAAATTATTTGTGAGAGACTCATTCATTGAGAAATTGTTGTACCTTAACATAAATCAGTTAAAGTAAGTGGGGGTAGAATTAAGTAATTGTATAGTAACGTTTCATTATATAAATACCAGCATTCCTAGAACTCTATAGGATCCGGGATATGCGGGCTCATCTAGGGTCTCCTCTGACCATTATACGATCATTGGCCAAAGTAGAATTAACAATATAGACGATTTATTTAGTGTGGTGAAATGCCGCGGGTATGACCACCGCTTTATTACGTATTGGTGCTGTGACGCAGGATCACGGTACAATTTCCTGCCGCTCACCAGGATTACTATGGTTAAGGCAGTGTTTATTACAATTTGGTCCCGCGTGACCAGGACATTACATCTTGGTGACGTGATATAGGACCGGGGTGATTACAATTTGGTGCCTTGACATAGGATTATTACAATTTGGGGCCGTAAGCCAGGATTACACGTTAAAATTTGATGACGTGGATCAAGACTACACACTACAAGTTAATGCCTGGTGGCCAGGACGACACCACAATTTGGTGTCGGTAACCAGGATGGTAACATTTTGTCTGCCCGGGGATAGGTTGGAAGGTCAGGCGCCAGTACGATTTGGAGCCGAGACCTGAGATCAGAGTCTGGGACAATTTCGTTGCAGTGTTCGGGATAGACACTATATTCTGACCATCGGTCGTTGGCATTGTGTTTGTTTGTTGTGGGTTAGTTGAGGGTAGGAGTACGGTATGTTGCATACCGTACAATTTGTTGCTGTATTATAGGTAAGGGTCTCTAGGAAATTATGCTGGGGTGAATTTAGTGTAAAATGAAAAATGGTGAGAATAATAAACAATGGGGGGTCGTAAAGTCTGGGTTAGGATGTTATCAGTCGAATTGTTGGGGGGTCGATATTAAGTATCTTATAGACTTGAGTAGGTCGAACTCGGGAGAAACATTTATTGAATTGAAATACCTACACATATCGTTGGAGTGCAACATTGTATGACAGTGAGGCATCCCAACCAACAGTTAACGCTATAATGTATTATTTGTTAACTTATCGTGTATATATAGTTCCGGTTATGAGCCGTGAGTCTTAGCTGAAAGTGGTGTTCAAATTTATAAGTTAAAAGGGAGTTTATAGTGATTGTATTGACGAATCGTTACGTGTAGTGTTCTTTGAGTGTTCGATCAGTGATAAATATAGTATGGATAAGCCGAGCAGGAAAAGGCGGGCGCCTGCCCGATATGGGGAAAACAGGACAAGTGAGCAAGGGACGACTAGCCTTGTAAGGCAAACTACGACGCCCAATGAACCTGTACCTACCACATCTAGGCGTGTGAGACGGACAATTGAAGCTAGAAGGAGACCGGAGGGGAGAAGTGTGAATGTGAACACTTCTTTAGCTAACCTTCGGTATAGGAAGTTGAATCGTACTATAGAAGATTTAGCTGCAAAATTGGAGACGTTAAGGGCTGAGATGAGTGAGGCAAGAGCTTCCCCAGCAGACAGAAGCGGAAGTAGTCGCGAATGGGGGGCAGTGCCCACAGAAGCGTTGTCTGTGGTTAGGGAACAGGCTAATCCGGAATTGAATCAACAACTACATACAGACTCTCCTAGATTAAGGGAAAATGGGGAACCCTCGATCTCCGTGGAGTGTGTCAACTCGGAGTTACCTAGAAACATAAACTACCATGTGAGAAATGTAACGTTCGAGAAGCCCAAGTTCGGAGACAAAGTCGATGTGCATCCGGTGACGTTTTTGGAAGACCTAACAACATATTTGGGAAAGGTCGGTCGGGACGGCAATCAATTAGACTTGATACAAGAATGTCTAGTGGGTGAAGCCAGAGAATGGGCAAGAGTTTACAAATGTCGTTGGAGCGTATTGCAAGACTTCAAGGCGGACTTTTTGGCTACCTTCTGGGGAGAAAGCGAACAGAACGAATTACGCCGGTCTATAGTGCATGGAGTTTGGAATAAAGCGGAGTCGCCTACTATGTTAGGCCATTTCCTAAGATTGACCGGGAAGGCTCAGATGCTAACTTATAAGTTTTCCGAGAAACAACTGATTGGGGACATAATTAGGCAGTTTCCGAAGTATGTGCAACAGGGATGGTATACGTCCAAGCTGAATAACATCATTGAAACAGCGGAGTTTTTGAGAGGGATGGACGATATAGCTCGGCAAGAGGCTGTATCAACTCCAACCTCTGGCGGCGAGAAGAGGATACCGGAGAAAAGGGCTAAGGATTCTCGTCAGGACTATCGCAGTTGGCCTAAGCCAAGCAAAACTCGACCGTCTGGTGAGCAGGTGGCAACGGTAGTGCAGAGTGATACATCGGCGTTAGCGTCACCCGCAGGTTTAAACTAGTAGAGGCTGGAAGTTCTGTTCCCGATCTAGCCTCAGTCACAGGGAACGCAGCGTTAGATATGATGATCAAAATGGGTTGGAATCCAGGGCTAGCTTTAGGTAAGGTAGGAAACGGTATTAGGGCGCCGCTAGTGGCGAAGATGACTACTCGTGGTATACGTGAGGGATTGGGTTTTGGAACAGTAGAACCAAAGAGTCTCTTTAACGATAAACAAATAGTTGATGTGATTAAATTAAATATTGAACAGAAACTTTTGAGACAAGGCGATCCTGTGTCGATAGAGGCGGTATTTGATGAAAGGTCTACAGAACGCGATGAGGGAACCTTTAGTTCAGAAGTAATAGTGCATATTTTTGATCATGAGGTTATAGGATTAGTGGATACTGGTTGTGATATAACCAGCATCTCAGAGGAATTCTGGGATGTACTGAGGTCGGATAGGAGTCGCGAAATACCGTGGATGCCGATTAGACCCTTTAAAATTAAGACAGCTGTGGGTCATAGGAGCGGAGAGATTAAGAAAATAGTTCTATTGCCTTTAAAGCTAGGAGAGTGTGTACAAAATATGGGGTTTGTAGTAGTTCCAGGCCTAGTTAATTCGTTGATTTTAGGATTTGATTGGTTAAAGGGGAATGAAGTAACTATCAACACGGGAAAAATAGATAGAGGTTTAGTTCTGGATCAGGCAGGGCAAAGAGAGGTAATACCGTTTTTAGAGCAAGTAAAGGGAGCCGACCTAAGGGAGAGTGAGGAATTAATATCAGCCATGGATAGTTGTAGCGAGTTTAATGATCTAGTCTGGACAAGTCTAGAGACCGGAGTTGCTATAGAGACAGAACAGAGGAATAGCTTGCTAAAATTGTTACATAAATATAAGGGTGTGTTCACTTCGCGTTTAGGGAGAGCGAACTGCTATCAGCACGAGATAGTGATGTGTTCAGATGTACCTATTGTTAAGAAAAATTATCCGGTGCCATATGCTTATAGGGGGAGAGTAGAAGAAAAGCTAAGGGAAATGGAAGATTTGGGGATAGTTAGTCGATCTGCAACTCCTTATTGTAGTCCATTGACTTTTACGATTAAGCGAGATGATTCGATTAGAGTGTTATTAGACGCTAGAGAGATAAATAAATATATGGTGGCAGAAACGGAGAAACCACCACTACAGACTGATGTCATGAATTCCTTCCATGGGGCTAACTATATAAGTGTAGTAGATTTGAATAATGCTTATTTCCAAATACCTATTACGCAGAATAGTAAAAAAATATACGGGGTTCACCTTCAATGGGAAGTCCTACGTTTATAATGTGTTGCCCCAAGGGTTGAAAACGTCCGTGGGAAGTTTTAGTAGGGCCATGGATATAATATTAGGACATGAGGTCAGGGAATTTTGTGTTAATTATTTAGATGACCTAGCGATAATAACGACAGGGTCATTCACATTTGGACATAGTCTTAGGTAAATTGCAAAAGGCAGGTTTAACGTGTAATTTAAAGAAATGTGAGTTTTGTTGTAAGGAAGTGAGGATGTTGGGTTACATCATCTCTACTCAGGGATTACACACTGACCCAGATAAGGTTAAAGCTATACAAGAGTTTCCGATACCTAGAAGGATAAAGCATGTGAGGGCATTTTTGGGGTTATGTAATTTTTATAGGAAGTTTATACCTAACTTTAATATTCAAGCGCAACCATTATATAATTTGTTGAAGAAGGGTAAAGGCTGGGGTTGGGGTCAACTCGAACAAAGGGCGTTCGAACAAATTAAAGCTTTGTTCTTAGAAACTATCCAATTGCATCATCCGGATTTTACTAAACCTTTCTATTTGCAAACAGATTGTTCTAAGGTGGGATTAGCAGGGGTTTTATATCAGATAGGCGATGATGATCAGCAGAGGGTGCTGGGGTTTTATAGTAAGGCATTAAGGGGGGCTCAATTAAATTGGACAGTGACTGAACAGGAGTTCTATTCAGTAATCTGTTGTTTAGAGAAATTCGAAACGTATTTGAGGGGAGCTAGGGTAGTTATTAGGACGGATCATAAGGCTTTGGCATTTGTCAAGACGTGGAGGTTATATAACGCTAAGGTAACTCGGTGGATTAACTATTTAGAGAATTTTCAGTATGAAATACAACATATTAAAGGGAGAGATAATGTGGTCGCGGACGTATTGTCGCGCTATCCTCCTAAAGGGGAACTTTTGCAGGAAGAAAAGGTTAGGTCACCGAGCATCCTATATATGGAAGCGCAACGAAATAAAGAATTACTGAACCAATTAAAACTACTACCTGAATTGCAAAGGGCTGATGTAGAGATAAGTAGGTTAATTAATCAGATAAGTACGGCCAGCACAAGAGGAGAGTTAGCGGGTTTGGCGAGTAGGTGTAGATTGATTAATGACGTTTTGTATATAGATAAGGGGGGTGAAAGGGGACAAGTCATTTTCTTACCAAATGTCCTTAGGGAAGGATTAGTTAGGCAAGTACATCTCGAAATGGGTCATCAGGGAGGTTACAAGGTGATAAAGTATATAAGGGATCGGTTTTATTGGAAAGGATTAACTAAGAGTGTGAAACGTTTAGTGAGGACTTGTGACGTATGTCAGTTAACAAAGCATTCTAATTCAAACAAAGTAGGCCCATGCTGTTCAATAATTACAAGAGATATTGGCGATTTAGTGATGGTAGATATATACGGGCCTCTCCCTACGGGTAAATTTGGAATGAATTATATACTCGTTCTACAGGATTCGTTTAGTAAGTTTGTCAAATTTTTTGAGCTTAAGAAGGCTACGGCGGTGGCAGTGTTTAATAAGGCAAAGAGGTTCTTCGACATAATAAAGCCGAAGGCGATAATGTCGGATAATGGGACCCAGTTCACTAGTCGAGTGTGGAAAGAGGGCATGGAAACGTTGGGGGTTAGAGTGGTGTACACTACGGTTAGGAACCCACGACCAAATACAGTAGAGCGAGTCAACAGGGAATTAGGGCGTTTGTTTAGGACATATAATAGCACGAATCACAAAGGATGGGTAAAGACTCTTCCCAAGTTGGAGGAGCTATATAATAACACTTATCATGAAAGCACAGGATTTACCCCTTGTGAGATAATGTACGGAACTTCTACGAGGTTGTCGTTTGACGAAATTATAGGTAGGAGTAATGGAGAGCTAGACGTACAGAAAGTCAGGGAGATAGCGCGTAAGAATCTACAAGAGGCTGGGGAAAAACGGAAGGCGAAGTTTAATGGTAGATATCGGTTGATTGAATATCAGGTCGGCGATTTAGTAAAAATTAGGAAGTTAAATAAATCTAGCGCGAAATTAAAGGTAACCAAGAAGTTTGAGGCGTTGTATGAAGGTCCATACGTAGTGGCGGGAAATCCTTACCAAAATGTGTACATTTTGTTAGACCCCCAAACTAATGAGGTTCGGGGGAAGTTCAATACTATACATCTGTCTAGATATTATACGCAGTAGGCTGGGGCTGGATCGGGAAGAGAAGAGAAGGTTCGTGAACTTAAGCTTGAATTGTTGATTAGATTTTGCAATTACTTTACTTAGTATGTAAGAATTTGTAGATTTAAGTAATGTAGTTAGTTAAGTAGAACTAGTAAGTAGGATTGATTTAAAATTATATTCAATTAATAATTTAGATCTGTTCTGAGGATAAATATATATATATAAAAAAAAAAAAAAAAAAAAAAAAAAAAAAAAAAAATGTGATCAATAAATTTGGTGGATAGGGTGAAGCCCATCTGATAGTATGAGCAGTAGTCCATCATGTGAATGAGTTGATCATAGTAATTTTCACTTAGTTTCACATTAGTCACTTTCACCCTAAATTGTTAACGAAATATATTCTCATCCCGTCAGATGGTGGGGAGCAGGGTGGCTTTACCAAAAAAAAAAAAAAATTAATTAAATATTACAAAAGGAAAAAATTGTAGTAAGGTTCGTTATAGTTCGACTTTAAGACTTAATCAAAATTTATCAATTTGCCACGCGTGGTGTGCAATAGAGGGGGATACTGAAATCCGCTTTTCCTTGCAAAAGCTGGAGCATTCCTAAAATTACGAAACAATAACCATGCGTTTGTATCGGGTGCTGATTGGTTGGTAGTCTGAATGACCATGGAAGTTGGTTATGTTAGAGCGAAAGGAATATTCACGTTAAGGAATGGTCATGGAAAGGTTGTATGTTGAATGAGTACTTGTTTAAATTCAGTGTGAAGGGCCTTCCCAACCAGCACTATGGGGAGTAGAATCGCGAGGCTTGGTTATAGTCTAGTCATTCTGCATGCACCTCAATCGGAATTATGAAGGATCGCTAAGAGTTAGGATAATAGACGGGCTCGAGATTGATGAATCCGAGGTCTAAGCATACCGTTAAGGTACCTTCACACTTCCTCAACTATACAGTTAGGTTATAACGAGCTACACTGTACATGCGCCATTTTCGGGGCAAATGCTTTTGGGTTTCGAGCCAAGTGGGGTGGACCGTTTGCACCTACTATGTTTGACGGCTGTTAAGGGGTGACTTTATTATTGGGGGATGGGGTAATTGGTTGTGGAAGAACGTAAGATAGGTTCGCTCCACAAACTTTTACTCTGAGTCGCTAGGACTGAGCTTGCCTCACAACCAGGCTTTCCTTGCTTTAGACTGTCATGTCCTGGTTCGAGGAGATAGTTTGTGTTGCGGGACTACTATCAAGCTTGGTATCGGGACTGAGAAGTGGTTTGTCTTGATATGGTTAAACTGCACAGACACTTAATGTGTGGGATGACTGGATTCTAGCTAAGGGGGAAATATACAAAAAAAAAGGGGGGCCTGTGGGTAAAGAAGTATCTTCACCTCGATTTGCAGCCCGTGTGAGGTTTAAATCAGGTTGTCTTTTATTGTTCTGTATTAAAATTAGTAGAATCTTTATTCCGGTCATAAAAAAAAAAAAAAAAAAAAAAAAAAAAAAAGAAGAATGTACCTTCATAAAGATTCGGGGGTCGGGATGTAACGGACTGCAGTTGGTAAGTGGAAGTAGTTCACAATTAGATGGGTAGATGGAGCTAAAATTCAAAATTCAAAAAAATGGGTGTGGTATTTAAGAGGGTTGTTAGATGGCGCTGCGATTGAGCCATTTCCTTTATTGTAAATAATTACATTCCATGTTTGTCTTATTGGTAGCGAAATAACGTAAGATTATCCGTAAAAAAAAAAATTGAAATAAGATTTAACATCAACTGCTACTGATCCTGCGGTTGATGTAACCAGGAATCTCTATTGGCTGCATTTTCTGTGATATTGCACTAGTCGCGAATTCTAAATATTAGTATACGAATAATTAACTGGAAAATTAGTTAGACATTATCTTGGATTATTCTTATTCCAATCATATGAATTAAGGAGTTTTTATAAAAAAGGAGCAAATTCGCTGAGGCGGCTTGCCGGAAATAGCTCACGATTGGATGAAGGATGATGTGTAGTTCTAGAAACGGCGAGGTTAGTTTAGAGAAGGGAGACCTCGCCTTTAAAAGATGGGTCTTCTGGAGGCGGGGGGCTCTTTTTTTTCGTCATTCATTCGATCCAGATAGCTAAAAGGGGTACGGCTCGGCGGACTGTCTTTGTAAGTTATATATTTCTATCGTTGTAAAGAAATAGTGTTAAATTCCTTTTGTGAATTATATGAAATTGTTGCCGGTGTTGTGTAATAAACGAATTACTAGCTATCTTCGTTTAACGCGAACAGTTTAGAGTTTTTCCAATGTACCGCCGAGAGTTTTATAATTCTGTAAAAATTATAAATTGTCGAAATTTATTGTAAACCTTGGGGTGTGGGGTAGTTCTCGCGTCGAATATTGAGATGGGTCGCGATCGGAGCAGGACCTGGGGCCTTTGCGAAAATGAAGACACCTTACATTGGGCAGGGATAGTACGTGTAAATGTATGCGTATTATTACTGTCTTGTGCTGTTGAGTCTGGCAGTGCATTCGTAAAGTCCTTACGGTCGTTTTATCATCTTTATTATGTTGAAATTGTTGAAATTAATTGTAAATCTTGATTTTGTGTGTGGTTGGGCGTGATACGTACAAGGGTGCGCGATTAAGATTTGTTACGACTAGGGCGTGGGGTAGGCTAGTTCTCGCGTCGAATATTGGGATGGGTCGCGATCGGAGCAGGACTTAGGGCCTTTACGAAAATGAAGACACCTTACATTGGGCAGGGATAGTACGTGTAAATGTATGCGTATTATTACTGTCTTGTGCTGTTGAGTCTGGCAGTGCATTCGTAAAGTCATTGCTGTCGTTTTATCATCTTTTGTTATGTTAGTAGTTGAGGGTAGCACTGCGGTGTTTTAGCTAGTTCTCCCGTAGGAAACCCATGGCGATGTGCCTGGTTATGGAGGGATACCTAACGGTGGCAACAACTCCATATTTATCTGAATAGCTAGGGGCCGGTAACCTTTGAAGCGGGCGGCATTCCGATTTTACCTGTGGAAACGGGATCGGAAAAGCTTCCTGAATGTGGGTGACTGTTTGTTCTGTGATGGGTAGGTACCGTCGAAGTGGAACCGTCCAATTGGGCCTGGATCAGAACTTACAGAGCTCGCAGTTCAGTCTTATATATCTATTTATATATACACTAACTATTATCTCGTTAGGGTTTCAGTTCACATCCCTGAGCTTCGGCTCGTGGACTGGAGCAAGCACACAGTTATGAGGATAGGCCAGTCAAGCCTAACTAGCTTGCACCCATAGCAGAGCAGGAGTGTTGATGGAATACCATCAATACATGATAGGCTCACAACACACCACACGTTTAAATGTAAATAAGGTGACGTTACACCTAGTTTTGGTTGAACAGAAGTTCTAAGTTGGGGGTAGAGTAGGCACTCACACAATGGGAATAGGTTAGGAAGTGTATTAGTAAGGACTAGTATTGTAACGGTTCTGAGCTAATCGGGCCTTTGCTTGGTGATGTAACATATCATTCCTTGGTGATGCTTGTGATTGATTTAGTTAAGGCTTTTCGTGCGTTAATGCCGTGGTGAAATCGTGATTTGAGTAAATTGTATACGAGCTATCGTGTTGTATATTTTAGTAGGCGTTCGTTGTATTCGGATTAGACCTATAAGCGAGCCGTCGTTGGACCGCGTTGCTAATGTTCTACTTGCCTAGCAACTGACTTAGTATGGTCTCAATGAAACTTGGATTGGTGGCATAACATATTTTAAATCCACCCACATCATAATTAATCAAATTCGTAATGGAAATTATTCCGAAATGAGAAGTTTGTTTGACTGATCTACCAATTGACTTTGAATAAAATACTATGCTATAAATAATATTTATTACTCGGAGCGTCGTAGCCGAGGAATCATTTTGGCGAGGTACATCTAGCTCACCTTAGCAGAGCGCTTTCCTAATTTGGAACTTGTATCGAACCTTAATTGATTTGGGCAATTGACCCTAGATATGGCTGTCTTCTACACCAGGGACACTATATCGATCTCGTTTATGCACGTGACAAGTATGAGTCAGTTCTGACATGTTAAAGATCCTATTTTGGACACAGAATCTCATTTGATGGATTGGTCATCAGACCGCGCTACGACATGAAACTATTCATTGAATCTGTACTAGTCATACTATGTTTTGACAATATTGTGAAAGAAATAATCTTATTTTGAATTAGAATTAATTGGCAACGCCTTTCTAATTCAAGTCTAATTAGACGTATACATTTGTCTGGATTCAGATATTGGGGGAGGGAAAATACGAGTCAGCTATCCTACTCTCTAAAGGCGCGTAAGTTCCATTTGGGGCTACGTGCTTACAAAAGGATAGAGGGGGGATATTTAAAGTTGGTAGTATCCCACTGCACACGGCGATTGGTGGAGCCTGTGCCAACGGGGAAACAAAACCTAACAAATTCAAAGTATGTGTCAACGGGGAAACAAAAACTAACAAATTCAAAGCATATGCCTATGGGGAGCAAAAGTTATTCGGGTTGTTTGCCACAGTAGTAGTAATTAGGGCAGTGTTAGGCTTGCAACACTAAGTCGACAATGTAAAAGGTTAGATCAATAAAGTTATTCGGATTGTTTGCCACAGTAGTAGTAATTAGGGCAGTGTTAGGCTTGCAACACTAAGTCGACAATGTAAAAAGTTAGATCAATAAAGTTATTCGGGTTGTTTGCCACAGTAGTAGTAATTAGGGCAGTGTTAGGATCTAGTACGGTTGTAGGTTGCTTGTGAGAAAATTATTTGTGAGAGACTCATTCATTGAGAAATTGTTGTACCTTAACATAAATCAGTTAAAGTAAGTGGGGGTAGAATTAAGTAATTGTATAGTAATGTTTCATTATATAAATACCAGCATTCCTAGAACTCTATAGGATCCGGGATATGCGGGCTCATCTAGGGTCTCCTCTGACCATTATACGATCATTGGCCAAAGTAGAATTAACAATATAGACGATTTATTTAGTGTGGTGAAATGCGGCGGGTATGACCACCGCTTTATTACGTATTGGTGCTGTGACGCAGGATCACGGTACAATTTGCTGCCGCTCACCAGGATTACTATGGTTAAGGCAGTGTTTATTACAATTTGGTCCCGCGTGACCAGGACATTACATCTTGGTGACGTGATCTAGGACCGGGGTGATTACATCACAAACCTTCCAAAACTTTAGTCCGTTTGTAGGCAAGTCGGAAATATCTTTTTCCGGGTAAGACATTATAGCACTACCTGTTAAGAAATGACCAGGGGTCAAAAAACTGAAATTGTTAATGTCTGAGGACATAGGTACGAGAGGTCTTGAATTAAGTATGCCCTCTATTTGTACTAAGATAGTATTTAGCTGTTCGTAGGTAAGAACTAGTTTTAGCAAAATTCTTTTGAGGTGAAATTTTGTACTTTTCACCGCAGCTTCCGCCAGGCCAGCAAACACGGGCGAGTAACTCGGCACAAAATGAAACTTTATACCTTGCTGGGCCGAAAAGGATTGTACCTGTGTTTGATGTTCTGAGGTAGCCTGCAAGCGATACAAGTCAGCTAATTGGTTCGCCGCACCCCTGAAATTCGTCCCATTGTCAGCGAAGACTTCGCTGGGCAGCCCTCGTCTCGCTATGAGGCGTTTGAAACAGGCTAAAAATGAGTCAGTTGTTAGATCTGATGACAGTTCTAAGTGCACTGCTTTGGTGACGAAACAAACGAACACACATATGTATCCTTTTGTTTCCACCGACCTCCTTATTCTACTATTTTTAACTGGGAGGGGCCCCGCGAAGTCTACACCAACCTTGAGGAAGGGCTTGCAGGCTGTAACGCGCTGCTGCGGTAGTGATCCCATTAGCTGCTTTGCAGACTCTGCTTTCATCCTAAAACACACAAGACATTTGTGCGTTATTTTTTTTATTTGTCGCATAGCATTTATGAGCCAGTATTTCTGATTTAAAATGGAAAGAAGTAATTTGGGACCTGCATGAAATAATCTATTATGTTCAGACCTAATCAAGAGTTCAGTGACCATAGATTCCTTATGTAATATTATTTGATGTTTTTGTTCATAGGGAATTTGGGAATTTTGTAACCTGCCACCTACTCTGAGTAAACCTTGATCATCCAGGAAAGGATGTAACGATTTAAGAGGACCCACTATGTCCCTATTTTGTTTTAGGTTTTTAATTTCCTGGTTGAAATGAACATATTGTTCTTGCTTTATAATTAAATTTAAAGCTTTTGTTAGCTCTTCACTAGATAAATAATTGAGAAGAATTTTATTGTTTTTTGTTACTATATTGTGGCAGAACCTAAGTACATAGGCCATTACTCGTGTCATCCTATGTATGTCGGAATACTTCTGCACAAATTTGAATAAATCATTTTGTACCTGCGTCGAGAGTGCAACAAGTTGATCATCAGATGGCGCCACTTTCTTGAGTTCTGGGAGGGTGACAGTGGGTAGGGTTTGACTGTTATTGCAGAACTCATGCTTACCATTTTGTAGGAAGGATGGCCCATGCCACCATAATGAGCAGCTCGCAAGACCTTGCGGATCCATCCCCCTGCTAATAAGATCAGCAGGGTTTTCCTTCGTGTTGACGTAGCACCACTGATACTGAGAAGAAATTTCTTTAATAATCTTCACTCTGTTCGCGACGTAAGCTTGTAAATTAATAATTTCGGTATTAAGCCAACCCAGGACTATCATGGAGTCAGTAAATAAGTAAACATTATTAATTGCAATTTTCAAGCTAAGCGTATTGTGCGTTCTCTTCATTAGGTGCGATAGTAAAAGCGCGGCATTGAGTTCTAATCGCGGGATGGTTAGTGGCTTGCTATGTGAGTTGAGTCGCGATTTTGAACAGAGTAAAGATATATTTACTTTACCTGTTCTGTCCACCATTCTCAGATAGACACAGCATCCATATCCAGTAGAACTTGACGCGTCGGCAAACCCGATGAGTTGAACAGCTTCGACAGATTTAGGGACTGGAATGTTTCTATTGAAAGAAATCGGCTCCATGGCAAATAAATCAGCAGCAAACCTCAACCACTCCTCCTTCAGTGCAGCAGGGGGCGGGGCATTCCAGTCTAGCTTATCAAGCCAAAGCTTCTGCAATATTACTTTCGCCTTAACGATGATGGGACTAACAAACCCCATGGGATCGTAAAACCGTGCTAAATAGCTTAAAATTGATATTTTTGTTACTACATTGGTTTCAAAATTGTTTGGACAGAACATAGTAAAACAATCATTCTTTATGTCAACATGCAACCCTAGTGCTTTCATAGTGCAACTATCCCTCTGTAGCTCTAACTCATTAAATTGCTGTTCACTATATGGAATATCAGACAAAATGTCTGGTGAATTGGATGCCCACTTGTGTGTATGAAAACCACCTTTTTGTAAAATAGCCTCTAGTTGACCTTTGGCCTCTAGTAATTCCAATTCGTCAGATGTTGAATATAAAATGTCATCAATATAAGTACAGTTATTCAAAATAAATGAAGCAAGGGGGTAGTCAGTACCATACCTATTACTTAGTTCAAGCAAGCACCTTGTAGCTAAGAAACTGCTACTCTTCATGCCATAAGTAACAGTGTTTAAGCGTATGCATTGTACTGTATCACCAGGATGGCTGCGCCATAGAATGTTTTGGAGACTTGCATGCTCTGGATTGACTAGTACATTCCTAAACATTTTTTGAATATCGGTTGAAAAGGTAAAATCACCTATTCGATACAGAAGTATTATATCAAAAAGTTCTTTTTGCGGTAATGAACCATTGAGCATTAAATCATTCAAGCTGACCTTTTGATTTGTTTTCATGGATGCGTCAAAAACGACCCTTGTGCGAGTGGTCTTGCTAGACTCGTTGACCACCGCGTGGTGAGGTAGGAAATATACAGGATCTTGTTCAAGATCATAAATCTGAAAATCAATATATTGACCGTGACCTAGCTCAACATATTCCTGAATAAATTTTTCATATTCTGTTAAAAGAATAGGATTTTTTTGAAGCCGCTTTTCTAAGCTTAAAAATCTGTTTAAGGCCAACCCAAAGGAGTTACCTAAATGGCTGTTAACTTCAGAAATAGGTACTTTGAGGGGTATGTCAACTTGAAATTTATTATTAATTAATTTGACAGATTTTTGGAAAATTTCTTCAGCTAGGTCATGCTCATTGAGTTTCTCACAGTATGTCTGAGGGACCTTCTCCACCTCAAAAAAGTTTTTAATCTCATCATTGATGTTATTGTCACATGTTGAACAGAATAAAGTTACCTTACTGTCAGGTACCTGTTGCTGCAAAATTGTGCCCCCGATGACAAATCCCAGTTTGGTGTTGACTAAATTATTTGACTGCAACTCTGCCTCCGGCTGAGACGGCAGCAGGATATGAAAAAACACATCAGCACCAATTAGTAGGTCAATATTGGATGGGACATGATAGTCCTTGTCAGCCAACACTATGCCTTCAGGTATTTTTATTCCAGAAAGGTCAATTTCATTTTGTGGCAATTTGCAAGTTATTTGCTGAACAACATGGAAGTTAATTGTTCTCTTATAAGAGGAAGTAGTTGATTGTATCTGCAAAGGAATACAATATTTGGCACAGCTCTGCGAATTGCCAATACCAATTATATTTGTGTTTTTGGGTGTTGGGGTCAGCCCTAACCGTTTTATCAAACTATCGGTAGCCAGGGATGCCTGAGAACCTGTGTCTAAAATCGCCTTCGCTAATATTACCTTTTTGTCCTTGGTCAGTAGCTTAACTTGTGCTGTAGGGAGTAATATCGACCTATGCATCGAATAAGGTTATATGTGACTAAAACACCAAAAGTGTTTTTTTGTTGTAATAGTGTTAGATTATCCTATATTATACACTAAAAAAATCAAAAAAATAAAAACTTTATTAGCTACGAAGATATCAATTGAATATGGTTACATGTAATTTATTGTTCCAACGTGTAAGGACTTGTACGCACAGGTACCATTGTTCACCGTCGGGAGTTGCACGCCCGCCACCCGCTCACCCGGTTACTTCAACACATGTATTAATGTTCTTCGTAAAATCGTTCGCTCGAGCGTGCAACGTCGTAGTAATTATAAATAAATCTAGTTTATAAAAATATTAGTAATTTTGGTGGCCATTATGAAACACACACGGTACAAACATATGTTAATTTTTTTAACTAAGCAGAAAATATTAAATAATACAACTGCAACAAATTCTCTCGTGACAAATAATGAAGAATCAATGGATATTACTTCAGTTGAGTAAATGTATTTTGTTCATTTTGTCATGTATAACAAATTAAATAATTGTGTTAACTTTAATTGGCAATTTTACTATTAAATAATATTTTAAATGCAAATAACTTGAATAAACACAGCTCTTCCATAGAATATAGGTGTATATTGGTATAGAACATCTATATACACCTATATTCTATGGAAGATCAGCTTCATTAAAAATATGTCAAGTAATGAGTCCAATATCTGTTTATTTATCGTATAAACCATTAATTCAAATATTTTTATAACTACTGAAAATCATTAATATCATCCTATATTACTTTATTCTTTGTAGGTCACATAAAAATATCCGGTCATATATATTATGTACAAGTAACTTAATTCGGCGGAACTCATATCTAAATTATGTGTTCTTTATGTTGATGCTCCTTTATTCTAGGATTGATATTAAGATATAACTTTTTTACAACTGAAATTAAGTATGAAATATGAGTCAAAATTATTTAATTTCAATATTAGCTACTTATATACACATATAAATAACCATTGACACCATTATTATTTGTATAAAGTTTAATTTACCTACTTAATTAAATTTACCATCTAGCATTGATAACTCGCCTGCAGTTAGGTTTGGAGATTTACCTTCAATTTATTTGCCAATTTATGATTCAACTCCTATGCCTTCTCCTTTTAATACACACAAAGATTGTCATGACACCTTCTGTTAAATGCACGGTAATAACCACTGGACTGCAAATACAATTGGACCTAACAATTCCAGTTACGATGATTCTACCGCTCCGTCTAAGAACTCTTCTCTTATAATATAAAATTATTAAAACGGCTTGGAATAAGTATGACAGCAACACTATTATAGAGGAAGATATGAGAGGACGCCACGGGAACCATCATCAGATAATAAATCCGGATACAATCAAAAGTGTATGTGATCAACACCCGCAAGAATTCAACAAAGCTGTCTCAATATTTCAAAAATGTACCGGTTGTATCAGGAATGGTTTAACAATTCTATATATTCTAGCAAAACAGTCACATTGCAGTTAGAGGTTTTTTATGCCGAAAGAAGACCAATTTGATATACGTGCTTCATCTTTCGAATAAAGATGAAGCTCGTAAGTTAAAAAATATGGACAAACGTGACGCTATTAACTCGAATGGTATTATCTTAACCGCAGTATTTGATTTCAAAAAATGTTGCCATGCCCCCATGGTCAGGTTAGTATTCTATTATAAGCGTAAATTGACTTGCCTAGATTTTACTGTTTTTGACATGGAAAGAAAAAAGGCTTACTGTTATATGTTGGATGAAACTATTGCTAAAAGGGGTGCGAATGAGGTTGGCAGTAGCTTGCTGGATTTCATAGAGTAAAACACTCGAAATGGTGTAACAGAATTCCGCTTTTGGTCCGATAATTGCGCTGGACAAAACAGAAATCGCTTTATATTTTTTCTTTAACTTACTCTGCTAAAAAATATAACGTATCTATTAAACATAAATTTTTTGAATAGGGCCACTCCCAGAACGAGGGTGATGGTGTGCATGCCCATAAAGAACATGAGGCAGAAAAAAGGACTATTTACAATTGCTTGTCCGTTGGGCAAAAACCACAAGTGCATCTTATGAAGTGCAAAACATGACACAAAATAAGTTTTTTGAACTGAAAACGCACGTAAATAATAAAATTTGGAGCAAAAACATAGATGGGGTGGGATGGATGAGGTGTCATGGAAAATAGCGTTAAAGAAATATTGTTCCATAGATCTGAAACTAATAAACTATTATATAAATGTGATCTTAGAGATATTGACCAAAAGACTGTTTTAATTAGCTCAAATACTCGCCGTTATGCCGTGTCTTCCCTACCTACCTTAGAATTGGCTTATAAAGAGCTAATTAAATTATCGAAAGACAAGCATAATGATCTCATAAGTCTAGTAAATTTCGAAATTATATCTTCTCAATATGGAGATTATTTTCTATCTCTCCCTTACTCAAGTAATGGTATTAATAACGATAACAAAAGCGAAGAAGACTAATTATAGTTGTATGAATATTTCATTTTGTTTTTTTAAAGTCAAAAGCGAAAATTAACGTAAAAGCTTAGAATTGAAAGCTTTTTACTTTATTGTAGGTTTTATTCTTACATAGAAACTTACTAGAGTTTGTTGATTTTAGGTTTTGCTACCTTCTTTTATAAGATTTATTATCAGTAACGGTTTCTTAATTATTTGATGTTGTTATTTTAACAAGTAAATGCTTAAAAAAATTACATTTTCAAAGATTTTATATTGGTGAAAGTTGATTGTTTTAGGTTTAATAATGATACTTTTCTATTGTAAAAATACCACTATATACATATACATATATTCCTATGTTGACTTCCATATGTGGACAATAATTATGGCAACCATGGCACAATATTAAATGATTAATCAACCATAAATACATAGTTTTATTTATGAGTATAAACCTTTACTACACACATGTAACTGCAGAAAAAAACAAAGTTGTCACAAAATAAAGTTATATTTACACATGACCCTTGCACTTTTCCCTAAAATAAAGTAATAAATGCATGTATAACCTTGAGACCTCCACAGTAAAACGTCACATGTGCGCTTAAATACTGCTAAGTTCAGAAATATTAGTTTACAATTATCTATTTGTATAGAAAAGATTAGCTTATGTAGTCCCATATATATCTTAAAAAAATCAGTACTGTAGGTTAATAGGAAAAAAAGTTATGCTGAATTTTGTCCGCGACAAACTTCAAATCGCTCTCCTGGAAAGTCATGATTTTGCACATACAACTTTATTCTTTGCATAGGTCGATATATTAGAATTAGTTTGTTCTCCGGACAGCAAACTGACAGGTGGAACAGTTTCATCATAGTGAATCAATGAATTATGAGGTTGCTTGCATTGATCACATTTAAAATGGAATTTACATTTTCCATTGTGTTTGTTTAAACAAACTTGACACAAACTTTGAGCCTTTGTGAAGTTTAATCGCTCCAGAGCTGAAAGTAATTTAAAAGATTTACAATTAAATAACTTGTGCGTGGTAGACTTACAGTGTAAGCAGGCAGTTGCAGAAGTCTTCTGTGCCGCTACATTCACCACCACCTTGGTGCCCTTGGAAATTGTGGGCTCCGCATTCTCCATAGCGAGGGCCCTCTTCTCGAGGAACTCGATGAAGTCCTTAACCTTGGGCTCCATATTATCGTCGCGCTCCATTTGATAGGCTCTTGCAGTGTACGTATCTAATTTACGAGTGAGTATACATAAAATTATTGGATCCCAATATTTTACATCATTGTTGAGATTTTCAATGGCCGCAAGAATTTGTTTTGTGCTTGAAACAAAACTGCGAATATTTGCAGAAGTAGACTTAGATAAATGTGAAAGATCTAACAACTGTGCAATATGTTCATTCTGAATTTTATATTTATTGTTATACCTTTATTCTAATAATTGTTTTGCTTTTAAATAACTCTCATTAGACAAGGGCAAGTTTTTTATGAGGTCGTAAGGCTCATGTTTTAAATAGGAACGCAGGTAATACAATTTTTGTAAGGAATCTAAGTGTTTGTCTTTGTGTATAAGTGAATCAAATAGTGAAATGAAGGGTTGATACTCTGAGTACTCACCTTGAAAGCAAGACATTTGTATGGTAGGCAATTTAGTACGAGAGCGACCTTCCGGCATTTCGTCAGTATCATCATGCTTTGACGAAACAGTTTTTCGATCAATCGCGTCTAGCAACCTTGCCATGACGTTGAAATACTTGTTTTCAACTAATGAAAAGTCCTCACCGTCTGAGGAATCAGCAAGGAAAAATATCATCTTGTTGAAGCTTTCGTATTCCGTGTATAGAGACTCCAGCTTAGACCTTTTAACTTGTAAGTTAGGTAGCAACATGGTTTCAACCTCCGAATTGCTACAAGACCCGCAAAGTCTCGTAATCGCCGCCTTGACATAACCACGATTACTGCGGAGTTCACCAAGTTCTTTTGCCTCAGCCATAGTGAGATATCAACGATAGTACGGCACAGTATAATTTAAACTTTGCACAAATCCGATTTACAATAATTTTACAACAATTTGTTCAACACGGCTAGTTTAAACACAACAAAATGGCTTCCACACAAAGCAAAATGTTTTAACTTTTATCATTCATTAATCAATCAAGCTTGCATAGACTAAAATACAATATGTCCGCCTAAAAATAAGAATATTTTAATACAATTGGATAAAAAACCTGTAGCGTCGACGTCATAAGACCAACGCGGCGCTGTGATTGGACGGCCCTTGTCGCGCAGCCAACGTAACGCCGATAAAGTAATCGCGCGCGCTTGCTTCCGATTCTTGATTTGAGTGCGCAGTGCTGCCACCCTGCACCACAGCTCCGTTGTTGATTGGATGTTCGCCGGTTTGATGACGCTCTTCGATGCGCGGGAACGGTTGAGTCTTCAAACGCCTTGTTGTTTTGCCACGAGGTCGCGACATAATGGCCGATCTTGATTGATGCAGATTAATAATGGTTGACAACTAGATTTTTGGTGTTGAATATTGTTCTTGTACAGCTTGCATCTCAAATTAAAGTTGAATTCAATCTTGAATACTGGAATCGTACTCTCACTCTTGATAGGTCCTTGTTTTATTGAATTGAAGGATACCTATTTACTCGCAGGATGAATAAGCTTGATCGTAGCTGACGCCGAAGGGGCTTCGCGGGCCAACCAAATGAAGTTGCAGCTGTATTCTAATTAATCCTGTTGCGTCTTTCGTTATCGTAGGCTGAACTGCTGTAGCGTATCGCGGGTATCGCGGGCCAGCGTAAAGAAATTCGCAGCAGTCTTGTATTTTTGCAGCCTAATTATATTACCTCTGTTCGTGCGTCGCTTGTAGTGGTAGACAGTCCTTTGTAGTGTGGATGAAACGCCGCACAATGGGATTGCGCCGCATGTGGTAGGTATGGAGATCGCTGCGCCGTAGCCCAAGACCTTGAACGCCTGACGAAGAATTCACGGGGAGAAGGACCAATGTTAAGAGCTTGATGTGCTGCTCAGGGATAGCTAGGGGCTGATTCGTCTTCCTCAGACAGTGAAAGTTCATTACTTGAGGGGCACAATTTATTTAGGTACTCACAACACGCACAGTAGTTACAGAGTAGTACCTAGCTACAATCACTCAAATAGGCACTGTAAGAGACTGTCCTTTATTATATTCTATATTTTTTATTACCACTAGATTAGGTTATTTACGGACGCGCACACCGAAGGCAATACGGAAGACTACATTAACAATGTTGCCAAATCAAATATTACAAAACCTTTGTTGGTGTTGCCAACATGCGGTGTTACCATGTAAACAAGGAAACTACGGTGTAATAATTCATATATGAATAATGAAGCAAGGAATATATAATTACGTCTATCTATAGAAATTTGTGCAGACTACTACCGGGTTTTGAATATAAAATGTTACTTTCATTTTATAATTATAACTACCCTATGACTATATATTTCTTTATATATTTTTATATAAATTTTATTAAAAAATACGTTATCTATATAATAATTTTCAGATTTACACCTATCATTACCGTATGTACACCTATCATTACCATATGTACACCTATCATTGCCGTATTTACACTTGTACACCTATCAATACCCTATAAATTATTATGTACACACTATCTATCTATCTGCTGGATATAGGCCTCCCCCAAAAACTGCCATGACGACCGATCTTGAGCCTTCACCATCCACCGACTTCCTGCGACCGCTTTGATGTCATCGGTCCATCGAGTGGGGGGCCGTCCTACACTTCGTTTTCAAGTTCGCAGTCGCCATTCGAGAACCTTTACTCCCCAGCGGTTATCGGTTCTGCGAGGTATATGGCCTGCCCACTGCCACTTCAACTTGCTTATTCTAAGAGCTATGTCGGTAACCTTGGTTCTTCTACGGATTTCCTCATTACGGATTCTATCACGCAGTGAAACTCCTAACATAGCTCTTTCCATAGCTCGTTGCGCAACCTTGAGCTTATGCATGAGTCCAATATTTAGCTACCACGTCTCGGCAACTGCACTGGCAACACGCACTGATTATAGACCTTTGTCTTGAGGCTCTGTGGTATCGGTGACGAGAAGATATGCCGTAGTTTTCCGAAGCCCATCCGAGTTGGATTCGTCGGCTGACCTCTTTATCAAATTTGGACCTTCCAAATTGGATCACCTGACCTAAGTAGATATAGTGGTCAACAACTTTGATTATATCATTCCCAACATGTACTGGCATGGGTGCGACATGGGCATTTGACATAATATTTGTCTTGCCCATGTTCATATGAAGACCCACCAGTTGAGAGACGGTATTGAGGTCTGTGAGCATAGTGCCAAGGTCTACCAGCGACTCCGCCATGATGACTATATCATCGACAAATCGAAGGTGAGTGATGTATTCGCCATTGATGTTGATGCCATACCCGTCCCATTTCAGAATCTTGAAAACATCTTCCAATGCAGAGGTGAACAGTTTCGGAGAAATAACGTCTCCCTGTCTCACCCCTTTTTGCAAATGGATGGAGTTCGTGTTCTGATCCTGGAGACGGATAGATATGGTGGCCTTGCTATAAAAACATTTCAATACCTCGATATACCTATAGTCTATAATCCGCCACTGCATGCGCGGTCGTGATCACTGACCATCCATGCACACAGACGAAATTGTGGCCGAAGTATTATTAATAATATATAATTATCAATAAATGAAAATATGTCAAAAGATATAACTTTTCACATATTTTTATATAACAATAATAGTATTAGAATAAACAATTATGACTAAAATTTTCTTAAGCAAAATGTAGCATGTAAGTACATAATTAATTTAAGATAATAATAGGCACGTATAAATAATGTAACAACGTCTTCCTTGAATTGGATTTATTTTCGTATTATGTTATAAAGCACACGATATCCTACAGTTCAAGGCTTCATGAGATAGAAGTGACCACTGTCAGTGAATTTTGAAAAGTTTCTGTGGAGCCTGCCGAAGCTATGTGGGCCGCGAACCCAAACAGCAACTATTTATCTGATCTATAGCCTAACATTACATAAATTACATACTGGTATACATACATTTCACGTATTTACTACATTAATCTATAACGTCTTGCATGTTCGCGGTTACAGGCATCTACACACAGACTTAAAACTTAAATATCATTATTAGTTTTTTGGATATTTTATTAAATGAATTTGAAATGGTGCTATAACAAAACGGTGTGTTGTATTGCATTCATAGCCAATTTGTAGCATGTACATAATTAATTTCAAGATATATAATATAAATAACATAACGAAATGGTCCAAACTACCTATTTATATTGTTAACGTGGTAGCTAATTGGTATGGCTGATCGCGTCTCCAAATGCGGGTAGAGGATAGCTGGTATACAAAAGATGATGACGACTAACCGGGTCTCCTAACTGGTACTTCACTAGACTGCGGCCACCTCGACTCGTGTTCCTTTTGTAGCTCGTTCTCCAGATAGGAAGGTCCAGCCTTTAAGCGCTCTTCTCGGCTTCTTCAGGTAGTTTTGTCTTCAATATTCGTATAGAAAGTGGACTGTATTCGCGGCGGGGGTGAAACCGTTAGTGCACAACTTCAGAAACTTGCTAGGTGCAAGAAAGGTGGTGTCCACGAAAGACGAGGGTCAATCACAGGCTGCTTGCAATGACAAACAGTTTCTAGCGTGTACGCAGTATGAGGCACAGAGCCAGTCGTCCGAAATATTAAAAATAAGAGGGTAGTAATAGACCAAATATATATAGGATTGCCCACAATGAGTGGCGCAAAGATTGCCCCCGGCTTAAAAACCATTGGTTTTTACAAAGAATAGAGTAATAAATAAAATTATATGAAGATTAGCGGGTTAAATAAACATTAGTGGGGAACCGGGGGGCAAAGGAGTAATTATTGCGTAGGTAAGACATATAAACGGACGACGGGTCTCTTATAAACGCCAGTCGCCGTCTTCACTGAGGCTACTCTACAGATGCCAACATGTTTGCCAGCATAAGTAGCTACAACGACACCAAGAGGCCATGCCAGCGGAGGAATATTATCAGTTATGATAAGAACAATGGAACCTATCGTAATAGGATTCGAAAGTGTATTCCATTTTCCTCTAGATTGTAGTAAGTGAAGATACTCCAACTTCCATCGTTTTGAAAATGACTGTATCATTTGATCCAATAAAGCGTAGCGTTTTAACAAATGTACGGGTTCATTATTGACTGTACACGCGGGTAAATGTTTGAGCGGTGCAGTCATCAAAAAATGCGCAGGAGTTAAAGCAGTGGGTTCAGAAGGATCCTCACTCAATAAAGTTAGCGGCCGAGAGTTGATAACGCTCTTGATTTGTGTGAGTATGGTCAAAAGTTCCTCATAGGTGAGTGACTGTGAACCAATCGATTTATAAAGGTGACCCTTAAATGCTTTCACAAAAATTTCGTAATTTCCCCCGAAGTGAGGACTACGCGGTGGATTAAATTTCCAAAGTATGCGGTTTGCTGATAATTCATCTGAGAAAGACTTATTAAACACCTACAAAGGTCTTCGCGTTATCAGAATAAATTACGGATACGGAACCCCGTCGCGCGAGAAATCTTTTAAAAGCGGATAAAAAACAGTTCGTGGTCAGATCGGTTACAAGTTCCACGTACACTGCGCGCACTACCATACAAACGAAAATGCAGAGATGGCTTTCATCGAGCGGACTCCGCGTTTTCTTAATGGGATAATAGATAGCGGACCTGTGTAGTCCACAGCTGTGTGAGTGAACGCCTTTACTTCGTTCACACGGCAAGCGGGTAAATCTCCCATCAGTGGAAATGTTGGCTTTGGTTTTGCTTTAAAACAAAAGTTACACTTGTGTATAACCGAACGAACAATATTACGGCAGGAAAGGATCCAGTACCTTTGTCTAATAATCAGTGATCGGATAATCGGATGCATATTTACCTAAAGTGCATTTTTGGCTAAGAAATTATGGAAGCGGCTTATTAAAAAATATTTTTTTAATATAAATCCCGGGATTCCAGAAAATTCGGGAATGCGAAACTAGTCTGTAACATGGTAAGGAAATCACGTCCTTAGAATGCGGTACTTATTTTTAAAAAACCAGGACTCCGGGATTACATAATTATTAATGTGTATTTTTGAGTATGTTGAGTGTAAGAGGAAAAGCAGGTTTTATTATTATTATATCAGCCGCAGGAAGTCCACTGCTGAACATAGGCCTCCCTCAGAGTGGAGGAGGGGGTTTGCCCTTAGTCACCACACTGGGCAGGCCGGTTGGTGACCGCGGTATTTGTAGAGACTGTGTTGTCTTCACGGAAGGCGCTGCTGCCCACCTCTCGGATAAGCCCTTTAGTAGCCTTCTTCGACACCCACGGGCAGATATGGGGTGGTGCTATTATACTCTGCCGGCACCACACGGCGAAAAGCAGGTAGTGGGTGTTAATAAAAAAAAAATATAATGATACCTACTTTATTGCACATAATTACAGAATACAAAATATATTAACATCATGAACATGATGGTTTTTTTTTTTTTTTTTTTTTTCCTTCGAGTAACTGTTCTGATTCTAAATCGCTAACGTCTGTTTCATTTAGAGAATTGTAGCACACACAATAATATAATAATATAATAATAATAATAATATAATATTAATTTTTTCGAGATTATCAATTGTTAGTCTGTTTCTTTTGACATTTAGGATCCACTTATAGTTAGAAAAAGATCTCTCTACTTCAACAGACGTAAGAGGCGCAAATTTGTAAGCACTAACGCCACTCTCTTTACTATTTTTTTCACTTATTTCTCTAAGAATATCAAAATCAGGATTTATATCCATAAGCTGCTCGATTTTGTTGATTAATGTATTGTTTGATGTCTGGTTTACAATAAATCTTACATCGTCAAATATTTCAAAGGTTTCAGCTATAGAAAGGTCGCGTTTTTCTAATTTTAATATTGCAATATCTATAATTTTGAAATATTCATATAAATACTCCAAATCGTTCTTTAAATCAGGTTTAGTTAATACTTCCTTAGCATTTCTAATAGATATGGCTTCATTGCTATTCAATAAAGCTACAACATTTGATATTTGATCTAAATGTTCAGCGTAGTAAAATGCTGCCTTTAACCATGTTCCCCATCTAGTAATAACTGGCTCAGGAGGCAAGGGTAAATTCGGATATAACTCCTTAAAAATTCGTACTCTGTTTGGAGACTTTAAACATATTTTCTTTACATTGTCTACTTAAAAAAAGACAAAATTAAAAACAAGAGATAGCCTACAAAACTTACCGACAGCTGACAACCACCCAAATTAGTCCAGTTATATAACACGACCGTTTGTAGTAGGAGGCAGTGAAGTCACATAAATATTATTACTAGAGCTTTTTTTTGGACAAAAGTTAAAAAAGTAAATATACCTACAACCGATTTGATTCTATAATAAAAACACTAAATTTGTCGATTCCGCAATCCCAGGAAAAGTGCATTCTATATTAGCCAACACCTTAAAATAAGTAAATATACCACACCTGATTTGATTCTATAGTAAAAAAAAAACCGAAATCCCGGTATTTTTTCGATTCAAAAGTGCATTCCATAATTGCCAACACCTTATAATAAGTAAATATACCTACATCCGATTTGATTCTGTAGTAAAAAGAAACAAAATTTGTCAACCCTGAAATCCCGGGATTTCATCGATTCAAAAGTGCATTCCATAATAGCCAACACCTCAACTTTAGGTAAATAGGCATCCAATTATCCGATCACTGCTAATAATTGACATTAAAGCAAGCGGGCCGGTGTGACAATTTTGACGATGAAAATACGATATTATTAATTCAACTATACGATCTTTGCGTGGTAATAAAATAGGATGCTAAGATAAGATAAGATAAGATAAGATAAGATAAGATAAGATAAGATAAGATAAGATAAGATAAGATAAGATAAGATAAGATAAGATAAGATAAGATAAGATAAGATAAGATAAGATAAGATAAGATAAGATAAGATAAGATAAGATAAGATAAGCTAAGATAAGATAAGATAAGATAAGATAAGATAAGATAAGATAAGATAAGATAAGATAAGATAAGATAAGATAAGATAAGATAAGATAAGATAAGATAAGATAAGATAAGATACTTAATGTTATTTTATATAGATATTATTACAGGTAGTTTATATATTCATGTCACCTTAATTCTAAAATATAATTAAAATATGTAATATTAAATAAAGTCCAAGCAAGTGCTAATCGAACAACCCGCCCCTGATCGCTCCTGGTGCAAAAGTGCCCATCACACTTGCTGCGTTGCCGCGCTGGATGGCGATGGCCAGTCTTTGCACCAGAAACGATCCGGAACGATAGTCACCGGTCGTTTCGATGAGCCTCTGTCCAATCTCCCCAATAAAGTTTTTAGCCTCCTTGCCCCAGCTCCCCAGGGTCTCCACCGCCACCGGCACGAAATAGTACAGTGGCTCCAAGTCAGCGTACTTAAGCCTCTTCCGAGAGCTGGCGTCTTCCGCGGCGGCAGCCGGGGAGTGGACGGTGCGACTAAGGTGGCTGGTGGCTACCGTGCTGACACAAGTTGCGTCCCAAAGTAGGCACTTGCCATTCTTCCATGGCACCAAAGTCAGCCCGTCCGGTCTCTTACCGTCAGACCTGCTCAGTCCCGGAGGCTCAAGCACGCAGGGGACGTTTGCCGACACAAGGGCCCTGCGGACGATATCATTCAGAGCGTGGTGTCGCGGAAACCTCCCACTGCACCTCCGACAACTCAGAGCGTGATGGCCATTGGCCTCCACCATGGAACCGCAGGTGCACATGTGAGGTTCACACACCTTACAGCCCAGGCGGAAAGCTACCGCCACACGCAGAGAGCTATCGTCAAGCAGCGTACCCAGGTGAGGTGAAGGTAACGCCTGTAACCACGCTCCAGATTCAGGCTGTGACACAGCGCGCAGTCTAGCCTTATCGGCCCCTGAAGCCCCCTCCAATAATTGACTTTGGAGTCGCCTCACCCCCACATCATCCCACGCCCGCTGATGATGCATTGGTTCGGGGATTGGTGCATCCTCATAGAGGGCCGACCAAGCTACCACAGCATCCGACACAAAGGGTATGCTCTCCCCGTCACCATTAGAATTAAATAAATTAGTAACGAGGTTAGCAACCCCATGCGCCGACGCCAGAAAAGCTGGCAAACCCACATCCCGCGCGCAACGCACCCCAAGACCACCATATCGAATTGGTTGAGCCGCCTGACTCCACTGAGTCTCATCTAGGGAAATGTTCAGGATTGACTCCACCACCGATTTCAAGGCATCGTCGAAGGAGGAAACTTCATGGGGACAGAGCCATGTAGGGGTGGTCCGCAACAGGTAATTGATCTTCGGGAGAGCGAAGCACATGCGCAGCAAGATAATCGCAACGTGCGCGGAAAGACCTTTCAAACGTTCATGAGCGGTAAGGAGAAGCTGCTTTCGAGCAGTGATGGCCTCAGGAACAGCCGAGAGAAAAATTGGAGAGCCTAAAAGGTTGAAGTCGGAGGAAGAAAGCTCCTTGAGGCCAGGAAGAAACGAATTTAACTGAGCAAAGTGTGGTCGAGCCTCGGCGCCGCAGGGGAAAAACTCGCACTTCGAGGGGTTCACCTCCAGACCCAGGTCTTTAAGACTTGGAATTAAGGCCTCCAGATCCTGTAGCACGTCTTCCGGTTTGCCCCCAATTATGCCATCGTCCAGGTACCACACGTTAAGGGCCGATTTGAGACTTCGAATCGCCTTATGAATAGCTAGGCTAAACACAAGTGGACCGAGTGGATCTCCCTGCTGGGCCCCCACTTTAGAAAGAATGAGGTTATTGTCGAAGAAAAGATTAGACGGAAGCTTGTACGCTTGATGAAGAAAAGGATAGAGAGAAGGGATTTTTTCCTTTACCTCACTCAACAAAACATCTCTCTCCAAGGTGTTAAATGCGTTGCGAATATCAAGCTTCAGCAATATCGAACCTTCGTTCCTCGGGTCCATTACGAACGTCCGCGTAGCGTGAATAGCGGCCTCGCATCCTAAACGTATTCCAAAACCCCATTGGTGTGGTTGCAGGTATTCGGCCATTTCCCCTTTAACGGCGCGGCAAGCCAATCTAGCAGTCAACCGGCGAAAAACGCTGCCGACCGCTATTGGTCTTAGGCCACCGTCTTTTTTGGCCAAAGTATAGAGGGATGCACCGTACAGATACGGGCACACATGAGGGTTCACTTGACCACTGAGTAGGAAGTTGACCAATCTGGTCAAGCATCCCAAGAGACGTCTGCCATTCTCACCCGCAGATACTGATGTCAACTCTTTAAGATGCCCCGGCCGCATCCCGTCTAAGCCCGCCGCCGAACCCGCATAAAAAGACCCAAGAGCCGAAGTCACGTCCTCCACGGTGACAGTCTCCGCAATAAACTGTAAGCCCGGATCTGGAGGAAAATTGAGCGGTCGTGAAGGACTTGGGTGCTTGAGCTCTAAAGCAGCCATTGTGCCGGGATTCCGTTGTGAGAAGGAGTCGTCCGACATCAAAAGACGGACCGCGCCTCTCAAGTCGCCCTCGAAAACTTTCGACTCAATATTTTTTTTTATAGAACGAGTACTGGTGCGTGCCGACGGCGCAGATAATTCAGTATCATCGACTTGGTCCGACGACAAAATGTTAGCCTTAACTTTTGACGTCATGTTACCGGACGACTCCCTCGCAGGCACCCTCAAGGCTGTATAAGCGAAAGCAAGAAGAGCGCCCCATTCCTCCACGCCATTGCATGTGACACATGCATCTGCAATGTCACACAGCTTACCGGCCGCCTGATTTCGGGCTCCTTTAGGTATGTGCCGCAGAACCGGTATATTTCTCCTAAAGGTAGCCAGCCTGTCCAGAGAACACTGAGTGAGTGCCGGAGCTGGCTGCCCAAGTCCCGCGGGCGCAGCCGCTTCTGTGACGGTTGGGGAAACCAGTACTCGCTTATGCATGCGCCCAATATGCACCTTCAGCCCGCGTGAGCAGAAAACGCGGGAAGACCCTGGGCAGTGTGGACAAGTTAATTGTGTAGTGTTTGCACTCATGTTGACTAAATAATACAGTCAACAAATAGCTTTGGAGATCAATTTTGAGGTCAACAAATAGAACAATCCCTTATCCAAATTATATAAAATAAATAACCATTTACAAAACAATCCCTTATACAAATTATATAAAATAAATAGCCATTTGCAATATTAATAAAGCAGTAATAATAATAATTCGATTATGAACTCAATCTACAAATATCTGGCTTGTTTTTTTTTTGTTTTTGAAATTTACAATAATAATGCGGAATAATGCGGAATTAAAAATGTCAAACAAAAATATTTCATTTCATTTCATTTCATTTCATTTCATTTCATTTCATTTCATTTCATTTCATTTCATTTCATTTCATTTCATTTCATTTCATTTCATTTCATTTCATTTCATTTCATTTCATTTCATTTCATTTCATTTCATTTCATTTCATTTCATTTCATTTCATTTCATTTCATTTCATTTCATTTCATTTCATTTCATTTCATTTCATTTCATTTCATTTCATTTCATTTCATTTCATTTCATTTCATTTCATTTCATTTCATTTCATTTCATTTCATTTCATTTCATTTCATTTCATTCCATTCCATTTCATTCCATTCCATTCCATTCCATTCCATTCCATTCCATTCCATTCCATTCCATTCCATTCCATTCCATTCCATTCCATTCCAGTCCATTCCATTCCATTCCATTCCATTCCATTCCATTCCATTCCATTTCATTTCATTTTTTTTTTTTTTTTTTTTTTTTTATTTGGAAAAGTTACAGCTAGTGTACAGTGTGCAATCTTAAATAATAAATAGCTGAAGGCCATCAACAAGTTTTCACAGCTATAGTACATTACTGCCGCGGCCGCCAACTGTAGTGTTGCCGGACGATCGTGAAGTATGCGGGCCGAGGCGCAGCCGAGGCACGCATTACGGAGTCCGGCAACGCTCAGTTGTGGCCAAGGCTTGTATAGTGCTTTTCTCAAACAGTGCGCGGAAATTAAAACTAAGTAGTATCTAGGCAGAACTTTTTAGTTACCTACTTTTCAAAATTAATGACGAACAACGAACAATAGTAATTTTTATAAATTATACTGCAACATATCCACTCATTATTTCTAGTACAAAGTACTAGGGTAGCAGAAGCTAGCAGGAGGTTCTCTACTAACCATTATTTAACCTACTACAGTAATATCTAAAAAGTACCTACTAGGGTACAAAATAAAACTATGAGTCACTTAAAAAAAAATTGTAACAACCTCCTGCTAGCTTCTGCTACCCTAGTACTTATTTATATCCTGATTGTACCTGTTCACGAAACTGATTGTACCTAATGCCTTGGATAAGTTACCTCCGCGGTTGCCATGGTTCGGAGTAAAAGATGGTTCCATTTTTTAATTACACGACAGATATGAGTTTACATAGTAATTTATTTGGCCGCTAAAACACGACAGATATGGATTTTCATACAACTTTATCTGGCCGCTGCTCGCATGTACAGCAATTTCGATTTATCTCGAAGAAGGTTGTCAAAATAATGTTCACATTTCCAAGCATGTTTGAGAAAAACATATTTCTTTGCATAAGGTCTAAAAGAAACAGTAGGTAGACAAAATTAAGTACCTGTCTATACATCGGTTAAAACCTAAAACCACTACAGAAATAATTAACTCTCGCCAAAGAACCTGCCCGCCAGAACATGCCTTAAACGTGAAACATTGGTATTAAAGAGGTCTAAGTCTAAATCACGACATAAGGAATTGAAACATCTGCTCACGCGTATTAAAAATGAGTTTTGCCTGTAGGTGCACTTGACGACGGGAACATGGAGTAGGCTAGGATTACGCAGCAGTTTGGATCGTGCTATAAAGCCTAGCTCTCCCAACAAATCGGGACAGTCCACAGCTCCAGTCACAATCTTGTGTAGATACACAACATCTGCGATGCGTCTCCGCTCATACAGAGGCAGTATGTGAAATCTCCTACATCGCACAGTGCAGTTAGAGGTATACCTTCGCGTTTTGTACTGAAGGAAACGAAGAAACCGTTTCTGAATACGCTCAATCCTATCAATGTATGTATTGTACACCGGGTTCCATACCTGGGATGCATACTCCAAGTAACTGCGAACGAAAGCGCAATATAAAATTTTGAACGTTTTTACGTCCTTGAAATCGGTCGCGAACCTTAGTATGAAACCGAGGGCTCGCGAAGCCTTTTTAACTACGTTGTCAATATGCTCATCAAAGATTAACTTGGAGTCAAAAGTTACACCCAGGTCCTTAACAACGGGTATTCTTTTTAAAGGAATATTTTGCAGCTCATATTGAAAGGTGACGGGTAAAGGTTTACGTGTGTATGTGCTGACGAAACACTTTGAGACATTAAGTTCTAGCTTGTTAAGGTAACAATACTTTTGAAGTTCGTCTAGATCTTGCTGTAGACCAAGGCAGTCATCAATCTTTGATATCGGGCAAAGTATTTTCATGTCGTCAGCATAAAGAATGATTTTAGAGTAGCTAAAACATGAGTGGATGTCGTTGATAAATATAGTGAACAGCAACGGACCTAAAAGGGATCCCTGCGGAATTCCAGATGGTATCAGGCTATTGTAATTTGCTCCTATTACTCTAAATATCTGCTAATAACTCTCGTAGACATTAATTTAACTGTATTATGTATTGCGTTTTATACAAATCACACACAATTTATAATAGGCCACATTAAGCTATGTTTGATGCCGAAAGCTTATATTTTCGCCATTCATATTCTTTCCTTTACATTTTCTACTAATCTTATAGCTATGTACCCGATTTTTAAAAATGGCTTTTAAAATATTTTATCAGAATGTTCGGGGTCTGCGTACTAAAACTACAAACTTTTTAAGAAACGTGTTATTGAACCAGTACGACGTGATATGCATAAGTGAAACATGGTTTAACGATAACTTTAACAGTAATGAATTGTTTGATGATCGTTATATTGTTTGGAGACGGGACAGGGATTATTTGAGAAGGAATCAGAAGCTGGGTGGTGGGGTTATCATTGCTGTTCGACGCGAATATGCTTCGGAGGAGCGCGATAGTTGGTGTTCCTCTGCGGAGGATATGTGGGTAACGATTTCTCGCAACCGTTCTAGACATGGACATGGTCTCACGGTTTCAAACAACGAAGGTAATGGTGCCAGCTGCTCCGTAAGCTTACGGAGCTCCCGGTAAATGAAGATAAGATAAGATAAGATAAGATAAGATAAGATAAGATAAGATAAGATAAGATAAGATAAGATAAGATAAGATAAGATAAGATAAGATAAGATAAGATAAGATAAGATAAGATAAGATAAGATAAGATAAGATAAGATAAGATAAGATAAGATAAGATAAGATAAGATAAGATAAGATAAGATAAGATAAGATAAGATAAGATAAGATCAATCTTTATTGTACACCAATAAATTATAGTACATGTGCGGACAACATTATGAAAAAAATGTACAAATGGTGGCCTTATCGCTACAAGCGATCTCTTCCAGGCAACCTTTGGATGGACATGTTTTAATTATTTTAACAATAATAACTTACGGGCAGTTATTAAAGTAGTCACAAACTCAAAAATATATACACATACACACATATATACATATATAATCCAATAGTAATTTACATAAACCTAAGTACATACTTACATTCAATATTTAAATTTTTTACATAATTGTATACATACATATGTTACTTATACACAAATATTCAATATACACACAGCAAGTGCATACCTACACAGGCCACATGGCAAAGTCACAAGGAACTCAGATAATGTTCCTTAACCATTTTTTTTGAAAGTGGCCAAGGATTGTGCGCGTCTAATGGTTACAGGTAAAGCATTCCACAACCTTACAGCCTGGACAGTGAAGGACTTGTCATAAAAAGTTGTGGAATGGGAGGGTGTGGACAATTGCAATGTTACTGACGACCTCAAGGACTTCGAATCTGTGTCAGGCTTAGGTGACGATTCACCCTATAAAAATCTCAGCTAAGGGTGAGTAGTCACTTTTTAAAATCCTAGGTGGTTTATACACCTACTGTATGGGTGAGTCCTAAAAACTAGTAATATAAGTATGAAACACACCCTAGTCGTCCATCAAAGCACATTAAGACGCAGGTTGCCCGTGAATACTACACAGCTAATGACAAAGCACCATTTATTGTCCATGTGTCACGTAAGGACCCCCAGCCCGCCTCAGGTACTACACTTCATCCGGTTTCATTAGGAAATTTTTTGGTCAATAACAACATTACCAATGTAGTGAGAGATGGAGTGAAGAGAGTGGGCCGGAACCGTGTTTCGGTAGAATTCTCATCACCACAAGATGCCAATGCGTTTTTAAGTAATAATATTCTGCCTTTAAATAATTATTTAGCTGCTTTACCATCTTTTAATGTATCACGCATGGGTGTCATTAGGGGAGTGCCAGCAGACATGTCCGAGGAGGAAGCTATGGCATATGTTGCAGTGCCACCAGGATGTGGACGGATCCTCAAGCTTAGACGTATCAACCGCAAAGTTACAAATGAAGGTTTCACAGAATGGAGACCCACGGAGACATGTGTCTTAACTTTTGATGGCCAGGTATTGCCTAAAAGGGTATCTTGCTGTTACACATCCCTCCCTGTACAGCAGTAGATTTACCCCACAATCCAATGCCGTAAGTGCTGCAGATTTGACCATGTTGATGCGATCTGCAGATCCAAGCCTTGTTGTGCAAAATGCGGTCATGAACACCTCAGTAATGAATGTTCTGTTACTCTTGAGGAGGCTTTCTGTATCCTTTGCTCTGGTAATCACTTTGCTTATAGCAGGGATTGCTCGGAGTGTGGGAGGCAGAGGGCCATAAAAACATCTATGGCTGAAAAGTCAATTTCATATGCTGAGGCAAGTAAAATAATACCAGCAGTTTCTAGGAATTATGCCAATGCTGCAAAGAGCGTACCCGCCCAGTCTTACCGCAAGACAATTTTACTGAAACCTAGGGCCCATGCCCCTCTTTCACCTTCATACGACAAACATCAACACAACAACATTGTAAATGCACCACAGTCCACCCAGCCAAATGGCTGTGGTTTATTCAACCCTAGTTCACAATCGCTAGCCTCATCTTCACCCCTAATTGAACTAATAGTCCAAATAGTAAGATCTCTAATCTCCCCGAATAACCCCAGATCACCGTCTAATGTTGCAGAATATTTTATTATTATTTTATTTCATTATTATTAGATTTTAAAAATGGCTCCACAACTGGCGCTTCTGCAATGGAATGTGAGGAGCACCTTTCATAAGAAGCATGACCTCATATTCCTATTAAATAAATATAATCCTATTGCTTGTTCTATTGCTGAGACCTGGTTAGTACCAGGGCTCAGCTTTAATATTGCACACTTCAATATTTATAGATGTGACAGACGGGATGGGTATGGAGGGTCAGCCCTCCTTGTCAACAATAGGGTGGTACAGTTACCTGTATCCATCCCTCCCTTTCCAAATGATATAAGTATTATAGCGTGTAAGGTAGAAGGTATCACACTCGTCTCCATCTACATTGCTCACCCTAACCGAAACCACATACGCATCCTGCAGAACACGTTCCAGGGCATCCAGGGGCCAGTTTTGGTTATGGGTGACTTTAATTTTCATCATTACAGATGGGGCTCTGAGATTTGTGACCAGTATGGGGAAGGTCTGGTGGAAATCTTGGATGACCTTGTTCTACCCGCCGCTCATCTGGTCAGCGACCGAGTTGTGTAGACCTCACATTTTGCTCAACAGATTTGACTTCACTGGCCCAATGGCATTGCACAGATCTGACACATGGTAGTGACCATTATCCTATTATTATTTCCTTCCCAGACAAAACATTTACAGAAAAAAGTTCTCCACTTCTAAAATTTAATTTAAGTAACCCAGATTGGGACAAATATTCTCTACTCTTGGAGGATAGGGTTAACTTCCTTCCAAATTTAGATCTTCAAAATTTAGACTTATCTGGCTACTGCCATGTGCAGACCTGTTTAGACAGCCTGATGGATGCTATTAATTCCTCAGCAGAGTTAGCATTCCCAATTAAAAACACAGCTCGGGAAAAAGTGCCATCTCCACCCTGGTGGGATCACGAATGCACCAGAGCTATCATGGAGAGGAAAGAGGCTGAAAAAGCATACAATAGAAACATGACCATGCAGAACCTATTGTATTATAAGCAAATTTGCGCAAAATGTAGGAGGCTTCTCCGAAAAAAGAAGCGAGCAGGGTGGGTAAAATTTTGTACTTCACTGGCCCCAACTACCCCATCGACATTAGTATGGAGAAGTATCAACAGGTTCCGGTATGGTCGTACACGTACTAACTCACTTCCTATGAGCCGCCAGACTGCCGAACTCTTTTTCGACAAAGTTGCCCCCCCCCCCCCCCCCTTATGTGCCTTCCATACAGGAGACAGAGTATTGGCATATTAACTGTGAAAGGGAGCCTTATGACTCACAATTTTCACTCCGGGAGCTGGACATGGTATTCAGTCACGTCCGGGACTCAACCCCGGGTATTGATGGAATCCCATATTCCTTTCTTACCCACTTTGGTAATAATACCAGAAAGTACTTCCTGGATATTATCTATTATTGCTACTGGAATGGATGGATCCCTGAGCAGTGGAAAACCCACATTATTATCCCACTTTTGAAGCCAGGCAAACACTCCGATGATCCAGACGGCTTTAGGCCATCATCCTAAGCAGCACTATCATCCGTTGTAGCTAAAATTCTTGAGCATTTGGTGAAGACCAGATTAGAATGGATTGTGGAGTCAAGGTCGCTATTGCCTGCTTCACAATTTGGGTTTAGAAAGGGACTCAGTGCCATGGATAGTGTTGGGGTACTAACCACAGATATCCGCTCTTTCCTGTCTCAAGAAAAATCGGTAGTAGTAGTTTTTCTTGACATAGCCTCTGCATATGATAATGTCCTTCTTCCTATTCTCCGGCAAAAATTGCAAGAGCTGAGAATACCGGCGAGGATGGTACGATGCATATGTAGAATGATTGTGTCCCGCTCACTGATCTTAAGAGTACAGGGGAAAGAGTTTGGGCAGCGAAGGACGTGGAAGGGTTTGCCTCAGGGCTCCGTTCTGAGTCCTTTGCTGTACAATCTATATACTGCAGATATTAGTATGTGCCTTAACAATGATTGCAAAATTCTGCAGTACGCTGATGACTTGGCTCTGTATGTTAATGACTCATCAATTACCGATGCAGCCACATCACTTTCTGTTTCCCTGGAGTCTCTAAACCAGTGGTTACTGGATCGCGGGCTGAGTCTCTCTGCAACAAAGAGCACAGCGGTTATTTTCACGCGAAAGAGAAGCATCCCACGGATCCAGCTTAAGATTCAGGGTCAGGATATTCCACTGAGAAAAAGGCAAAATTTTTGGGGGTATTTTTAGATAATAAATTGTCTGGCATACATCTTTTCAACTATCTTGCACAAAGATGTGAACGGGTCATTCCAATTTTAAAAGCCCTTGCTGGGGTCTGGTGGGGCGCTCACCCCTATACTATGAAGCTAGTCTATAATGCCCTCATTCGTAGCATTATGGACTATGGTACATTCCTGTTGATTCCCTGCAATAAGGGTGCTCTGACTAGCCTAGACAGGGTACAAAGTCGGTGCCTTAAGGCCATAACTGGCTGTATGAAGTCATCGCCGATTAATGCCTTGCAGGTGGAATGTGCAGAGCCTCCTCTAGCATTGAGAAGACAATATCTAGCATCTCGTTTTATATTTCGCCTTGCTTGTAAAAATAACCACCCTCTTATACAAAAATTAACCCATTTAAACTTTTTATTCCATTCTACCCAATATTGGAGACATAAGGACATCCCCTTGATACTTAAAACTTTTCCGTGTTCACAAAATTTAGAATTGCCCATGGTAAGCTTTGATAAACTCCCTATATTAAATTTTGACTACAAGGTATTATTGCTTCAAACCAAACCTACTTTTGGACATTGGCATCTCCAAAGGGAGTATTTCAGCGGGTGCAGCCTTGAATGCGAAGGTGGATACACAGTGGCCGAACTTCCAAAGATTTTTCACGGATGCCGCAAAACTTGCTCAGGATAGTGACACTGGCGCTGCAGTATATTATCAAAACTCTAGAATAATTCTAAAGTTCAAATGCCCCAGAGAGTCCTCTGTGTTTACTGGTGAGTGTGTGGCAGTGCTTGAGGCCTGCAGATATATAGACTGCTATAACATCAGTAAAGCTGTCATATTCACAAATCCCTTAGTTGTTTGAAAGCTCTAGAACAGAATCCATTCAAGAGTAAACTGCACAGTTCTCTCATCTTGGAAATCAAAAAGTGCTTATTTGACTGTGACCTGAAACAAAAAACTGTGCAATTGGTATGGATCCCAAGTCATTCTGGCATAGGGGGCAACGAAGTTGTGGATATGCTCGCCAAAAGTGCTGCATCAGCGACATATGCAGACCTTAAGCACTACAATTACCAAGGGTATGACTTATTGGGTCTTCCCAGAAAGACACTTTTGTCTTCATGGCAGTCCCACTGGTCCGACTCTGGTAAGAAGAAAGGCAAGTACTACCATGCAATACAACCAGATATTCCAACAAGACCTTGGTTTTTTAAGTACAAGAAGGCATCAAAAACAGTAATATCTGTTGTTTGCAGACTTCGAATGGGCCATTGTTGTTCTCCGGTGTTTTTACACAAAATCCGTGTACGAGACTCCAGTTTGTGTGTAGGTGGACTTGACGAAGGTTCCTTGGACCACATTTTCTTTGGTTGCCCTCAAAATAATTTGCCCCCCAACCTTTACAACTACCTTACAGAATTAAACATTCCCTTACCTGTAAACTTTCCCTCCTTGCTAACTTACACCTCGCCAAGGCTGTTAAGAACACTTATGTCGTTTATCAGTGGCCATAATATCAGACTATGATCTGATACTTATATGTTGATATCGTCGTGTTATTTATTTTTTTATTATAATTTTGTTATTTATGTATAATTTACGTAATCGAATTTGTGATTGTTTTTTTGTGTATCTAAAACGTTTTGTTTCAGTGTGTTTACTAACCCCGAGAAAGAAGATTCACAGTCAGTCCCAATAGTGTCAATCACTTTACCCCCATTCGGACAGCACACAAATCTCTCCATCGCACGTTTGACTTTGGCAGAATTGTCGATACCCATATCGGCAACGATTGCCATAAACCAAAATAGAATAGAATAGAATAGAATCGCTCTGAACCTCGACCGAGCACTACGTGTCTAGCAGAACGCTCCTAGTTCGGTTGAATATGCTTGGTTATAGATCGCGAGTGTGTCTGTAAAATGTGTAGTCAGTGATTGATGTAATTGAAATATGGTGATTCGTGTATAAGGTTGTCCTATCTCCTTGCCCGTAAATCCACGCGGATTGTAAGTGCAAGCTTACAATGGGCTACTAAGAGGCCCCAGACCCGAAGTAAACTCCATGTGCCTGCATCAGAAGTGGGATACCAGGGCAACAAGCTGAGGAGAATAGCAGTGGCAACCAAAAGACTCGCTAGTCGGATTTACATGAAATAACGTGAAACTGTGACTTTCCTAATTGTTGGCTGCATCCCGACTACAAGACCCGGTGAGCTCGTTCCTTTTTATTTCGTAGACAGTGGTGCTTATTTTCAAAAACAAGTGGTATAGCCAAACATTCCTGGTAGCGGAATATCGCATTCCACCCTCCAGGGAAAGATATTGTTGTACAAATTCTACTATTCCATGTAGTGCCAGAAAAGACAATAGCAGTTCAGGCAATCCGTGAGCAGAGGTTTATGAGGTAGCGGAGTTTGCACCTAATTAGGTATATAGTGTCTAAGTTAAATTGTCATTCCACGAGAGAGTTTCGGAATATCCCGAACATCTAACTATGCTAGTTTCTATACTATCTGTAGCTGTTGATAAGAAGACTTATTCGAATTGAGTAGGGTACGCTGCAAAAGGTTACTGTGATTGCTTAGATTAGCTTAGGATGCGGTTACGCAATCAGTACGTACAAGAAGTGAGAACTATAATTTTAACGAACTACCCTATATTAACAACTGTGAGTTCTTTATTGTCAGTACGCAGATGCCATGTCACCATAGTGCAAAGGCTCGTGTTAAATCGTCTTATATTGAGTGGGGAGGTAGTGAGACAGAGTTTGAAACGGTTCACCCACAGTCGATTGGTCCATCAACCGTTGGTCAACATAATCTTTAAACCATGAACGATTCGTCCAATGAACTTTTCATCCATGAACGTTTCGTCCAATGAACTTTTCATCCACGAACGTTTCGCCAACATTACTCTACGTCAGTGAATGGTTAACCAACAGAATGTTTTGACCAATAACTTTTCACCCAAAGAACAATTGGCCCATGGACTGTTCTCCAAGATAATGGTACGTCAGTGAGCGGTAGCAGGTACTGACCCGGTGTGTTTTGTCTTAAGATGTATAGGTCCCTCGGAGTTTCGAGCTGTGTTTAATTGTTGATGGACAGATAGGTGAATGTAGCTGTACAGTGTAAGATATAGCTTCCTATGACGAAGGTTGAACTCTGTTAATATTCTATGATGCTGAGTAGCGAAGGAGCCATGCAGCATCGGCTCTGATGGGTTTTGTTCGTGTAATATTTCTCATAAGTGGGTAGTGGTTAGACTCACCGTGGTGTACTTCACTTTGAGGTCACACTATTGTGTACCTAGGTAGAAAAGGCGTGGCGGATTCCTAGCAAGAATACACGAACCAACAGTTTGGTAACCAAATATTTCGGGTCGACTAAAGGAATAGTTCTCGTCGCCAAATTGGCACATTGAGGCCGATAAACTGCCCCGAGTAGTCTCTCGTCTTTACTGGGCGATTATATGATCGACATTCTGGTGAAAGCCTCTGTGGCGTAGCGGTAGTCGGTGCGGCTGCTACGCGAGGCCTCGGTTTCGATCCCCGGTCGGCGCGGGTGTTTGTGTGTGGGTCTGCTGGCATTGGTCTGGTCTACGTGCTACGGAGGGCCCGTTGCGTCATATATCCCGGTTGTCATGCGAGCGTTTGTGGCGGCCGCTGCGGGTGATTGGAGCTCACAGGGGTCCGACTGGTGTAGCTGCGGAACTTCGGTGCGCCGCTTGGTTGTGGGGATCGGATGGCGGTCTCTTCGCGGGGTGTTTCGAGATCAAGTCGCACCGCGTTTGTACTGGAGAGCCGAGACCGACTAGGTCGAGAAAAGGGCTCGGAGAATGACGATAGAATGAGTTATTAGGAGTTGATTGCTAGAAGCGGCGGTTGCTGCTATTTATTTGTCATATACCCTCCATTATGATGAAGTGGAGTAAAGTGTGTAATTACGGGTCCACCACCACCAGAATGGCTACCAGCTGATTCCGCGTTGTCTGAGTGCTAACAAATTGACACTAGTGTAGCCCTCGGGGTGGTTTAAGACCCCTTAGTGCACAGATAGGTAGGTGGGCAGGTGGGTTAAATGACAACTACCGATTTTGCCAATCAATACTTATAATAATTATCTGTAATCTTGTTTCCTTGGGTAAGCATACAGTTAAGGGCACTGGCCTGCGATAGGTAGGTAGGCGTCCAGGTCCCGAGCTCTGCCAATTCTGGATACCACCAGCAAGATGTCAAGTGCGGGTAGGTGCCGCCTGGTAGGTGCCAGATGCTGGTGCAGTAGGTGCCAGACGCTGTGGGCCGGCAGGTAGTGATCCTGGAACCCCATTGGCAGTAGTTAGCAAGGCATAGCGTACTGACAGGGTACCATCCGTCTAGTTATGACCAAGTAACCCTTTAATGCTAACTAGCACAATTACCAAGCAGCTACAGCGGAATAATTGAGAACAGTCACAAAAGATAATAAGTAATGTTTAGGAACTCACCCGAGAGGGACTCGTAGCACTGCACTTTATAATACAGACTTTGATTAAGAGTAATATTATAAAATAATTAAGTAGGTAGGTACAATTACTGACGGCCGACACGGGCGCGCGTACCAGTGTTTTTGAGAGTTCTGAGTAACGAATCACGGATCCTTCCGACCGTTACCGAACATAGCCGATTCTTTTTAGGGGTGCGCAAGCGCAATCCAAGCTAACCTTAGGTTCCGTAGTTGTTATTTAAGGTTGTAATTTAATACAACGTTACAGTACCCCGTCGCGAGGAAAATGATTTTGCGTGAAGTTAAAAGTAAAATCCGTCTATCAGCTATTGCTCCACATAGTTAGTGAGCTTCAGGTCTTTGATATGCCAATTACCAAGGGAGTTATCTGCTAGGTCAGACAGTTCATATACAAGGGGAGACTTTTTCGCGATAACCCGACATTTCACAAATTTCGGTGCGAGCTTCTTATTAAAATGCCTATCCTTGTCACTTAAGTAAAACGTTCTCTTCCAAACTAAGTCACCAACGCCGAACTCAGCAGGCCATCTACGCAGGTTATAGCTCTGGCAATTACGGGAGTGTGCTTGTAGAAGAAGGGATTGCACCTTATCAAAAATACTTGAAAGACATCCTAAGTTTTCGGCGTGTGAGTCTCGAGGCTGATAAATTACGTCTTCAGATCCGGCATCGATGTAATGCGAACCACACGTTACTAACTCGCGGCCATACACAAGAAAGGAGGGGCTATAGCCAGTCACCTCGTTAACTGCTGTGTTTATAGCGAACTCAACTTGGGGTACTAATAGATCCCACGTGCGATGGTCATTCTCGATAAAAGTCGATATAGCAGTAATTATCGTTTTATTATATCTTTCGACTGTATTCACGTGTGGTGTATACTTTGGAGTATAGTGTATGTTAGGTATTTTATATTTAGTGAGCATGTTTTTTAAAGTGGCACTAACGAATTGCTTCCCGTTATCCAGAATAATGGTCGATGGTATACCGTGCATTAGGAAGACGTTCTCTTCTAGGATCCTAGTGACTATATCAGCGGTCGCACGTTTTATAGGGAACAGTAGACAATACTTGCTAAAACAACAGGTGATCACGAAAACATAGCAGTTTTGTCTTCGTGTTGGAGGTAGAGGTCCAACCAGATCAACGCTAATAGTTTGGAAAGGTCTAGAGCAAACCTTAGGAAGACCCATTTCTCCCAGGGGTGGGTGGTTTTGATGTTTATGAGCTATGCAGGAATCACATGATGAAATAAATTTCACAACATCTCCGTGCATTTTAGGCCAAAAATATCTGAGGGCTAGTTTCCTGTAAGTTTTAAAAACGCCAAAATGCCCAGCCGTAGGTTGAGAATGATTATCTTTGATTCTTGATGGTCGAAGTTCTAAAGGCACCACTTCTTTCCATTCAAACTCCTTGTGCAAGGAACACTTACTTTTCATGAGCCTATAGAGCTTCCCATCCTTTATAAAGTAATTAGGGTAAGACGTGGGGGATACTTGACAGCCGTTGTAGATTCGTAAGTACCACTCGTCAGTAGTTTGGGTGGTAGCTACGGCGCTGTCGATAGTAGCTATAGGACAAGCACGAGATAGTGCATCCGGAATAATGTTGTCTACACCCCGGCGATGCAATATCTCAAAATTAAAAGCTGACAGTCGCACTCCCCATCTGGCCAGCCAGCCGGTAGGGTTGCTCAGATTAAGAAACCATTTTAGAGCTGAGTGGTCTGTGTAAACCGTGAACTTTATGCCGTTGTCTAGATAGCAGCGCCAATGTTCCACAGCCATTAAAACAGCTAACGCTTCTCGTTCAGTGATGCTATAATTGCGTTCTGCCCCCGTTAGTGATTTACTCATATAGGCAACGGGCAACTCCACACCACCTTTAGTTTGAGTGAGTAATGCTCCAACGCCATAGTCACTCGCATCGGTGTGAACTTGAAATGGTTTAGTATAGTCTGGGCATGACAAAATAGGTGCTGATATTAAACATTCTTTCAGTTTATTGAATGCATCGTCAGCTTCCTTAGACCAACTAAATGAAGCCGCCTTCTTACTAGTTGAAGTAAGGTTATTCAGCGGGCCAGCAATTGAGCTAAAATTTGGAACAAATCTTCGATACCAGGATGCGGTACCGAGAAATCTTTTAACTTCCTTCTTACTGGTAGGGGTAGGGAAGTTAGTGATTGCTTCAACTTTGCTAGGGTCTACCTGCAATCCCTTGAAGTTAACCACGTATCCCAAGTATTTAAGTTCACTCCTAAAGAACATTGACTTTTCGATATTTATCGTTAAATTAGCGTATTTTAATTTCTCGTACACTTTATTGAGTAAGGTAATGTGACTTTCGAAGTCGTCTGGTGATATCAAGATTATATCGTCCAGGAAACAGAAAACAGAATTCTCGAATTCTGGTCCGCCAAAGAGGCGATCTACCAACCGCTGCTGCGTAGCCGGTGAATTGGTGAGCCCGAAAGCCATAGTGACGAACCTGAACGTACCACATGTAGGTACATAGAACGCAGTCTTATCGCGATCCTCTTCAGCTATGGGAGTCTGCCAAAACGCCTTCGATAAATCTATACTGCTCAGATATTTGGCGTCTTACAGGTTATCGAGAATTTCGGATACATATGGAAGTTTATAAGCACCCTTACGCGTAACCGCATTTAATTTGCGGCTATCTAAGCAAAACCTCAGTTTGCCATCCTTTTTAGGGGTGAGTAGTACTGGTGAGGACCACAGACTCTCGCAAGCCTCTACCACACCAAGTTGCAACATTTCATCCAGTTCCTCTATGATAATGCGCAACTTTTCTGGTGGCAATCTATAGTACCGTTGGCGGATAGGAGGTGAGTCTTCAGTGTCAATGTGGTGTTCCAACAGTTGCGTACGACCCAGGCCTACTCGTTCAAAGGATATAGATTTAAATTTCTCAACAATCTCATTAGCAGCTTCCTTCTGTGTCTCATTTAGTTCACTGTAAGAGTGTAACACGGATTCGGCAGTAGCAGAAACATGAAGCTCCTTTTCACATGACAGGGAAATAGAATTAGAAAATTTAGGTAGCAAGTGAAATAGTTTCCAGAAATCAATACCCAAAATAAGTGCAGAAGTGACTGAAGGGATGATGTGAGCCTTCAGAACATGAGACTGGTTCCCAAAGGATACTGGTAAATCTATATACCCCATGGTAGGCAGCCTATGTCCCCCAGCTGTGATAAATGATTGAGGGCTTCCGCATTTGTTAATAGAATAACCGAAAGAAGAGATTAAATTGACATGAGAATTGTTACCCAATATGGTGACCGCTGATCCCGAATCCAATAGCCCACAAATAGGTATATTACCCACTTTTACTGTAACGTACGGACGCGCATCACTGCTAGGCTTTTTGTCGAAGATTGATGCAACACAGTAACTAGAGAAGTACATTTTAATAGTAGATAACCAGTCTAGCCACTCTTTCTTATCAAAGTTACTTATCTTTTTATTTTCTCTATGCCCTGTCCCGCAACAATCCTCGCCATTTAGTTTTTTGTTTTAGCTTTTTGACATTTCGGGCAATTTGTGTAAATAACATCTTTCAGACCACATTTAAAACAAACAGGGTAGCGATCCTGTTACATTGACGAAGCGAATGGTCGTTAGTGCGACAGCGTGGGCAAAACACGGTCTTTTTGGTTGAAGTGTCCGGTTTTGAATCAACCGCAGCAATAGAAACATTATTAGGGGGTTTATGGTTTTAGAGGTATATTAGAGCTTGAGAACGGACATAGGCTACCTGTTATCGCGAAAAGGGCGGTAGAAGGGGGGGACTAGGGCGTTGGTATGAAAGTTTGTCATTTTTGAAGATTTCTTGATGAAATTTGGTACAGAGATAGTTTAGAGCTTGAGAACAGACATAAGCTACCTTTTATCGCGAAAAGGGGTAGAAGGGGGGGGCGAGAATATGGCTATGGGATGAAAGTTTGTCTTTTTTTAATATATCCTGATGAAATTTGGTACAGATATAGATTAAAGCTTACCTTAGATACCTTTTGTCGCGAAAGACGAGGATAAAGGGGGGGGGGAGGGTTATAGGGGATGAAAGTTTACCAGTTTTGAAGACATCCTGATGATATATTTGGTACAAAGATGGATTGAAGCTTGCGGACGCGAAAATGGAGGCATAGGAGGGGGGGGGGGGGGGTAATAAGGTATGAAAGTTTAACAGTTTTGAAGATATCCTGATGAAATTTGGTACAGGGATTAATTAGAGCTTGGTAACGGACATATGCTACGTTTTATCGCGAATAATGTGGTAAAATAAGGACTGGATAGTTAGTATGAAAGTTTGTCATTTTTGATGATATCCTGGTGAAGTTTGGTACAGAGATGGATTAGAGGTCGAAAATGGACATAGGCTACCTTTTATTGCGAAAAAGGGAGTCGAAGGGGTGGAATAGGGCAAGGGTATGTAAGTTTAACAATTTTGAAGATATCTTGATGAAATTGGTATAGAGATGGATTAGAGGTTGGAAATGGACAAAGGCTACCCCTTATCGCGAAAAAAGGGATAAAAGGGAGAGGGAGGAGGGGGGAAGGGGAATAGGGCTATGGGATTAAAGTTTCAAATTTTTCATTGGCACAAAAAAAGGGGTGAATATGGCATAAATAGTAAGAATTTCTTTTAAGATGTCCTCATGAAATTTGGTACAAAGGTGAATTAGAGCTTCAGAACGGACATAGTCGAGTAAAGAACCAAATATAGAAGCGAGTGGAGAGGCAAGTAGAGATTGTTGTAGGGACGAGTGGATAGGCGTGTATAGATCGAAAGTCGAGTAGAGTCGACTACAGGGGCGAGTAGATATACGACTAGAGAGCCAAATAGAATGCAGTAAAGGGTTGAGTGGAGAGGCGAATAGGGAGGAGAGTGGAAAGATGAATGTAGTGGCGAGTAGAGATCGAATAGAGAGTTGAGTAGAGGTGCGAGTAGATAGGCGAGTGGGGAGAGTCAAGTAGAGAGGCGAAAAGAAAATCGAATGGATGGGCAAGTGGAGAGGCCAATGGAAAGGCGAGTTTAGAGAAGAGTACAAAGTCGAGTAGAGAGGGGAACAGAGAAGTCAGTAGAGAGTCGAGTATAAATTCAAGTATAGAGGCGAGTAGAAAGTCGAGTATAGAGTCGAATATAGAGGCGAGTAGAAAGTCGACAACAGAGGTGAGTACATAGTTGAGGACAAAGTTAAGTAGAGAGGCGAATTTAATGCTCAATAGCGTCGGATCAACACTAAGCGATAACCGACATCCACGCGGGCGGAGCCGCGGGCAACAGCTAGTTATTATTATAATTGATCTTTGGTTCCTTATATGCTAAGTCTGGGGCAAGAGTCCTACTAGATGTCTTAGGTGGTTCATGGAATCTTGAAGAAAAACATTGCACCTGTTCATAACTCAAGCATAGCTTGCAGAGCACTACAATTGAGTCAATATTTGTGACACAAGAAGCTAATACGGTCGCGTAGCACGGTCGTATATTATGCATCAAAATATTTAGTTTCTCTTGTTCCGATATAGGTGTGGAAAGGCGGGAAAAAAGCTCTGACATTACTGCTAAATATATAACTATAGTCTCGCGTTCGCCTTGTGTTCTGTACCGAATCTCCGACATTAGTTTATAGTCATAGTCAAAAGGACTAAAATCAGTAACAAGTTGTTCCACTAATTCCTCCCAAGAATGAATAGTGTCACGTACGCTACGATACCAATGTAACGCATTACCCGTAAAAATCTCCGAAGCGTACATTAATAACTTATTAGAAGGTAAATTCCTAACCGTTCGATATTCTTTCATTCTCTGCACAAACGCACGAACGCAACCACTACCGTCATAGGTCAACTTAGATAAATCTTTTGTTTGTGTATGCTCGCACTGCACCGATACAACACTCTGTGAACAGTCGGGTAATGGGGAAGACTGTGCGCTCGCCGCCGCAGCCGGTTCGGATGTCTTACTAGATACATTTTTCTGCAAGTTAGTTAGATCTTCGATAATGTACCAAAGTTAGCATTTAGTGTAGTACTTTTTTGTTGGTACGTAACATCGGAGCAATCCATTCTCCTTAGGCGATGGTAGATGTGGTTGTGCAACGCTTTTGCTCGCTCAAACGAATTAAAATCGTATTTAACGGCCAATGCTCCGACCCGGGTAGACAGCTCAGTCAAGGAATTTAGAATACCCTCGCAGTCGTCTGCAGGTTCGATTCCCGACTCAAATATATCGTCGTTAGGTATCAGCGAGGTAAGCTTGGTTATCTGCTTACGCAACCCTAGAACGTTGGCTGCCGGTTCCTCTCCTCTAATAAGGACTTCGTATGTTAATTCTTGTTAATTAAGCAAAAAATATTTAATCGGGTGAGTTCCCATTTCGAAGTAACAGACAATAGGGTATGTAGATATTTAGGCAGTTTAAAGCTCGGTATAAGCACTAGGTAAAGTATACAATCTACAATACTTGAACAAAATCGACTATTATTTACAACTAACACGATAACGTAACAACAATAATAAACTATTACAATAATTCTGTTCTGTACAAAAAAAACTACGTTAGTTATAGGTACTTACGATTTGGTGCCGAAATAAAAAGTAGGTAGGTATTTTTACGGTGCAAAATCACCTTGCGCATACGAACTATTACGTAGAACAATCTTAGAACAATTTACATTTGATTATTTTGCTGGAGGTAGGTATATAGGTAACCACTTCCTTATTAATAAATTAGGTTTATTTAGTTAAGTTAAACAATCTCACTATATGTAATTTATAAAATGAATAAGGTACCCAAATTAATTTAAGTTTTTACGCAACAGTTTGCATTTTAATTAAGTGGCGAATTAGTTAACACAATAATGTTCGTTACAACTTAGTAGGTAACTTAGATAATAATACGTACCGGTTCGCAACCCGAAGCACCTCCTCGTTAACAATAATAGTAGAACCGCCGCGCTGAGAGCTACAAAGCAAGAATACCAGTCCTTGGAAACAAGATTAACCACGTTTGGGCAAGAAAGGGCCAAGCGCAGGTGCCAAGCCGGCCTGCAGCTGTCGCCGCCGCCAATGAGCTCGTCGAGACCTCAACGCCACCGGCCGAGGAAGGAAATGCGATGGACCACTAATGGGAGTGGTCCATTGCATTCTACAGGCGAACATCAACCACTGCAGAGCGGCTCAGGACTTGCTGATGCAGGTCATGGCCGAGTGGTTGGTGGACGTGGCGGTTGTCGGCGAGCCCTACTCAGTCCCTGGCCGTTGGCTGGGAGACGAGGACGGCTTGGTGACGCTCGTGGCGCGGTCTTCCACGGACTCCCCTCCCCTCTCGCTCTTGGAGAGGGGACCGGGATACGTTGCCGCCGCGTGGGTAGAAATAGCCTTTGTAGGCGTATATTTCTCCCCAAACCGCCCACTGTCTGACTTCGAGGATTTCCTTGAAGTCCTCGCCACAGTGGTCGGCAGGTTGGCGCCGCGTCAGGTCTTCGTTCTGGGAGACCTGAACGCTAAGTCGGTGGTTTGGGGTAATCCTGCCACCGACGTCTCTCCCTCTTGAATGGAGGGGAAGTTCAGACGTGCGTGCGACGGTGGGGTGGGTCAATTGTGGACCTCACCTTTGCCTCCCCCGCACTAGCCGCACGCGTGAAGAATTGGCGGGTGGACATGGTGGAGACTTTCTCGGACCACCGCTACGTGCGGTTCGAGATCTCCACCCAGGGCCCCCAGATAGCGGCCCGTCCGGGCCAATCCCCATTCCCACGGTGGGCGTTCACCTGGACAGGGATGTGGCCAAGGAGGCGGCTTTCGTCCAGGACTGGCTTTCGCCTGCCATAGATGTCCTGGACGTAGACGCCGCTGCGGCCCAGCTACGCGGGTCGTTGACCGCGGTATGCAATTCAAGTATGCCTCGGTCTCGTCGTCCGCCTCCCAATCGCGCCGTCCACTGGTGGTCGGCGGAGTTGGCGGGGCTTCGGGCTGCCTGCGTGGCGGCCCGGCGGGAGTACACCAGGAGCCGGCGGCGGCGAACACGCGACCAGGCGAATGAGGACCGCCTCTACAACCTGTACGTAGAGGCAAAGAAGGTCCTCAGGTCCGCGATGTTCGCCGCGCAGGACTCGGCGCGAGCCGAGCTGCTGGAGGGTCTCGACAGAGACCCTTTCGGGAGGCCTAATAAGGCGGCGCGGAACAAACTGCGCCCCTTTGGCCCCCCGGCGTCAGAGACCCTCGAACCGGCGTTGCTGGACGGGGTGGTCCGGTCCCTGTTTCCCAGCAGAGCCAATTTCACCCCGCCAGCAATGGACCCTCCAGTAAGTTGGCCCGCTGAGGAGGAGGACGAGGAGGCTCCTCTCCTCACGGAGGCGGAACTCCGCACGGAGACACTTCGCCTCCGTGCGAAGAAGACGGCCCCTGGGCCGGACGACGTGCCCGCGTGGCAATAGCCGCCACCGAAATGGTGGACCGGTTTCGGGTCCTCTTTGACGCGTGTTTCGCGTCGAGGAGGTTCCCGAAACCATGGAAAGAGGGGCGGCTATGCCTCCTCCGAAAGGAAGGGCATACCGACCCATCGTTCTGCTCGATGAGGTCGGTAAGATGTTCGAGGGGATAATAGCCGCCCGGCTGAATAACCATTTGCGGGTGGTCGGGCCGGGTGACAGGCGCGGGGGCGCCCTCACCCGCATTGCACTGCCCATCACCTTGCCGTACGAGGATGACTGGGCACTTACGGCCATCCTCGAGCCCCTCCCCACGCTCGGGAGGGGCGTGAAGGGCCCGCCGCGATTAGGCGGGCAATCGCCGGAGGGGGAGTGGACGTAAAGGCTTTGCCAGTTTCCCAGACCCCCTCCAAGAAAGGCGATGCGGGAGTGCCGCTGGGTCGTTTCGTGGGTATACCGGGAATCTGTTCCCGGGGAGTCCCACATATCCCTCTCGTCCCCTGACGGGAGGGAATGCGTAACGCATTTTTCCCAGCGTAAAAAAAAAGGTCATTAACTGTTTTTTTTTTATATTTATTTATTCATTAATATCTCATTCTTAGATTATAAACTATCATAAAAATGCATTACATGACTTTGACCCCGACTCTGGTTTATGGGCATCTGTGCCAGGTCATTAACTGTAGATGGTTTCTGGTGGTAGGAAAACTGAACGCGACTCACTGCAATCACGGGGACAAGGTGTGGTGCGTAAACTTCAAACTGTTACGAAAGTTCAGTCAAAATTGGGTCTAAGTACGAATCATTAATAAGATGTCAGAAGTTGACGTACAGACTATAATCAGATGAAGGGGGCTGTAATCCGTCACATCAGTTAGTGGTGTACAAGGAGTGAAAATAAAGTGCTTTGGTACTGTGTTCTCGGGTATGAGTGATCATCTCGTCACAAGCTGTGCGCCTTTGCTTTGAGATGTCTCATTTGGTGAAATTAGGACGTCTTTGATTTCAATAGCCTCGCGTACCTCGGATATAGGGAAAGATGTTCTATTAGCAAGTTATGTTTCATTGTTATCTCAAGTAACGGTTTCTCGTCGTACGTGGTCAACTGCTCGACGTGGGCCTCTCCCAATGTGCACCATTTCGAAATACTACATGGATATGGGTTATCTATGTTATATAATTAGAACAGGAGAAGTCCTAAAGTTCCAGATACTGACAAGCATTGGCAGAGATATCCAAGTTGAGGATTACTACTCCAAACAGGCGCGTGCTTGGGTCACTTCTCTTACTTCACAGGGTAGTATCGGTGCCATAGGGATACTCACATCAGTCACATCAGTTAGTGGTGTACAAGGAGTGAAAATAAAGTGCTTTGGTACTGTGTTCTCGGGTATGAGTGATCATCTCGTCACAAGCTGTGCGCCTTTGCTTTGAGATGTCTCATTTGGTGAAATTAGGACGTCTTTGATTTCAATAGCCTCGCGTACCTCGGACATAGGGAAAGATGTTCTATTAGCAAGTTCTGTTTCATTGTTATCTCAAGTAACGGTTTCTCGTCGCACGTGGTCAACTGCTCGACGTGGGCCTCTCCCAATGTGCGCCATTTCGAAATACTACATGGATATGGGTTATCTATGTTATATAATTAGAATAAGAGAAGTCCTAAAGTTCCAGATACTGACAAGCATTGGCAGAGATATCCAAGTTGAGGATTACTACTCCAAACAGGCGCGTGCTTGGGTCACTTCTCTTACTTCACAGGGTAGTATCGGTGTCATAGGGATACTCTGTTTAATAGGCAATCAATGATCTAGATGAACGTGACAGCTTCCTCGTAAGTGTGATAGATATGTTCGCTCCACAGCCGATAGTGCCGATTCAGTAGTGACTTCGATGGATCAACATGATGGCCGGGCTGGTAATGAAGTTGTGGGAGGGCAGTGTGCTCCTCCATGCGACTTATTTCGCTCCATATTATTGATTGAGTCATATAAAGTAACAGCGTAGATAGTGCATTCCGTGCGACTCCACCAAGGGTCCGGGGAAGCGTAGTCGTGATTCGTGACCTCGTGAATAGACAGGGTAATGGCGCGGTTACGAGAGCGTCTGCAGATGCTGCGAAGCGCGTATGTTAATTTTGTACAGGAAAGCGAAGTGTAACAAAATTGGCTCCTAACTAATTCTGAACCATAAGTGTGTACTAATTAATCGGTTTCGAGGGTATGCGGATAGAGCACTAAATGGAGTATAGTCAGTGTTGGTTTATTGGTTTCCATTCCTGCTTTACTTACTACTACTACTACTACCTTGGAAACCTATTCAAATAAAGCCTGGCCGCGGCTTGGGCTAGGATGTAGACGCTACTCGCTTCCAATATGGCGGATAGAGCTGGGACACATCGTGTTTGGGCAGACTTCAGTACATTTCATCTCCTCGCTTCGAACCCCAATGCCTCAATCCGATCTCGAGAGATTAGTCATATCACTGTAGCAGAAATTGACAACGAGCTGGCCGAGACGGCGGTCCATAGTCAGAACGAAGGAAGAATTCACGACAACGACACATTCTCAGCGATTAATTCTCACATCATTACTACTAGTCCACCTTCCACAGATCTTGATGCATATTGTAAGTAGGTAGGTCCAGACTCACATTCATGTTCGGACTGGCTCCTCGAGGGTCGATGTTCGAACTATGTAATGTTGCTAGCCTTGCAGAATAGTGTGGGTGTTTGTAGGGGCACCGAGTGGTTGTACGTAGGTCCAGACTCACATTCATGTTTGGACTGGCTCCACGAGGGTCGATGTTCGAACTATGTAATGTTGCTAGCTTTGGAGGACAGTGTAGGTGTACCAGTCCTTGCATGTTTTTTTTATTCAATATCATCGCAGGAATCATCCGGGTTATTAACATTATATAGCAGAGCCATTTCTTGGAAAATTTCTTCGTAAAAAGCCCTTTCGTTCTCTGGAATGTACTGCATCAACTTTTTGATGTCATTTATTTTTGCCTCTTTTACACTCACCATTGATAAATAACAACCATCATGTGTTTCTCTAATATTCCTCTGTATACCCTGGCGATACAAGCGAATAGGCTTAAAATTATCTCCACTCATAGTAGCAGACATTTGAGGAGTTGAAAATCTTGAGAATGTTATTCGCCGATTTGTAGAAATGCCTGGTATAGATGGTTTGATGTATTCCTGGTACATTTTCTTATAATCTTTCACCTTTATAACTCTTTCACCATCAGATGACTTCCCTAAATGTTTTTCAATGAAAAACTTTACTTCAAACTTCTTTGAAAGTTTGCTATCTTTTGCAAACTTTACGTAAGTCTCTGGTGAATAGATCTTCTCGTGTTTTATTTTTTGTCTTTCAATAAGAGCAAAATCTCTATCGATTGGCATCATTGAGTGACCTGGGATTGGATAGAATACCGAAATTCGTTCAAACTTGCCTGTTGCACCTAGCTGGTCCAAGAACGTAAATAAAAATCTGTTTTTATTTTGACTAAAACAGTTGTCACAGAACATTTCCAAATGTTTATGATTTGGTTTCGCGTTGTTTGAAATGTAATCGTTCAAAGCACTTATAACCTCATTTGGCCCTTTTTTTGCAAAATTTTCTGTAAACATGTACATGGTGGCGGTTTTATCTTTCAAATTATGAATGCCAAAATTGTGCAACCACAACTGCCTGAGATAATACTCATCCGCCACGTTTGTTACTGGCAGAGGAAGATTTTTCTGATAGTCAAAGCATATCGATAATTTTGTATCATCTTCATTTTTTTCAGCGCTACTATAACTCTTTAAAAACACTTCAGCCCTTCTCAAATGTATCTCCTGTTGTAATTTCAATTTTTTCGCTTCTTCCCTGTCTTTTTTTATTTCTGCAGATTGTATGTCCATAACAAATTTTTCACATGTACTGCATATGTCCTTACGAGGTACTGCGAATGAAATATTGTAGTCTGTATTGAATATTTCTCGGAATATTTCGTAAGTGACGGTGCAGTTTAAATCAGCATTCTTATCTAAAAAATTACGATGAAGTGCTGTGATCAAGGTATTTCCTGTTGGTGCTCGAAGATCTACAATAGTGCGAAGTTCGTGCTGGCACATTTTCTATAAATTTATGGATTTGTCTTATTACGTCTTCTGTGTAGACTACTCTGCTTGGATGGCAACCATGGCCATCAGTTATGTCTTTTTCTGCATGTTGAATTTTACATTGTAAGCGGTCTCTTTTAATCCCGTGGACTGCCAGAAAAGCTTGCTGACAAACCTCTATGGTTTTATTTTTAGGAGTTAAGTTATACCTGAATAAGCGCCTGCTCCGGACTTAACGTTTTGGTATTTCCTCATTAAGGCAACCTTGTAAATAAATATTTTGCTCAGTATGGCTTCCCAGGTTTATAAACTTCTGAAATATCGTATTTGCAGGCACATGGAGTTTACTTCGGGTCTGGGGCCTCTTAGTAGCCCATTGTAAGCTTGCACTTACAATCCGCGTGGATTTACGGGCAAGGAGATAGGACAACATTATACACGAATCACCATATTTCAATTACATCAATCACTGACTACACATTTTACAGACACACTCGCGATCTATAACCAAGCTTATTCAACCGAACTAGGAGCGTTCTGCTAGACACGTCGTGCTCGGTCGAGGTTCACAGCGATACTGATCACGATTCTCCGCGCGCCCCACCAAAGTCAATGATCTGTCAAACTCAAATTGACCGAATGAACGAATGACGTCACATTCGACCATAGAGCACTAGAGTCTTGCATTACGCCAGAGTGAATTTCATTCACTCTAATCACACAATAATTATTACGCGCCGTCACGGCCAGACTGACATGTCGCTCGTCCTCGTGCGACCAATGCCAGAGATCCGTCTGTGAACAAATGTACGAGGCTTTAATTCTTCTCGCACTGACACGCTCGTCCATCACTGACTTCCATCGCCGCACAGGCCTAACATCACTCGTTGGTGTTCTTCGGCCACAAACGAGCAGAACCGGGCAGCCACTCATTGGTGCCCCTACGACTATGAACTAGTCGGACCGGGTGACCACTCATTGGTGCCCTTGCGACCATAAACCAGTCGGAACCTGGGCCACCACTCATTGGTGCCCCTGCGACCATAAACCAGTCGGAACCCGGGCGACCACTCATTGGTGCCCCTGCGATCATAAACCAGTCGGAACCCGGGCGACCACTCATTGGTGCCCCTACGACCATAAACCAGTTGGAACCCGGGCGACCACTCATTGGTGCCCCTGCGACCATAAACCGGTCGGAACCCGGGCGATCACTCATTGGTGCCACTGCGACCATAAACTGGTCGGACCCCGGGCGACCACTCATTGGTGCCCCTCCGACCATAAACAAGTCGGACTCCGGGCAACCACTCATTGGTGCCCCTACGACTGCAAACCAGTCGGGCCGGGCAACCACTCGTTGGTGCCCCTACAACCGTAGGGTTCCAATTCCAATCAATGAGTGATCGCCCGGGTTCCGACCGGTTTATGGTCGCAGGGGCACCAATGAGTGGTCGCCCGGGTTCCAACTGGTTTATGGTCGTAGGGGCACCAATGAGTGGTCGCCCGGGTTCCGACTGGTTTATGATCGCAGGGGCACCAATGAGTGGTCGCCCGGGTTCCGACTGGTTTATGGTCGCAGGGGCACCAATGAGTGGTGGCCCAGGTTCCGACTGGTTTATGGTCGCAAGGGCACCAATGAGTGGTCACCCGGTCCGACTAGTTCATAGTCGTAGGGGCACCAATGAGTGGCTGCCCGGTTCTGCTCGTTTGTGGCCGAAGAACACCAACGAGTGATGTTAGGCCTGTGCGGCGATGGAAGTCAGTGATGGACGAGCGTGTCAGTGCGAGAAGAATTAAAGCCTCGTACATTTGTTCACAGACGGATCTCTGGCATTGGTCGCACGAGGACGAGCGACATGTCAGTCTGGCCGTGACGGCGCGTAATAATTATTGTGTGATTAGAGTGAATGAAATTCACTCTGGCGTAATGCAAGACTCTAGTGCTCTATGGTCGAATGTGACGTCATTCGTTCATTCGGTCAATTTGAGTTTGACAGATCATTGACTTTGGTGGGGCGCGCGGAGAATCGTGATCAGTATCGCTGTGAACCTCGACCGAGCACGACGTGTCTAGCAGAACGCTCCTAGTTCGGTTGAATAAGCTTGGTTATAGATCGCGAGTGTGTCTGTAAAATGTGTAGTCAGTGATTGATGTAATTGAAATATGGTGATTCGTGTATAATGTTGTCCTATCTCCTTGCCCGTAAATCCACGCGGATTGTAAGTGCAAGCTTACAATGGGCTACTAAGAGGCCCCAGACCCGAAGTAAACTCCATGTGCCTGCAAATACGATATTTCAGAAGTTTATAAACCTGGGAAGCCATACTGAGCAAAATATTTATTTACAAGGTTGCCTTAATGAGGAAATACCAAAACGTTAAGTCCGGAGCAGGCGCTTATTCAGGTATAACTTAACTCCTAAAAATAAAACCATAGAGGTTTGTCAGCAAGCTTTTCTGGCAGTCCACGGGATTAAAAGAGACCGCTTACAATGTAAAATTCAACATGCAGAAAAAGACATAACTGATGGCCATGGTTGTCATCCAAGCAGAGTAGTCTACACAGAAGACGTAATAAGACAAATCCATAAATTTATAGAAAATGTGCCAGCACGAACTTCGCACTATTGTAGATCTTCGAGCACCAACAGGAAATACCTTGATCACAGCACTTCATCGTAATTTTTTAGATAAGAATGCTGATTTAAACTGCACCGTCACTTACGAAATATTCCGAGAAATATTCAATACAGACTACAATATTTCATTCGCAGTACCTCGTAAGGACATATGCAGTACATGTGAAAAATTTGTTATGGACATACAATCTGCAGAAATAAAAAAAGACAGGGAAGAAGCGAAAAAATTGAAATTACAACAGGAGATACATTTGAGAAGGGCTGAAGTGTTTTTAAAGAGTTATAGTAGCGCTGAAAAAAATGAAGATGATACAAAATTATCGATATGCTTTGACTATCAGAAAAATCTTCCTCTGCCAGTAACAAACGTGGCGGATGAGTATTATCTCAGGCAGTTGTGGTTGCACAATTTTGGCATTCATAATTTGAAAGATAAAACCGCCACCATGTACATGTTTACAGAAAATTTTGCAAAAAAAGGGCCAAATGAGGTTATAAGTGCTTTGAACGATTACATTTCAAACAACGCGAAACCAAATCATAAACATTTGGAAATGTTCTGTGACAACTGTTTTAGTCAAAATAAAAACAGATTTTTATTTACGTTCTTGGACCAGCTAGGTGCAACAGGCAAGTTTGAACGAATTTCGGTATTCTATCCAATCCCAGGTCACTCAATGATGCCAATCGATAGAGATTTTGCTCTTATTGAAAGACAAAAAATAAAACACGAGAAGATCTATTCACCAGAGACTTACGTAAAGTTTGCAAAAGATAGCAAACTTTCAAAGAAGTTTGAAGTAAAGTTTTTCATTGAAAAACATTTAGGGAAGTCATCTGATGGTGAAAGAGTTATAAAGGTGAAAGATTATAAGAAAATATACCAGGAATACATCAAACCATCTATACCAGGCATTTCTACAAATCGGCGAATAACATTCTCAAGATTTTCAACTCCTCAAATGTCTGCTACTATGAGTGGAGATAATTTTAAGCCTATTCGCTTGTATCGCCAGGGTATACAGAGGAATATTAGAGAAACACATGATGGTTGTTATTTATCAATGGTGAGTGTAAAAGAGGCAAAAATAAATGACATCAAAAAGTTGATGCAGTACATTCCAGAGGACGAAAGGGCTTTTTACGAAGAAATTTTCCAAGAAATGGCTCTGCTATATAATGTTAATAACCCGGATGATTCCTGCGATGATATTGAATAAAAAAAACATGCAAGAAGCAGCCACATTAAATTGCGATTTCTTATACATACCTTATTCTCTATTCGTTATATTTAATTTTCTCTATTCGTCGAAATATTTCATTTATGTTGTCAAAAATATTGTATTGTCATTGTGATTGTATGATCTCGCCTAGGTTATCTTAAAAGCTTAACAATATGTTGATTTTTTAGAGATTACTTATAGGAAAGTTGATTTTTAAGAGTCTTTTTATACCTATTATCACTAAGTAGTTAGTAGCTTATTAAAAACTATATTATGCTGGCAAATGTGCTTATCATTACAAATCTCAATACCTTCCAATGGTCATTATAAACAAGATAAATACCTACTTTAGAAACATGTTTGATGATGTCACGCGATGGCACCTCGGACTGCACCGTTGCACTAGAAATGAGTTATAACCGTAGCTCAATATTTGATGTAAACAACAGTTATTAGTGAGCAGAAGAGGGTTTTTACCGATTAAGATAAATTCAAATGTGTTTTAACTATAAGGGACAGGCAGAAGTGATGATTAAGTGTTTTTTAAGTTATTAAGTGTTTTTAGAGAAATCAGACAGTATAAAGATAGCTTACAGCGAAGTTAAGTTGTGATTCTGATATATAGTGATAGCTGTATAACTTTATGTAAGTAGGTAGGTAGTGCGAAGATGATTTGCAAAAAGGGATGAAGCTTGCTAAAAGCTCTAATGGCAATTAAACTGTAAGTAAAATGTAACCTTTTAACTGCTACTTATTTAATCAAGCTAAAATAAGCTGTTTTAGGCACTTGAGATATATAATTAGGGTACGATAGTTTGCACAGACTTTAACACTAGTGGACGTGATCGTCACTATTTGCACAAATCGAAGAGAATTGAGAAGGAAATAATAGGAACGGGCTCACAGTTAGACAGACAGGCAGGCGTTGATGAGACGGAGAAGTCTTGTAGCTCCGGCTGCTAGGTGCTGCCAGCTGTAGTAGGCGTAAAGCTCGTAGATATGTAGTTTGGCCGTCGTAGCGGATTAGTGACGGATGATCTTGATGCACGTTGAGCAGTGTAGACTTCAGATTTGCTGCTGGTAGTAGCCCAGGCAATCCAGGCGCTGCGTAGGCGTGGCTTTGATCTTTCGTGTCTTCCTCCGCTGACTAGGACTTAGAACCCGATTGATATACAGGTCCTGTCACGGTCGCCACTTTTTGTTCGCGATGAACAAAAGAAAGAGTTTTTGGTGGAACAAACTTATTTATTCCGAAAAATAGGTGGTCGGTACAATTTATTTTGTGTGCAGTCTGTAGGTCGAATGTGTGAATGTCGTTGCAATAGTGTTGTGTTGGGTAGGTGTGTATGACGAGTAAGTGACGTATGTGTGTAAGGTGCAATATGATTGGTGGGTGGAGTATGGCTCGATATAATAAAACGTTACGTGGTATCTTGTCGACCTTTGGGAACATCGGCGTCGACAATAACAAAGTTAGTTTGTCATAGTCACAGTAAAAACTAAGTCCTTTTAAAATTGCCAAAAAACCTCTTAGTCCAAGAATTTGAGTTAAGTTCAAAAACTTTATTGATTTTTTATTATTTTTACGTAAAGTTTACAGTTCTGTTGATTTGGTCCAATAAATGCTTGTATTTTTTTCAAATTATGACAGTGACTTTTTATTTCTAACACTAAAAGGGACAGTTTCTGGATTTATTTTTAATCTTTATGCGACTGTAGCTCGAAACGCTAAAACTGGACTTAGGGATTTTACGAACTGGTGCGTCCATATTTAGATTTTTAGTATTTACATTTTACATGTTTTTCGTGTGGCAACACTATCGGTAACATCTGATTTCGAATCGTCCCAAATTTAATTTGATTTTTAATTTATTTTATCCAATGAATCTAAGCCCAATTGCCAATTTATCATCAAATAAAAGTGTAATTAGGTAGTTTGCGTATTAATTTTGTGTTTTGTGAGGTGAAATTGCCGTAAGTAAAGTATAATATTTATTGTAAGGTGAAAATATCTGTAATTATTCACAATTTCACGTTAAACTTGCTTTTTTTTCTTCATAATATCTAAAGTAATTAATGGTAACTTGATATTTTATCTCTAAAAATAGTATAACACTGGTTAATACGTAAATATACCCGGCTAACCTCAGACCTAAGTTGACTGGTTACGCGATTTCTCTGGCTTGATATTATATTAATATCATTTAACAATGGCTGGCATTACTACTCGTGGGACCTTGGCGCGCCAGGCAGAGGAAAAATTCCAAAAGGTCCTTAAAGAACTCCAGGCCTCAAAGCAGTTGTATAGCCAGTACAGTGGTGAGCTAGAGGACAGCGAAAGGGTTTTGTTAGAAGCATCAGAGCAAATCAAATCCTTAAAAAACGAATTGGCACACTTACATATTCAATATAGAGATGCCATTGATGCTCAGAATAGGCTGCAGTTTGTCAAAGATGGGTTTGATCAATGTCGCATAGAGTATGACTTTGGTTTGCAAAAGTTTCATAGGTTAGAACAAGAACTACATGAGGCAAATAATGAAATTTCATTGTTAAAATCCCAGCTAGAAACATCAGAACATCAGTTTATTGCTACTGCAAATCAGACCCTTTATGATGAATTGATAGACAGAGACACTTCTATGGTTTCTGTTACAAGATATATGCCAACTATCAATAAATTAAAAAAGTATATTAAAATTAACAAATTTATTAGAAAATCTCAAAAATTAATTAAAAAACATAAATTTTCCTTTAAGTATGAAAGGCATAATAGGGAGAGATTGCAATTAAGACAGAAACTACAAGCATATTCAATGAGGGTACATAATATAACATTAAAACATACCTCTGATATGCAAACTCAGCAATCTACAATCATTGAGCTTGAAGACACTCTCCGTTCATTAACTAAAAAGTATGAGCTTTCAGAAAAACAAATGCAGGAGCACATTCTGGCTATGGCTATAACTTAAGTAATTATAAAAATGAACAGTATAATTCATTAACAAATAGGCATATTTGTCAGTGTAAGCTTTTGAGCTAAGAACGGTCAATTGAGAGTTCATGTTTGGAAAGTGATTCTCCTGGTTTATTGATAAATAAAACAAAAAATGTAAAATTAGATTTTAAGCATGAGATAATAATATTTAGTGATGGAATTAGCAAAAATTTAGGGTGCTTACTTTCTGAAATGGGACATTCAACAATCAACTATTGTATGCCCGGTGCCTCTCACCACCATATTGTAAAAAGTGCTATTGAGCATGAATATACTTCTACTAATAAAACATTAATTATATTTATCGGAAATAGGGATAATTTGAACAAATCCTCTCTTATAAAGTATCTAAATAGTTCAAATACATTAAACATAGAAAAAAATGTAATATTCACATTCCCTTATAGCAATGGTTTGTTACAGGAAGAAAATATTTTTAGATATAAGCTAAATATGACATTGCATACATTATGTATCAATAACAAGGAGAAATTCAATTTTATAGACACTAACAATTATATTAGTAAATCTTTTTATTTGACACAGGATAATTATTATGTATCCAAGTATTGGGCGAGACAAATAGCTGTTTCGCTATCCTAATTTTTTTATATATCAGCCAAGAACTTGGCTAAACAAATGACTGCTCCTATTGAGAAACATTAAGTTGACAATTGTAATGTCAGTAATTTTAATACTGACAGCTACAGCTCCTCCCGCCACGTCTGCCGGTCCCGCCGCCGGTGCAGCCGAAGTTGCCGACGCCGCCGCGAGTGCCGCCGCGTTCGTCGGCAAACTCTATAGAGGCCTGCATGGCGGCAATGGCGGCACAACAGGCGCGGCACGAGGAGTGGACGCGGAGCTGTCTGGAGGCCATTATGGCCTCCATTCACCGTCCACCCTTGGCGCAGCCGAGTGGGGGATACGCCGGAGCGGTCAAGCGGGGCCCCATCCGCACGGTAGCGGCGGGGTCCCCGCAGGAGTCGGCCCGCGGCGCGCCCACTGCGCCGGCTGCCCCGGCCACCATCGCTGCGTCAGCCAGGGGTGCCCAAGCCAAGGGCAAGGGAAAGGGGAAGGGCAAGGGGAAGACGTCCCCAGTCCTAGCCCCGGCCCTGGCACCGGTTTCGGCCCCGACTGCCTCCAGTAGCTCTGCACCGGCAGGGGGCTGGGAGGTGGTCGGTGAGGCCAAAAAATCGCGGAACGCCCGTAAAAAGGCAGCAAAAAGGGCCAAGAAGGCCCTGGCTGCTGCGAAGGGAGCGCCAGGAAGGCTGCGCGTCCCCCGTACCACCGCTGTCGTCTTAACGATGACACCGGAGGCGACGGAGAGGGGCGTGCAGTACGTGGACCTGGTAAAACAGGCGAGGGGCCTCATTGATATGGGGGCCCTCGATGTGGCGGGGACCCTCCGAGTGACACACACTCGGACGGGTGCCCGGCTCATCCACGTCCCTGGCGCTACAAGCGGTCCCAAGGCCGATGCCATAGCGGCTAGGCTTAGGGAGACGCTGAATGCAGCCGACGTCCGGGTGTCCAGGCCCACCAAGTGCGCAGAACTGCGCATTTCGGACCTGGACGACTCCATCACGGCCGAAGAAATTCGGGCCACCGTAGCGGAGGCCGGGGGTTGCCCCCTGGAGGCGGTTAAGGTCGGAGCGATTCGCTACGGCCGTCGCGGACAGGGGGCAACAGTTGTCGGCTGCCCCATCGCAGCAGCCCAAAAAGCTGCCGACCGGCGGATCCTCGCGGTAGGCGGCGTTGTAGGAGTCCGGGTACGGCTCCTGCAGGCTCAGCCGGACAGGTGCTTCAGGTGCCTGTCGGCCGGCCACGTGGGTGTGCAGTGCAAGGCGGAAGTGACGGTCGGTGACCGTTGCTTCCGCTGCAGCCAACCCGGTCACAAGGCCGGTAATTGCGAAGCTCCGCCGCACTGTTTCAGGTGTGCGGCGGAGGGCAAGCCGGCCGACCATAGGGTTGGCAGCAAGGCCTGCACCCGCGGGGAGCCGCCGCCGCGAGGCGGGCGTTCCGCTAATGGTTCGGGGCGGGATGCGGAGATGGTTCCATAATGGATCCTCATCTCCGCATCCTGCAGGCGAACCTGGGCCACGGTGTCGATGCTCAGGCACTTCTGCTCCAGAGCATGGCACAGTGGTCCATCGACGTCGCCGCTGTCGGCGATCCATACACTCACCGGCCCCTCGGGCCCGCCTGGGTGGTCGACCTGGATGGATCGGCGGCACTGGTGCATAACGCCGCTGCGGGTGCCCCTCCCCTTGTCGTGATCGCAAGGGAGCATGGCATCGTAGCGGCGCGGGTGGGGGAGATTGCGGTCGTGGCCGTTTATTTCACGCCGAGATCACACCGACTCATAGGGCAGTATCGGCGGTCGCTGGAGCGGCTGACCGACGTCGTCAATGCCTGTACGCCTCGTCCGGTTCTTGTGCTCGGGGACTTCAACGCCTGGTCTCAGGCCTGGGGTTCCCGGCGCACAAACGCGCGGGGCAGGGCTCTGGAGGGCTGGGCCGATTCTCTCGGCTTAGTTCTCCAGAATCGCGGGGCCGAAGCCACGTATATGGCCACGTTTGTGGCGGGGGAGCGCAGTTCGATCGTAGATCTTTCGTTCGCGAGCGCTTCCCTGTCACTCCGCGTGCGGGGCTGGCGTGTCGCCGTGGAGGTGGAGACACTGTCGGATCACCGATACGTTCGGTTTGATGTCTCCCCTCCCCCGAGCGATGCGCCAGTCATTTCGGCCCAACGCGAGCCGCGCTGGGTGTTGGGGCGATTGAATCGGGAGGACCTCCTGGAGGCCGCCATCGTACAGGCCTGGGCCATTGCGCCGGACAGGCCTGTCGATGTCGACGATGAAGCGGCGTGGTTCCGGGAGGCCATGACGCGGGTCTGCGATGCGAGTATGCCTAGGGCTCCAGCCTATAATCCGAGGCGTCGGGTCTACTGGTGGAATGCGGAGATCGCGAGGCTGCGTATGGCCTGCGTGATCACGCATCGCCGGTGGGCCCGATTCCGTAGGAGGCGTACTCGTCCCGCAGACTCGGAGCCCCGATTGGCGGAGCTTCATGAGTGATACAGGGAGGCCCGGAATGCCCTCCGAGCGGAGATCAAGCGGTCAAAGGCCGCTTGTTACCGGGAGCTCCTGGAGACGCTGGAGCGGGACCCATGGGGGCGGCCTTACCTTATGGTAAGAGAAAAGCTGCGCCCCCGGGCCCCTCCGCTGACCCAGGTGCTCGAACCGGCTCTGCTCGGAGGAGTGGTGGAATCCCTGTTCCCGGCGCGAGCGGAACATGTTCCGCCGCAGATGGCTCCGCCGCCTCGGTCGCCTACGGCGCCCGGTGCGGTGATTGACGACGACGTGCCCGAGGTCACTTGGGTAGAACTAGAGCTGGCGGTGCGAAGGCTGAGGGCCAAGAAAAGCACCACCCCGGGACCCGACGGCATTCCAGGCCGCGCGTGGGTCCTAGCTCTAGGGGAGGACGGCCTCGAACCCCGACTGAGAGGGTTCCTCAGCGCATGTTTGGAGCGGGGCCAGTTTCCGAAGATGTGGAGGACGGGGAAACTGGTCCTCATCCGCAAGCAGGGACGCCCGGCGGACGAGCCGTCCGGGTACCGGCCCATAGTGCTGCTCGACGAGGTGGGCAAACTCTTTGAAAGAGTTATTGCCAAGCGCCTCGTCGAGCATCTCTCTAGAGTGGGGCCGGACCTGGCGAACACCCAGTTTGGGTTCCGCCGGTGGCGTTCCACTGTGGATGCCATCATGCGCGTGAGGACTCTGGCGGGGGATGCGGTTGCCCGGGGCGAGGTGATGTTGGCGGTGTCCTTGGACATCTCCAACGCCTTCAACACCTTGCCCTGGAGTTGCATCAGGGAGGCACTCGTGTACCACGACGTGCCTCTCTACCTCCGCCGCATAGTCGGGGCGTACCTGACGGAGAGAGCCGTCATCTACCCAAGTTCGACGGGAGTCGGTAGGCGTGAGATGTCGTGCGGTGTTCCACAGGGGTCGGTCCTGGGGCCGCTCCTGTGGAACATCGGTTACGACTGGGTGCTTCGCGGTGACTTCGCGTACGGGGCCACCGTCACGTGTTACGCGGATGACACGCTAGTGACGGTGAGCGGGGCTACTCACCGCGAAGCGACCCTGAGGGCCACGACCGCGGTTGCTCAGGTCGTCGACAGGATCCGGCGGCTGGGCCTCGAGGTGGCTCTGCACAAGTCCGAGGCCATGTTCTTTCATGGCCCTCGGCGCAGGCCAGGCCCGGGAGCCAGCCTAACAGTGGGAGGTACTCCCATCGACATCAAGCCCCGGTTGAAATACCTGGGGCTCGTGCTTGATGGTCGATGGGACTTCGGACAGCATTTCCGAAGTCTGCGCCCCAAGTTGGTGCTCACGGCGAATGCCTTGGGCCGGTTGTTGCCCAACTTGAAGGGCCCAGAGTCCTCCTGCAGGAGACTCTACGCGGGTGTCGTGCGGTCCATGGCCCTATACGGGTGCCCCGTGTGGGCGGACACCCTGGAGGCCAGATTCCTGCCTCTGCTCCGTACGGCGCAGAGCACGATGGCCTCCAGGGCCATCAGGGGATACCGCACGATATCCTTCGAAGCGGCGAGTCTCCTGGCCGGATCGCCACCGTGGATCCTGGAAGCGAGGGCCCTTTCGGCACTATATAAGTTCCGAAAGGAGACGCGGGAGCGGGGATTCGATCCCGAGCCCGAGGATATTCGGGCCGAGAAATCCCGGCTCCACCAGGTCATGGTGGCCGAGTGGGAGCGACGACTTGAGCAACCACGCGCAGGGCACGCCGTCATTGCGGCGGTAAGGCCCATCATGGGGGAGTGGCTAGAGAGGCAACACGGTAGCCTCTCGTACCGTCAGACGCAGATTATCACCGGGCACGGTAGCTTCGGGCGGTATCTGCATCTGATGGGTATTGAGCCAACGCCCGAGTGCCATCACTGCGACGCGAGCGTGGACTCGGGGCTGCACACGCTCACCGAGTGCCCGGCGTTTGAGACGCCGAGGCGGGAGCTTGTGGCGGCCCTGGGGGTGAGAGTGCTCACGCTCTCCACCCTGCTCGCGGCGATGGTCCGCTGCGCGGATGCGTGGGCGGCCAGCGCCTCCTTCTGCGAGCAGGTCATGCTCGCGAAGGAGACAGCAGAGCGGGCGCGGCGCGATGAGCGAGAGAGGCTCGCTGACATCGCTGCACGCGCCCGAAGGCGGCTCGGGCGTCGGAGGGCGCAAACTGACCTCCGCCCCCCATGAGCGCGGGCCTGAGGGTGACGGGTGGAGCCGCTCGTCATCCTAGCAGAAGCAGGCCACGGCGGCGGCGCGCATCGTAGGACGATGCGCGCCTCCCCACACCGGGGTTGAGTCGGGGACCGCGTGGTCCCCCCCTTCCCGAGGAGGGCCAGACCGAGAGGGATGGCCCTGGGTCAGCCGGGGTGCGAGGGATATGTCGCATGACAACCTCACCTTCGGCCTAGCACTACGACCCAGAGACGGCGTGCGGTTTAGTCGGTTCGAGTCCGACATAACCTCCCCCTCCGGCTCCGGAGGGGTGGGTATCCGAGGGGATTTCCCGCACGTAAAAAAAAAAAAAAAAAAAAAAAAAGACAGCTACAGCTCAAATTTAACTGCTCAGAGTAATTTAAATTAAAAAGTAAGACAACAGAGGATTTCTCTTGCATTGCAACAAGCAAGCAACCTTCGCTTATTACAAATATTAATAACAAAATGAAAAATTGTATCAACCTGGTGCATCAAAATATTCAAGGTGTGATAGGAAAAGAGCTAGAATTGGAGTTGTTTATGAATTGTAGCAATATTGATATATTGATATAATATGTTTAAATGAGCACTGGCTAACTAACCATCAATTCATTTTCAGCTTCAATAATCATCAGGTTGCAAGCTCGTTCATCAGGAAAAACTAAAACTCCTTAATATTAGTGAATAAATTGTTAAAATTTAAAGAAAGATGTGATGTTGTGAGCCTTACTGTTGAGCGAGTTCTAGAGATCTCTTGTGTTGAATTGGAGCGATTCATTGTACTGAATCTTTACAAACCTCCATGCGCATCTATTAATGCTTTTTAGACATAGCTGAGGCTGCCTTAAATAAAGTATGTAATAATCATAAAACAGTTGTTGCTTGTGGAGATTTTAACATAAATATATTGGAGAACAATTCTGATAGTTATAACTTTCTGAGTTTATTTAAATCATTTAATTTAATTAATATTTTTATGGAACCAACAAGAATAACGAGCACTAGTGCAAGGTGCATTGATAACATATTTAGTAATGTAAAACCTATACATAAATCAATAATCAAAAAGGTTAAATCTGCTCACACAGGGCAGTTGGTTTCCTTTCCGAGTACCCAAAGTATTGTAAGAAAAGAAATAAGTATTATACCATTCAGTGAAAGCCGTATAGAAAAATTTAAATGTAATATTACAAAAAGAATCCAATGATTGCCCTGTCACGGAAATGCGGATCACATGTACAACTCATTATTCAACCTGATTAATGGCGTTCAATTTTTACTCCTAGACACTGTTCTATAAGTGAAAAGCTAACTTTTGGTGATTGGGCAACTCCTGGAATTTTCAAAAGCCGTAATAAATCATATGAACTCTATGAAGAGAAATCTTACAATCACAGTCCCAATTTTCAAGAGTTTGTAAAAAAATATTCAAGAATATTTAGACAAGCCTGCCTCGGAGCAAAATCAATGTATTTAAAAAATAAAATAAAATGTTCAAATAATGTTATTAAGACAACTTGGAATGTTATAAATAGTGAGACCGGTAGAACGAAAGTAAGTAGTCAGGATTTTCACCTAAAAATAAATAATATTGATATCAAAGAAGACTTTGAGGTTGCAACTTAATTTGAAAAAAAAAAATTCCAACATTCCAATTGTCGTTACAAGAAACCTTTCGTCTTGTTCTAAAACTACCGAGCAGCTTCTTAAGCACGGCGTGAATGAGTGCGGCACAGATTTTGAATTTTCAGCTGTTAGCCCTAGAGATGTTCAAATGCCTTTAAATCAATTAATATGAAGAACACAAAAGATTTATGGGGTTTATCTGTTAAAACTATTTCACATATTATTACTGTAATAGCTCCATACCTGGCAGCTGTATTCAATTGCTGTGTCGCATCTGGTGTGTTTCCTGACTTGATGAAACATGGTAAGATAATTCCATTATTTAAAACTGGTGATACTGGAGACCCCTCTAACTTTCGTCCTGTTTCCGTTCTACCTACTCTAAGTAAGATCTTTGAAAAGCTTATGCTTGGCCAGTTGCTTAGTCACTTTAATATTCATAATTTACTTCACAGGAAACAGTTTGGATTCACGAGGGGTTCTTCAACCATAGATGCGGGGGTTAATTTATTATACAATTTTGCGGGTAGACAGGAAAGAGACAACATCAAGTTTTTGAGCTCTTGTAATTTTAATTAAAATAAATTAGTAAACATAATATTTATGTTCTAAAACTTACCAAGTTTACAAGTTGGCTTCTTACCACACAATTTTACTAATTGTCACGCCCTAGTAAGCATCCAATCTACCAATTTTAACACATCATCAACATCACAATGGACAACACTGCACAGCTGGCAAAAACATGGAAGAACTTGCAGCATGGATGGACTCTCGAATGTCCGAGTTCGAGAAGAATCAACAGGCAGCCATTTCTGCGGGTACACCAACTGTGAAAGTTCTCTCCGCTGACTATCTCAGTTTCAAATCCATTGTTCTGACCACCCTGGCAATGTTGAAGTCGCAACTGGAATTGTTGGTGAATGGATTGGATCGCCTGGAGACTCACTACCGAAGAAAAGTCCTTCTTTTTCATGGGGTCCCTGAAGCTGAAACTGAAGATGTGCCTCAAAAGATCCACAACACATTACGCGACCAAATGAAGATGACTTCTGTGAGCGTTGATTTTTTTGAAGTTTGCCATCACTTGGGCGCTAAACGGGATAGGAACCGTCCCATTCTGGTTCGTTTTACTACAGTCACGTAACGTTCTGCCGTATGGAATGCCAAGACCAGCTTAAAGGGGTCCAAAATGTCCATCTCAGAGTTCCTCACAAAGCCGCGCCAAGATGTTTTTTCTGCGGCTAGAGACCATTTTGACATGAAGAACTGCTGGTCGTCGGATGGCGTGATAGTGGTTTTGCTGCCGGATAAGACTCACAAAAAGTTGATTATGATTCCGGAACTCCAGGGGCTGATCAAGCAGTATCCAGTCAAATACGCTGCGTCGAAGAAAACCGGAAAGTCAAATCTCTGTTTATCGTTGTTTATCACGTACTGTTTATCCTTCGAGCACTCAAATTTAGTAGTATATTATTGGGCATTCTAGACCACTCTCAGTCGCCTCGGCTCCTGCGAGCGGTCTAGTAATGACCAATAACATACTGTAAGCGTTCAAACAAATTCAAATCATTAGCAAGCATTCGGCAAACGTACTTTATTAAATGGTATTTATATAGTTTGTATTTGCGCGTCCACAACTGTAAAGCAGTTAAGTAGCTCATCGCAATAGCAAAGAGAACCAACAGGCATTTATATAGTTTGCATTTGCTGGTCCACAACTGTAAAACAGTTTAGTGGCTCATCGCAATAGCAAAGAGAACCAACAGGCATTTATATAGTTTGCATTTGCTGGTCCACAACTGTAAAACAGTTTATTGGCTCATCGCAATAGCAAAGAGAACCAACAGGCATTTATATAGTTTGCATTTGCTGGTCCACAACTGTAAAACAGTTTAGTGGCTCATCGCAATAGCAAAGAGAACCAACAGGCATTTATATAGTTTGCATTTGCTGGTCCACAACTGTAAAACAGTTTAGTGGCTCATCGCAATAGCAAAGAGAACCAACAGGCATTTATATAGTTTGCATTTGCTGGTCCACAACTGTAAAACAGTTTAGTGGCTCATCGCAATAGCAAAGAGAACCAACAGGCATTTATATAGTTTGCATTTGCTGGTCCACAACTGTAAAACAGTTTAGTGGCTCATCGCAATAGCAAAGAGAACCAACAGGCATTTATATAGTTTGCATTTGCTGGTCCACAACTGTAAAACAGTTTAGTGGCTCATCGCAATAGCAAAGAGAACCAACAGGCATTTATATAGTTTGCATTTGCTGGTCCACCACTGTAAAACAGTTTAGTGGCTCATCGCAATAGCAAAGAGAACCAACAGGCATTTATATAGTTTGCATTTGCTGGTCTACAACTGTAAAACAGTTTAGTGGCTCATCGCAATAGCAAAGAGAACCAACAGGCATTTATATAGTTTGCGTTTGCTCGTCCACAACTGTAAAACAGTTTAGTGGCTCATCGCAATAGCAAAGAGAACCAACAGGCATTTATATTTTGCATTTGCTCGTCCACAACTGTAAAACAGTTTAGTGGCTCATCGCAATAGCAAAGAGAACCAACAGGCATTTATATAGTTTGCGTTTGCTCGTCCACAACTGTAAAACAGTTTAGTGGCTCATCGCAATAGCAAAGAGAACCAACAGGCATTTATATTTTGCATTTGCTCGTCCACAACTGTAAAACAGTTTAGTGGCTCATCGCAATAGCAAAGAGAACCAACAGGCATTTATATATTTTGCGTTTGCTCGTCCACAACTGTAAAACAGTTTAGTGGCTCATCGCAATAGCAAAGAGAACCAACAGGCATTTATATTTTGCATTTGCTCGTCCACAACTGTAAAACAGTTTAGTGGCTCATCGCAATAGCAAAGAGAACCAACAGGCATTTATATTTTGCGTTTGCTCGTCCACAACTGTAAAACAGTTTAGTGGCTCATCGCAATAGCAAAGAGAACCAACAGGCATTTATATTTTGCATTTGCTCGTCCACAACTGTAAAACAGTTTAGTGGCTCATCGCAATAGCAAAGAGAACCAACAGGCATTTATATATTTTGCGTTTGCTCGTCCACAACTGTAAAACAGTTTAGTGGCTCATCGCAATAGCAAAGAGAACCAACAGGCATTTATATTTTGCATTTGCTCGTCCACAACTGTAAAACAGTTTAGTGGCTCATCGCAATAGCAAAGAGAACCAACAGGCATTTATATTTTGCGTTTGCTCGTCCACAACTGTAAAACAGTTTAGTGGCTCATCGCAATAGCAAAGAGAACCAACAGGCATTTATATTTTGCGTTTGCTCGTCCACAACTGTAAAACAGTTTAGTGGCTCATCGCAATAGCAAAGAGAACCAACAGGCATTTATATTTTGCGTTTGCTCGTCCACAACTGTAAAACAGTTTAGTGGCTCATCGCAATAGCAAAGAGAACCAACAGGCATTTATATTTTGCGTTTGCTCGTCCACAACTGTAAAACAGTTTAGTGGCTCATCGCAATAGCAAAGAGAACCAACAGGCATTTATATAGTTTGCGTTTGCTCGTCCACAACTGTAAAACAGTTTAGTGGCTCATCGCAATAGCAAAGAGAACCAACAGGCATTTATATTTTGCATTTGCTCGACCACAACTGTAAAACAGTTTAGTGGCTCATCGCAATAGCAAAGAGAACCAACAGGCATTTATATTTTGCGTTTGCTCGTCCACAACTGTAAAACAGTTTAGTGGCTCATCGCAATAGCAAAGAGAACCAACAGGCATTTATATAGTTTGCGTTTGCTCGTCCACAACTGTAAAACAGCTTAGTGGCTCATCGCAATAGCAAAGAGAACCAACAGGCATTTATATTTTGCATTTGCTCGTCCACAATTGTAAAACAGTTTAGTGGCTCATCGCAATAGCAAAGAGAACCAACAGGCATTTATATTTTGCGTTTGCTCGTCCACAACTGTAAAACAGTTTAGTGGCTCATCGCAATAGCAAAGAGAACCAACAGGCATTTATATTTTGCGTTTGCTCGTCCACAACTGTAAAACAGTTTAGTGGCTCATCGCAATAGCAAAGAGAACCAACAGGCATTTATATTTTGCGTTTGCTCGTCCACAACTGTAAAACAGTTTAGTGGCTCATCGCAATAGCAAAGAGAACCAACAGGCATTTATATTTTGCGTTTGCTCGTCCACAACTGTAAAACAGTTTAGTGGCTCATCGCAATAGCAAAGAGAACCAACAGGCATTTATATTTTGCGTTTGCTCGTCCACAACTGTAAAACAGTTTAGTGACTCATCGCAATAGCAAAGAGAACCAACAGGCATTTATATTTTGCGTTTGCTCGTTCACAACTGTAAAACTGTTTAGTGGCTCATCGCAATAGCAAAGAGAACCAACAGGCATTTATATAGTTTGCGTTTGCTCGTCCACAACTGTAAAACAGTTTAGTGGCTCATCGCAATAGCAAAGAGAACCAACAGGCATTTATATAGTTTGCGTTTGCTCGTCCACAACTGACAACTGAAACACACAATAGGTACATTTAACTGTAATACATTTATTTAATAAGTAAGTAATTTAACAAATTATTTATCTGACATAAACTTTGGGGGATCAGAAAATAATCCGTCTACAGACTGCACCAATGACTGTAGCTTTCGCCATTGGTGGGAATCCTCATCAGTCTGAAATTTTATACGCACTAAAGCCTTCTTCCAGAGCTCTGTGTTTTCTGTGACTCGAACATCGTTCGCGTGGTACACCTTCAAGTCTATGAGAAAATCACCGCGTGTGTCTGTGGACCGACGTTAGTTCCCGTTGGCTACGCGGTTCACGAAGAACGATGATATCGTATTTGTTTCTTCGTTCGGTTCAATTCCTTCTCTACAAATGCCGAAGATGTCAGCCGTGTTCGGTTTTTTTCTGGAACAAACATAGGGACATTTATTTTAATCAGTTATTATTCATTTAAATATCTATGAATACATAGTAAGGATTTTGCCAAATAGATCAATAGTTAATATATTATGCAAATAAGATACAAACAGTTACAAAAAAAAAAATCATCTTACTAATTGACTTGGTTACTTGGTATGGAATAAGTAGTTCCTGTTGACACGTTTTAAACAATAATAGTACACACAAGAAAATTACCTTGCACAAGTTGATGTTTTCTTCGTCGATGGACTTTTCCGTTTGTTTACAGGAGTCGATCGTTTACGTGAAATTTCTGCTATACCTCTATTTAACTCGTTGATGCTTGATCATACTCTGAGTCAGACCTGTTGAATTAAAATGAAAACAATAAGTTAGTAAATTCAGGGATACTTTATCCATCGACGGTTTTGATCGAATTAATCACATGGCGCACATTGGGGAGGCCTATGTCCAGCAGTGGACTGCTATAGGCTAGTTGATTGATTGATTGAATCACATTAATTACATATTATATATTAATTACAATAATCACATACATAATAGCACTTACTTACATTTTCTTGGTGAATATTGAAGCTCTTGATTATGATAATGACTTAGGTATTCAAAACTGCGGTTAATAAACAAAAATCATACTTAAATTTGCTAATTTAAAAATACTTCAATTGAGTGTCAATTTAAGGAAAAATCTACTTTTTTCTTTGTACGCATTAAACACACGTCTAAAACGATGACAAAGGCTTTAAAGAATTGTTGATTATTATTGCAACATGTTAACAGTAATATACATGTTTCCGACATTGTACAGAAAACCTGATGTCTGAGAGAAGTCCGAACAACGTCATACTTAGAGCTTAAAAGTAAGTACATAGGTATTAAAATCAAAATAGATAAATCCAAACTCTAGTTAGATCAGTCATCAAATTAATCTAATAACATTTTTTCTTATTTTTATTTGTATTAATTCGAAGTAAATTATTGATATTATAACTTTTCTATACCTCTGTGAGGCGTGGTTTACGCTAAGACTAACCATTACGGTTCTTATAGCTCAGTTTTCGTTTACATTGATTACATAATGTAGTTATTATAATATACTAGATTATATACTTTAACGGTTGCATATACAACCTAAGCGTTAATGAATATTGAGTTGTAATTTAAAGCATTGAATTAGGGTTGTTAAAATAAATGTGTTGTGAGCCGTGTGCTTGGCTGACACCTAGGTGGTATAAAAAATGTTTTATCATTTTTTTCTCGATTTTAATGTGATGCGATAATAATATCATTTGACTTACATACATTATACAAATATTATCTCAAAATAACTGTTGTTAAGTAGTTTAGTAGTAAAGTTTTGCGTTTTCTCGTATTATGCTAAAGTTTTATCAAATCTATTAAATAGTTTTTGTGTAAAAGAGTAACATACATTCATACAGTAATAATTACTCATATCTTACGACAACCCTATTCACGAAATTGCTTAAACAACATTATACACAGCGCGCGTGTAACCTACTTAAAATCTGAGACTTAGCATTTTTGGGCCCAATTTACACCGAAGCGGAATGGGAGCGTCAAATTTGTCTGATGCAAAGCATATTATATACATTTATATTAATTGTAATATAATCTTTGCTAAGGAAATTCTCAAAATGAAAGTCTCACGACTTTTTGACTCGTATTTAGTTTGTATCTTATAAACTTGAAGTGAAAGGTCATTATGCTTTATACCAGACGAATTTGATGATTCTGTTCTGCTATGGTGTAAATGAAGCATTATATTCAAACTAAATATTTTATTGATTTATTGCAAAACTAAAACTGATATGATTTTTTGTCACAAATAACAAATAATTGTTGCATGACAGACATTTAAAATCGTTTATTGAAAGTAATAGGATCAAAGAATCCCTAAAGCGTCATTCGATGTGAAAGTTGTGTTTCTACCTATCTAAGTATACCTACCTACAATTCATATATTTTATCAGGTAATTATATCAATTATATTATATTATATTGGTTCTATTTTGGTTGAATGTATTTACAGTACTCAAATAATTCATGTGGTGTCTTATTTGCAGGTAAAATAAACTATAAGTTAAATACCAACAAAGGACAACAACTTTGAATATAGAACCTATTTGGAAATACAATATTACTACTCAGGTAAGTTGATCGTTTACACTACTTTTACATAATGTACTAATTTACTATAATCATTATCTGAACGTCAATCCCTGTTGAGCTCATGGTGCACATTTTTCGTAGATTCAGTTGTTTAGGCTAATGAGAATTAATTGTGAGAGCGACTGCCAGCTGAGCTCCTTTCCCAAGAAGGATGCGTGCGCCAGAGCCTCGCTCATGAACGAGCGCACGCATCGTCATCATCATCATCATCATCATCATCATTCTTGCATTTGCCTGCTTCACCCTTCGCGTAGAACCAGGAATGTTGGAAGCGCCTGTTGTTTGACCTTAATTCTGGTTTGATATCTATTTAACATATTGATTTAATATTTTTCTTTTTTTTTTCAGAAAAGTAAATATTATTCTGGAAATCAACAACAAAAACAAGAGCTACGAGTATTAAAGAGAAAAGTACTTATTTATTCAGGTACCTTTGTTATTGTAGTGTATACTTATTTTAGGAATTATTTATTTAGATATTCCTTAATACAGGTCATTGTGGTTAGTTACTGAAGTTATTTATCTGTTTGGGTGTTTTCGTGTAGTCATGATGCGTTATTGCATGGTTTGTCATGTTTCTGTAGATAGCCATCGCTGGTCAGGTCATTTGCGTAGCAATTTACATAAAACTCAAATTGCAACTCCTTTTTATGACAATATAGAGATAATTAAATCATGTTTCAAGAAGCGTAAGTATTATAAGTTATAGAATTAGAGCTACTGATGAAGTAATCACTCAATTTCCAGAGACTTTTCTTAACAAAATTCGAGGGCAAGTTAAGACTCTGATAGATCAGTCACTACAGAGATATACCTCTCTCAAAATTATTTTTGAACTTTTTTCAGTATTTCATTTGTTTAAAAACGACTATCAGGAAATAAAATCATTTGCTACAAAAAATTATAACATTCATTTAAATTATGATTTCAACAAAATTTTCAGTTCAATAATTTTATTTCTTCTTAAAAAAATTGAAGAGTTTCAAGAAAGAGATAGCGGTTGGACCTTTTTAAATAATTCATACTTAGAAGTGAATATTAATAATTATCAACCCCTTCATGGCTCTAAATTTATAGATTTGCCAGCATTAATAAAAAGTAAAAAATCTTGTCTGAATATTAAAAACCGAGATCCGTATTGCTTTTTATGGAGTATTGTAGCAGCCTTGTACCCTGCCACGAGCCACCCTGATAGAGTTTCATCATATCCACACTTCCAAGATGTTTTAAATATTAATGGTTTGTCGTTTCCCCTTACTTTTACGGATATACCTATTTTTGAAAAAAATAATAACGATTTAAATATTTTTGTATATGGTTTAAAAAATAATAAAAATATAATCGGACCTTTGTATAAATCAGTCAATAAGAAATCTAGGAGTATACATTTATTATACTTAGAAAACAATAATGACTCTCATTATTGTCTAATTAAAAATTTTTCACGCTTAATCCGCAGTCAGATTACCAAACATCACAGTAAATTATATTTCTGTGAATCTTGTTTATTGTTTTTTCCTGACATCACTCATCTCGAAACTCATTTATGTGAAGGAGTTGTGACAGTATTACCTGAAAAAGGCTCGTTTTTAAAGTTTAAAAATTATGAAAGAAAACAAAATGTACCGTTCATAATCTATGCAGATTTTGAAACATTACTTGCACCCATTTCCTGCAATGAAATTGATACTGCTAACACATCATATTCTCAAAAACATGTGCCGGCTGCGTTTGGTTACAATATTGTATCATCTTTCGATAGTACAATTTATCCGACTGCGGCGAAACAAAGGGAGGGAAATGATCTTAATAATCAGTATAGAAGTTACCGCGGCAGTGACTGTGTTTCTAAGTTTGTACATTTCCTTACTGAAGATGTCATTGCGATTTATAAAATATTAACTAAAAATAAACCTATGATATATACAGAAAAAGATGCTGTATATTTCAAGGATGCTATTAAATGTCATATTTGTGAAAACTTGTTATGGTCTAACAAAGTCAGAGATCACTGTCATATTACTGGTCGGTACCGCGGTGCGGCCCATCGCCATTGCAATCTTCAGCATAAAGTACCTAAATTTATACCTATATTTTTTCACAATTTATCAGGTTATGATTGCCATTTATTTATAAAAAAATTAGGAGAAATGCCTGGTTTCATAAAAATTATACCCAAAACGAAAGAAAAATATATGTCATTCTCTAAGTTCATTCCTGTGGCAAGCAATGAATACGTGCAGTTACGGTTCTTAGATTCCTTTAACTTTTTGAGTACTAGTTTAGACAAACTTGCGAAAACAATGGAGATTGAAGATTTTGTTAATCTACGATTCCATTTTCCTGACGATAAAAAGTTTAATTTATTGACGCGGAAAGGTATTTATCCCTATGATTTTATCACGAATTGGAAATGTTATGAACATAAAACGTTGCCATTAAAACAACACTTTCATAGTTCTTTAACCAATGAAGGGATCAGTGATAAGGATTATAATCATGCTCAAACTGTTTGGAATTATTTTAACATAAATAACTTAGGCGAATATACTGATTTGTACTTAAAAACAGATGTATTATTACTAACAGATATATTCCAAAACTTTCGAAAAACTTGTAAGCGATATTATGGGTTGGACCCTGCGTTTTATATAACTACCCCTAGTTTGTCATTTGATGCGATGCTTCTTAAAACAGGGGTTCAACTAGAACTGTTGTCCGATTTAGCAATAATTAAAATGATTCAGGACGGGATTAGAGGAGGATTGTGTATGTGTTCGCACAGATATGCAAAAGCAAATCATAAGTATATGTCTAACTACAATGCCTCAGAACCCGATTGCTATATAGTATATCTAGACTGTAATAATTTATATGGTTTTAGCATGTGTCAGTACTTACCATATTCTAGTTTTCGTTTTCTTAGTGAACATGAATTAACTCATTTACAAATAGAAAGTATTGATGACAACGCTGAGTGGGGCTATATATTGGAAGTAGATCTCTTATATCCCCATAGTTTACACAATTACCACAATGACTTACCTTTTTGTCCAGAAAAATGCATTCCGCCAGGCGGGAAAAACAAGAAATTAATGGCAAACTTGTATAATAAGTACCATTATGTTATACATTATGTACATTTGAAAAAATGTATAGAACATGGATTAATATTGCGTAAAATTCATAGAGCCGTTACTTTCAAACAAAGTCCGTATTTAAAAGAGTATATAGAGTTAAACACTAAATTACGTCAAAAAGCAAAAAGTTGTTTCGAGCAGGACTTTTTTAAATTATTAAACAACAGTGTTTTTGGTAAAACATTAGAAAATACTGAAAAAAGGGTTACTGTACACTTAGTAAATAAATGGAGTGACGAAACGAATCGAACTAAAAAGTCATTATCAGCAGAGAGACTTATAGCTAGCCCCTATTTTCATAGCGCATCCATATTATCAGAGAATTTAGTTGCTATACAAATGAACCCTGATCAGATAATTTTAGATAAACCTATATATATAGGATTTACGGTTTTGGATTTGTCTAAGTCACATATGTATAATTTTCACTATAATATTATTAAACCGTTTTATAATGACAGAGTACGATTATGTTATACCGATACTGATTTTTTTGTTTATGAAATATTTACCAATGACTTTTATAGTAAGGATCTAAAGTACCAGTTTTTGCAATACTTCGACACTAGTAATTTTAGTAATCACAATTTGCCTTTAAAAAATAAAAAAGTTCCAGGCTATTTTAAAGATGAAATGGGGGGTAAATATATTTCGCAATTTGTGGGTTTAAGATCAAAACTTTATTCCATAAAATCTTCTAATCATGTGATTAAAAAAGCGAAGGGCATTAAGTCATGTGTGATCCGCGATTTAGATATTAAAGATTATGAGAATATTTTACTAAATGGAGGAACACTGCGTAGGAAAAATACTATATTTATTTTAAATCAATAAAACACGAAATTTTTACTCAAAATGTGAATAAAATAGCATTGTCTAGTAATGATGACAAACGAATGATTTCAAGAAATAAAATATCGTACATTATCCTGGGGTCACTCAGATCTATTTATTAATTAATATAAGTAGTATAAACTAAGTTATAACCCTTATACCTATTTTATAAGTTTTTATACGATCATATTTATATAGCCATAAATAAACAATAGCCTAAGAATAATAAACTTACAGAATTGTAACAAAATATTATTATGGTGAAATATACTATGAATATTTATGTTGTTTGTTTCATTTCATATTAAAGTACGTGTTAGAATATAGATATATAAAACTCCGTCCAACTGAAAATAAATAAGTTAGTTTATTATGCAAGTGTTTATTCACCCCTACCTACCTTTGAAATAAAGTTGTGATTATATGCAATGTAAAATATTTCATATAAAACGTCAACTAAACAACTGACAGATAGAACACGTCAAGATCTTTTATAATTTTATTCACAATAATTATATTGAAACTAGCTGTCGCCCGCGGCTCCGCCCGCGTGGATGTCGGTTATCGCGAATCGGGGTATGAAAAATAGATGTTGGCCGATTCTCAGACCTACCCGATATGCCCACAAAATTTCATGAGAATCGGTCGAGCCGTTTCGGAGGAGTTTGGGAACGAAAACTGTGACACGAGAATTTTATATATTAGATAACAATTTAGTAATTGAATGGAACAAAGTCAAGAGCTTAGTCTTGTCTAGAAAATTACGAAATATTAAATCAGATTGCGATAGTATGTTTACTAATCACAGGATGTGAATCATCATTCCATAACCATATTATTAATATATTTGAAAAGTGTTAAATTAACAATATTGTAGAGCATTGACCCTGTAGTGCATGTTCGATCGTAAATATTAATTTCAGATCTCAGTAACACACAAATCAATTGTGACTTAAATGCAACACATCTAAGCTAGTAACAAGTCGGAATTAAAAACAGTCAAGTTTCAACGTCAAAGTTAAAATACAACATATTATTATAATGTCAACGGTAAGTTTTGAAGATTTTTTCTTTTTACTAACATAATTAAATACGTGTATGTATAGGTCTTATATTTCATCGGTGATAAATGTAATATTTTTATCTATTTCAGGAGGACACGGAGCTAGTTTTCTCTCAATACGCTCAGGATCCTTATGAGGAGTACTACGAGATGTTGCAGAACACTGCTTCATGTAGCATTAACCTAATTAATAAAGAACCCAAGAAATCGAAACCACGACGGAAAGAAAGAACGAAAAAATTGAACCCGATGAAATCTTTTGTAATGAGTCGAATACCTCGGCGTGGAATAAAATTGATAAAAATATCAGTAATAGATCTCGGCGTCGAGAACCCAGACAGTGGTAGTGACAGTGAAAACGTTATAATTAACGCTCAGTACGTGGTGAAAGATTTGGTGGATAGTATTATGGATGAAACTGAATACCTTGTGAAAAAAATTTCTAAGTCATTATTGGACACTGATTATTAATTTGTAAGTGCTATATTTATAGATATATTTACTATTTTCTGCTAGGTATGTTCAATAAAATAAATGTATTAAATGTATAAACTTGTTTATTTTCACCCATTAGATACAATGTTCTCTTGTTTCTCTAAATAGTTTTTAATACATAAAACATTTTTCAGTGCACAGTGTTTTGAATGCTTTATACAATTAAAATTATTATGTGAATATTTTTTATATAAAATAGACAAATTTGGGTGCTTATCACTGCTAAGGTCTGATACTGTACAGTTCACACAAAGATCCCTTATCCACTTCACTTTCTCTAAACCCTTTACAAGAATATCTTTATTTTCTAGGTAGGGCACAATTAGACGTTGAAATTCTCTATAGTCAATATAACCCTCGTTCCAATAAATTCCTCTGTTTCTTTCCAACCATCTAACCTGTTTCTTTTCATCACTAGTTAAGTATCTAAATAAGTATGGAGGTTTTATTAAGAACGTTTGCGTATAATCATGAGTGGCCAGAGCTAATTCCTTGACTATAAAGTTATTACAAGTGTCTTTAAACCCCTGGACATCCACTATAATCGTATTCGGGTTCATGATAATTTTCTCACAGTGCTGCTTAATGGTTTATACTCAATTATACAGTCGTTCAATATAAGACAATATGCCGAAGTTTGATCTGGGATATCAAAATCACTTTCAATTTCCACTCTTACGTCCACAACAGGACCTGACTTAAGATTATCTGGTTGTCTAGAACAGTCTACGACGAATAACGGAGCAACGTTTTTAAATTGTTTCTCACTTAATAAAGGCTCAGCGCGACGTCCGTAATAAGACTGTTGAAATCTAGTATATTGTTCATATATTAAAGCAATTCGATTATTCGAGAAACTTGTATTTATATTTTCATATGGGAAGTAGGTGGAATTAAGGTATACCTTAACATCACGAATCTCACAATGATCAAACTGAGACATATCAGATATAGCATTATTTTTTCTATTTATCTGTAAACCGATAACAACAAATCTTGGTTTCTCTATTTGCGAAGATGTTTTTATTGACCAAGTATGTTTGGTGGTTTTAGGCAACATTGGATATTCATACAAATCCCAATTCCTGAATATCATCTGAAGTGGTCGATCTTTTTCTAACAATTTTAGAATGTTTATTTTTTCTCTATCAGATACTTTAACATGTGGTACACGCCATATTATTTTGTTTATAATAATATCTTCTACAATTTCACCAGGGTTAAGTTTTAGTGCGTTCAGATTGGTATTACTTCGTAATAAGATTAATTCATGTTTACTGTTTATTACTACTTTCTTAAAATCTTCTGCAAAACCAAGAATGTTGCAAAGTGGTATAGAAGCAGAAAAGCTATCTCCATTAGTACTTTTTATTCCGTCGATATTCCAACCCCAAGTAGAAGATGTTTTAGCTTCGCTCTCATTCATTGATATAAATTATTTCATCGTGCTAGTTATCCCAGCATTTTTTATTTTATCTATCTCCACTCCATTTATCTCATACCTTATATCTTGAAACAAGTAAAGTAAACTATTGTTTGTGAAATGAACACTACTGACTCTCTCTTTCGAATTTTCAGCCTTGTTTACAATAACAGTCCCTTCCAAAAACAAAGTGCTTCCTGATGGTAATATATACAAGTCTTGCTGATTAATAGGTATCCTGATTTCATCGCTTCTATTAAAACTTGTTACGTAAGGCTTGTAAGAATGAATTTCGATTCCTTCCACAGAGTTGTCGTAGGCTGGAGCGGATAAAACATCTAGGATATTCATTTTAACAAACCAAACGCCTTAAGAAATGCTTTATTGTTTTTATTTAACTTTATTCTCCTTTTAGGTCGAGCTCTTACTTGATTGAGAGTTTGAGTAGAACTGTTATTTTGAATTGGAAAAAAACATATTATATTAAATTTATTATAGTCAATCATTTTTTCTTTTGAGGTGTAGATACAACTGTACTTCTTCACCTCGCAAATTTATTAAGTTATTATTTATATCCAAAAGTCTGATCTGTATGCAGCTGATGTTGGTTTGGTTGATTGGAAAGTAAATTGCGTTTTTTAGTATTTCTATAATTCTGTATCCAGGTGGGACATTAAGTGCGAATTCATGTAGAATGTGACTGAATTGTCCGTTTATATAGGAACCGCTAACTATATCACATTCAACTCTTATCACGGTTGTAGGCAAAATGTTGACTGGAAACTCTGATACATGATATTTATTGGCTTCCAAGACTTGTCTTTTAAACCCCAACAAACCTCCGAACGTACAATCTTTAGTAAAATCTATAGTCGATGTGCAAAATAACATAGTTTTTAAGGTGTTGTTATTGCAATGGAGTTTTATGGATGCATCCTTTACTTCAGATTTTAAATAATCACTGATATCTTGCAACTCATAAGTACCTTCAGGTATTTCAATAACATTCTTTGATCCATAGTATAACTTATTATTTGTTTTATCAATATTTGGAATAGAATTATATGTGGATAAATGTAATAATGCACATTCATACTCCCCGATTAATTGTAACGTATGTGGGTAGAAGGTAGTTAATACCGATAAGTTTCCAGTTATAGAGAAGGTGAGTGTCATCTTGCAAATGATTGAAATGAAAGAACAGTATAAAATTTATAGTATTTATTCCAAAAAGATTGTAGATATTCTAAACACAAATGTCCACAAATTAGCGTGTCAAATTTTTGATATCTTGTATAGTTATAATTAATATTACAGTTCTTAAAATAACGTATCAATTCGATTGGTGGTCTTAAATCACCAAAACTATCAAAATATTCACAATAATTATTTACCTTAACATAAGCTACCCAATGCGTTCCATCGTTTTCTGAATTATCTAGGTTAACTATACCACATTCAATTCGTTTAGGGATTTTTGGTAACTGATCCTTCATGTAAACTCCTCGAAAATAAGGAATACCATGTGCATAATTTTGAATATCGATATTAGTTAAGGCACGATTAGGTAGCTTATTATTTAGTTTTTTGACGATTTTATAAACAATCCTTTGCCTTTTTTGTGTGGTTTAATGTATAAACCCTTACCTAATGCTATAGCTTCCATAGTCTTATTATGACGTTCAGATTCTAGTATTTTTTTTTGACCTTCTCTATAATCATTCACTGTTTTTGCAATACCCGCTGCACCACCAGCCAAAGCTCCTAAAGCTGATAAACCAGCAAAAATCGGGATTAAAGGCAGAATGCCTCCGGTTTTTGGTAAAGGTATGACTCGTGGTACTCGAAGTTTTGGAACGCATGGAACAATTTTTTTAGCAGCCATATAAGCTGCATGTATTAAAGATTTACTATCTTTGGGTAAGCGTTTCTTGATTTTTCTTTTAATTTTTGTAACGAAATTATTGAATGTCTTAACACCAGCGCCAGATTTGAGTTTAGCTTTCATAACTTTACTCACTAGCCACGAACTAAGCTTTTCTCCTTTACTAGCATCTTTTGCTTTCATTCTTTGTTTGACCATATTTAAAAGTTGTAAATCGGCTTTGTGACGATTAGACAAGTCTGTATAGTTTTCGTATGCAATGTCGTGATACATACAAGCTTCGTCTAGCTTATTTACACCTTTGTCACCCCGCAGTAAACGTTTTGAAAGTTTTGTTCCAGGTCCGCAATAATCAATCCGCAGTTCAAATGGCAAATGATTAATAACACTATTGAGTAGTCCACCACCTTGCATAGCTCAAAGTATAATGAACAAAATATTATAATTAAAAACTGTTATGTATATTTATTCCACTATTGCAGTCTTATCAATCCAACTATTCTCTTTATTGCTTAAGCCCAACCATTTTACGAACAGTTTATTTCCTTTCCTTCGTAAAACTTTTTCTATTAAATAGACACCTGGACAAGATGATTTTTGAAGTTCGTGTTTGTAAAAGGTTCCTAATATAACTTGATTGTGTTGATCTTCGATGTTATATGTTTCTGGTACAGTGTTATTGATATTTTTTATAGTAAATAGTTCCGTTGATCAATTAGGTGTATAACCTTTCTCAAATAGTTGTTTGTATTTACTAATTCTAACTCTATCACCAATCATAAATTTGGGCTTATGTCTATACGATACCGTTTTCATTGAGTTCTTAATATTATTTTGACGTGACAACGTCTTATAAATTGGTTTGCCGGGCGACACTTCAAGAAACTGCGTTACGATTTGCGTTACGCTCCGCGTTATGCGCTTACAATGAGAGCGAGTGAGAGGCACGCGTCCCGCCTAAGAGCGAGAGAGACAGACATAAAAAGTGAAAGGCACGCGTCCCTTCCACTCGAGCACAGTTAGCCCGCCTAAGAGCGAGAGAGACAGAGCGAGAGAGAGAGTGAGAGAGATAGGCATACACACCGGTTCATGTCTTGTAATTAATCATTTAAAATTTAATTTTGTTTATAATTCTTTGTATAAATAAATGTTTTAAATTGTTACTATTATTTCATCCTTCTTCCTACTATACGAATGAATATTCACATTAAAATTATTTTACCACTCAAAGTCGTTGTCACGTAAAACTTTCGCCTGTATACCGACTTTACAGGCAACCAAATTTTTTTAACATCTGCTTCAGTCAATTTATTGACATCAACGGGTGCTAATTTAATAGTGCTATGTTTTGTGTTGTTATATGTCTTTATAACACTCTCCAAACCAAAATCTATCCATTTATAGTGTCCGTTGAGACTAAAGTACTTATACAATTTATTTTTAATAGTTTTGATAACACGTTCTACAATTGAAGCCTTTTTCGTTGAAAACGTGGAGTAGTGATTAATTTTATAGTTTTTTATAAGCTTTTGAAATGATGAATTATAGAACTCGGTACCCAAATCAGTTTGGAGATGAGCTGGTATCCGATGGTTAGTTGATATCAATTTCTCGAATGCGTTAGAAATATCATGTTTATTTTTAGTTTTTAGTGGTTGTATCCAAACGTACTTTGAGAAGCAATCAATAACTATTAAAATATAGTTATAACCTTTATTAAATCTTCTCAAGTTTTGCATGTCGATTAAATCAGCTTGCCACAAATCATCAATGCCTTTTAAAATTACAGATCGACGAGGAAAATTTTTTCGTGCAGCTTTATGTATTTCGTTAACAATTTGTTGTTTTGTCATTTTGAGGAACTTTCAAGCTTATACTTTTGATCTAATACAAATTTAACTGCTTTTTCAACTATCTCATCAACTGCTTTTCGACTATAAAATTTGCTTTCCAAGTGAACCACTGCCTCAGATTCTATTGATTTTAAAGCTTTCTCCAGATGGTTCTGAACATCGTTTAACATAGTATTTTGCAATTTTTGTAAGTCGGTTATTACTTTAGTTCTCAATTCATCTACATATGCTTTGTTTACTGCATCATCTGCATCTTGAGGAGGTTTGACCCCTGTTAGCTTTGATGTCTTCAAATCGTAATCACCATTTTCAGATTTTAGCAATGCATTATCATAAAATCCAAGCAATTCTGATATACGTAATCGCTTATGAATATAATGACCAAATTTGTCTGGGTACACCTCATATAGTAGAACTTTTTAAGTTATAATTTTATATTGCATAACAACTAATAGCATAAACCTCTTTTCGCAGAATATCGTTTGGCATAAACTCATTTTGCATACATTGAAACCCATAATTTTGTAAGTCAGAATCATCTGTACGCATAATTTTTGTATTCATAATAATCACAATGTATAACCATCACATCGCAGAAAGTTCAAAACCAGATTCATCTTTTGGTATATATTTCTTATCCATAACTATTTAAAAGTAGAACCATCATTTCGCATAATGTTTACAGCAAGAATCATCGAATCATGTGGGATTTTATAATATATCAAATCAACTGATCAAAGAAATAAAATATTCAATTATAGAAATAGATAATTAAGTTTCGGCGCGCCACCACCAGCCAAAAAAAAGAAAACATTGAATAAAACAAATCGTATTCAAAATATTATAAATAATCAGTCTGATTACACAGAAGTTGGGTATCTGAAAGCAATAGGAGCTAATATAAGATTAGTTTAATTTTGTTTTCTGATTAATTTAATTTTTTTTTTTAGTAATATGTAATATAAATAAAAGTTGATTGAATGATAATTATTTGGTTTTTATATCCTTGCCTATGAGAGCATGCTCGTTTCTGGCACTCGCCGATATCCGAGTCGGGGTACTCTGTGTCGGGGTGTTAACAACTATCTATTCTGGCGCTTCGCCGGCCGCTGCCGCGGCACGCTCGCTTCGCTCGCTCGGCTCGCGCTGTTGGGGTCACAGTTCTAACCTAACCTAACCTATCCGAGTCGGGGTACTCTGTGTCGGGGTGTAAACAACTATCTATTCTGCCGCTTCGCCGGCCGCTGCCGCGGCACGCTCGCTTCGCTCGCTCGGCTCGCGCTGTTGGGGTCACAGTTCTAACCTAACCTAACCTATCCGAGTCGGGGTACTCTGTGTCGGGGTGTAAACAACTATCTATTCTGGCCACAGGTCACAGTTCTAACCTAACCTACCCATTTTTAAAGAAGAAAGTAACCCAATCTATATTATTCCAATTGAAATTATATGCTCTTTATAGTATGCCTAGTCAAATTATGCCAAATAATCTGTACTCTAAATGAACGTTATGCTAAATGAAGTTATACAAAATTTTAACTATGCCAAAGGTAATTATGCCAAATAAAATTCTACTATCTTAAATGTATGCCATTCTAAATTCGGTCATAAGCACATTATGCCTAAAAATATTTATGTCAAATATTTTTTATGCCTAATAAATGATCGATTAAAGAAGTTTCTGCGAAGTGAGTTATCCCAAATAGGTTTCGGAGTATCAAGTTTCTACCAAAGAGACGGCACCCAATTTGTCTACATTCATATTTAAGATGTATTGTGTAGAACGGTGTACAATAAAATGATGCACATTTCTTATTAGTAAATCTATTTAATGATTTTGCTTTCACGTAGTTCTTCAACGATAGATATTATTTCATTATCTAGTCCTGTGTTGCCAGCATCTCGAGAAGCAATTAATAACTTTAATCTATCAACCAATTCATTTGGATCATCCCAATATACAAAATCTGTGTTTTTTTCCACATTTTCGTTAAAGGTAATCCTTTTCCTACTTTTGGTTCACAGCTTGGACTTTTACTTTGTTGATCGAAAAGAGGTTTAATAACTTGCATATATTTTTTGTCCTTTATTACTTTTAATTGGTTTTCTTGAATCAAAATCGCGACGATGTGCATTTGTTACAAGTAACATCGACTAATAATTTTGCATGTCATAGTCTGTAACAAAGCTCAGATCAACGTCTTTTTTTAAGAGCAACTGTCGCAAGCCAGGTGTACATTTGTATTTGTGTCCGGCTACAGTAATAACGTCGTCACCAATCGTTATACTAGAGGAACCTAACATTAACTTTTTCCACATTCATTTCTTTCTGAAGAAGGTAGGACACGGCGGTATCTCCCGTCCTAACTGAGCAGTCCGACTGGGGAAGTACCTTCGCCCTACAGAATACCGCGGTTATAATAACCTTGTGTTGTGTTCCCGACGGTGAGTAGGGTAGCCAGAGCTCACTGGAGAGGTTCTGTGTTGTCAGTGGGAAGACCAAAGGCTTTAGATGCTACCGCTGACTAGTGGGGATGTGAAATGTTGGCGCGGCGGTCAGGGAGACCCGGTGAAACGGTTATCCGCTGGCCGCCCGCAGGCTGTACGGTTCCCGAACCTGGGGATCACATAATCTCCGCCCCAGGAGGCTGAACCAGCAGCCTGTGTAAAGTTCCCGGTGCTGTAGTCGTGCCGGAGGAGGAAACCGGAGTGGACTCGGCTATAGTATCTGGGAGGGGACCGGGGGCCCTTCCGCCCGCCGCGCCAGCGAGTCACACAACCCTGGCTCGTCTGCGGTGGTGGGGAGCCTTGCTTTGTCTTCTGCGCTGACGGCACAGAGACTCTCTATACCTTCCCCCCCCCCTCCCTTCTTTATCATGGCATTAAAAAAAAAAGGAATAGAGTATATACAGCGGCACCTTCGTCCACACTGAAAGTGGACTTCTGTAACATCAGGGGCCTCCATTCCAATCTTAACGAGGTCCACCACCATCTTGAGACAGCAAAGCCGACCCTATTCTTTCTGACGGAGACCCAAATATCATGCCCGGCCGATACAGCCTACCTTATGTACCCCGGGTACAGACTCGAGCATAACTTCCTGAGTAAAGCCGGGGTATGCATGTACGTCCGGGATGACGTTTGTTGTCGCCGTCTAAATGGCCTTGAAGACAGGGACCTGTCCACACTATGGGTACGTATGGATTACGGTGGCCACACCCGTATCTATGCGTGCATCTACAGGTCTCATAGCGGTGACCTGGGCACGGCTCAACTGTTTGAGCACCTGCAGCGGTCGGCGGACAGAGTAATTGAGCAGTACCCTGCCGCGGACTTAGTATTCTTGGGGGACTTCAATGCTCACCACGTGGAGTGGCTGGGGTCTCACAGAAAAAAAAAATGGCACATCCGCTAATATTTCTGAAGATAATAACCAAGATGATACATCATGATTTGGATTAGTATCGACTAATGACTGAAATGAAGAGTCAATATCGGTTTCCGATTCGTCACTGGTATCATTTGTTTCTTTTATATCTTTATCTTTATAATCTTTCTGTAAGTCGTGGTTGAAAGGTTGATCATGAAATTCTCCTTTTTCTTCTTTTTTTGTTAGAGCCAGTTGGTTATTGGTGTTGGCTATTAAATTAAGAGATTCTGTAACAGGCTTAAAAACTGTATCAAGCACTTGTCTGTTATTATCTTCAAAATCCTTCATGTTACGTTTTTTTTTTACAGCTTGTGTCGCATCTACAATTTGTCTTTTCAATGATTTTTCCATCATGTATAATAGATGGTAATCGGATAAGAGTTGATTAAAGAATAACAAGAAAGTGAAAGCAGTCTATTTAAATATTCAAATTTTATCTAATTCTACAAAAGTGTCAAAATTTTTTCTATAGCAGCCGTTGTTTTTAGGACAGTCTTTATTAATCACAACATAGTCATAAGGCTCTTTCCATATTTGAGAACACATGGTACGAAATTCCAACCACGTCATGTCAGTGTTAACATGTTCTTCATAAACATGTTTCAAATTAATTTCGTCTTGCTTAAAAAGCACAATTAAGTTAGCGTTATCTCTTATTAGTTGTTTAGGTATTTTGCTTTATTTTTTTATTATTTTTTTTATTTTTTTATACCACTTAGGTGGCAGACAAGCACGCGGCCCACCTGATGGAAAGTGGTTACCGTGGCCTATGGACGTGTGCAACACCAGGGGCGTCGCACTCGCGCTGCCGACCCTGAAGAAACCTTTTAATACCCTTCTTGAAGAACCCCATATTGTAGTCGCTGGGGAAAACCACAGCAGGGAGCTCGTTCCATAGCTTGAGCGTGCGTGGGATGAAGTTCCTTTCGTACCGCACGGTTCGCACCATTTCTGGTCGCAATGTGTGAGGATGAACTCCCTGTCTATGGCGAGCGGTGCGGTGATAGAAAGTAGCTGTCGGCATCATGTCAAACAATTCATCTGAGCACAAACCATTGTATAGGCGGTAGAACACACACAGTGAGGCAAAGTCCCTCCTGAGGCTGAGAGGTTCCACAGCGCCTGCGAGTATGGGATTGTCGACGAGCCTCAACGCCCGTCTTTGTATCGATTCGAAGGGGTCAAGCTGGTATGCAGGTGCTCCGGCAAAAAGGTGACAGCAGTACTCCATATGGGGCCGAACTTGTGCCTTATAAAGAAGGAGTCGTTGCCCCGCAGAGAAGTACCGCTTCGCTTTGTTAAGCACTCCAAGTTTCTTAGATGCCAACCTGGCCTTGTCCTCCAAATGGCTGCGGTACTGGACGTCGCTTGAGATGTCGACGCCTAGGATCCCGATACTCGAGGAAATGGTAAGTGATGTACCCAGGAATTGCGGCGCCACAATAAATGGGGTTTTCTTAGCGGTGAATACACATACTTGTGTCTTAGTGGGGTTGAATTGGACTAGGTTTAGTCGACCCCAATCGGATACTCCCAAGAGAGTAGTCTCGATTTCGGACACAAGTTGTTCGCGACTCTCCTTCACCTTGGACTGAGAGACATTTGCACGGCCCGTGTAACACGTGTCCCCGGTACTGTCGTCCGCATAACAATGGATGGAGTCATCAGATAGCATATCATTGATATGCAGCAGAAACAGGGTCGGAGACAGCACGGAGCCTTGTGGGACACCAGCGTTTATGTCCATGCGGTCCGAGCAACTGCCATCGACGACGGCTTGGATACTTCTGTTGGACAAAAAGCTAGCAATCCATTCGCATAGTCCCTCAGGGAGTCCATAGTATGGCAACTTCGTAAGAAGACCTCTGTGCCAGACCCGATCAAAGGCCTTCGCTATATCGAGGCTGACCGCTAGTGCCTCCCCCCGACTCTCGACGGCTTGCGCCCATCGGTTTGTGAGATACACCAGAAGGTCACCGACAGAGCGACGGTGGCGAAAGCCGTACTGTCGGTCGCTCAGTAGATCGTTTCCCTCCAGGTATCTCAAGAGCTGCGTATTAATAATGCGCTCCATAACCTTCGAAAGTAGGGAGGTTATAGCAATAGGCCTGTAATTGGACGGGTCGGTCCTGTCGCCTTTCTTAGGCACAGGATGCACGAAAGCAGTCTTCCAAGAGGCCGGGACTTTTCTCGCGGAATAAGAGAGCGCGAAAAGGCGTGTAAGTACTGGGCACAACTCGGGCGCACAGTGCCTGAGCACCATCGCCGGTATACCGTCCGGCCCACTCGACTTTCGAACATCTAGGGATTTAAGTTCTCGCCGGACCACCCGTTGCGTGATTTCTACTTCCGGCATAGAAGCACCACAGCTGGAGAGAATAGGTGGCTCGGCATTCCCATCGTTCATAGTCGAGTTTGACGCAAAGAGATTACCCAAGAGATCGGCTTTCTCCTTTGCACCATGGGCCAGACTACCGTCAGGTTTTTGCAGCGGCGGGAGGCAAGATTGACAGAAATTTCCTTCGGCAGCTTTGGCGAGCGACCAAAATGCACGGCTGCCAGATGGGTACCGTGCAAGCCGCTCGCCAATTCTACCGATGAACTCGAACTTAGCCCTGGCCGTTGCCTTTTTACAGGACCTCGAGGCGGCATTCAATTTCCGCTTCACTTCAGCGGTGTTCGGATCCTGATTGGCAACTGCCGTGGTCCAAGCCTTATACGCAGATTGCTTGCGGTCTCTAGCTTCTCTGCACGGCCTATTAAACCACGGGCGTTTGCTCGCTCCTGTTGCGATCCAGCGGTTGGGAATATAGCATTCCATGCCCGCTAGGATCGCATCAGCGACTGCTGTTGCACAGGAGCTTGGATCCTCCGAAGTGAGGCAAAGCCGCCTCCAAGGGTACGACGCGAAAAATTCTCGCAGTCCATCCCAATCTGCCGACTTATAGTGCCAAACATGCCGCCACTGAGGTGGCCGCGGTGGTTCAGGCCGCGCGAGTGTCACTTGCGCCCGGATGAGTTTGTGGTCCGAGGTACCGAGGGGTGCTTCCACTGTTATGGAGTATTCATCCGGGTGCGTAGTCAGCAGAAGGTCCAGTATAGAGCTTCTGTGGGTCTCAATATCTGGTATTCTAGTATTGGTATGCACCATTTGAGAGAACCCATAGGTCAGGGCAAAGTCGAGAGCAGCCCTTCCCGCAAAATCCGTCATGTGAGACCCCAGCCACTCCACGTGGTGAGCGTTGAAGTCCCCCAAGAACACTAGGCCTGCGGTGGGATACTGCTCAATTATCCTGTCCGCTGACCGCTGCAGGTGCTCATACAGTTGAGCCGTGCCCAAATCACCGCTGTGAGACCTGTAGACGCACGCATAGATACGGGTGTGGCCACCGTGATCTATACGTACCCATAGAGTTGACAGGTCCCTGTCTTCATGGGTATGGAGACGGCGGCAACAAATATCATCCCGGACGTACAAGCATACCCCGGCACGACTCAGAAAGTTGTGTTCGAGTTTATACCCAGGGTACATTAAATAGGCTGTATCGGCCGGGGATGATATTTGTGTCTCCGTCAGAAAGAATAAGGTTGGTTGCGCGGCTTCAAGGTGGCAGTGGACCTCGTTGAGGTTGGAGTGTAGGCCCCTGATATTGCAAAAGTCCATTTGTATTGTGGATTGTGGTGCCGCTGTGGATCCGTTTTTCTTATTTTTTCTTTTCATACTGAGGGGGAGAGGGGGGGGGGGAGAAGGCAGAGAGAGTTTCTGTACCGTCAGTATAGAAGACAAAACAAGGCTGTGTACAGCCACAGACAGGCCGGGGTTGTGTGACTGGTTGGCGCGGCGGGCGGAAGGGCCCCCGGTCCCCTCCCGGATACTGTAGCCGAGTCCACTCCGGTCTCCTCCTCCGGCACGACTACAGCACCAGGAACTTTACACAGGCTGCTGGTTCAGCCTCCTGGGGCGAAGATTAAGTAATCCCCAGGTTCGGGAACCGTACAGCCTGCGGGCGGCCAGCGGATAACCGTTTCACCGGGTCTCCCTGACCGCCACGCCAACATTTCACGCCCCCACCAGTCAGTGGCGTTCACTTAAGCCTTCGGTCTTCCCACTGACAGCACAAGACCTCTCCAGTGAGCTCTGGCTACCCCACTCACCGCCGGGAACACAACACAAGGTTATTATGGCCGCGGTATTCTGTAGGGCGGAGTTACTTCCCCAGTCGGACTGCTCAATTTGGACGGGAGATACCGTCGTGTCCTACCTCCTACTATAAAAACTGTCAATTAATTTATGTCTCCCCATGGCAAAATAATCACGCATATTACTTTGATTTTCACATGCTACATCGTCAAAAATAATCACTGAATTAGGTTTTGCATCTGACACTTTCATAACGTCATCATTTGCTTGATATTTCTGAAAAGTGATTCCTGGTACTCCTCGTAAAACCTTTTCTAAAAAAATGTACTTTGGTTGATATAGAGTTTTAGAATATACATAAACATTTTGAAATGTCAATCCATTTTCGTGCAAAAGGAGACCAATTAACAAATTGGTTTTTCCACAATTTGATGGTCCGCAAATGATGCAACGTACTGTATTCGGCAATAATTCTCCGTGGCGTAACTTGATTTTTGGTAAATCATTACAGATTATACTAATCTGTAACGATTTTGCTTGTTTAATGAATTTCATGTTTGATGCAATGCTGATGGACTGGTTATGAACAGATGTAATTATGACATTATGTATTTATAACCGTAAATAGTTAAACCAATCTGCTTACAGACAACGCAATAGGTAAACGTAAGACTGTACTGTTTATGAAATGACTCTATCGCTAACTAACAGAGCATCTTTCAACGCAATTACGACGCAGGGGATCGCAGAGAGCCGACGGAACGGTAATGTATTGAACGACATTAAAATGTGGAACGTTGGTTTATTACAGTATGTTATTGGGCATTACTAGACCGCTCGCAGGAGCCGAGGCGACTGAGAGTGGTCTAGAATGCCCAATAATATACTACTAAATTTGAGTCTTATGCGTTGTAATTTGTCCATGATATACGTTTTTGGACTCAGTTTTTTTTTTGAACAATTTAGGGTAGAATATTTACTTCTAATCAATTTTACATTCACGATTGACAGTGTTGTGATGTCAATGTCATGTCTTGATGGCATGTCGGATTACCATAGCTAGACTGCGTTCAGTTTTAATTTTTTTATTGTTTATGTTTTGTCACTTTCACGCCTATATTATGTATCGTCGATCTCTGTCTGATCTGTCAGTTGTAAGTTGTGGCAATATTCTTTTTTTTTTTAAGAACGTTTTTTAGTGTAGTATTAACGTTCCGTTTTACACAGATTGAGGATATTTATTTTTAGAATTAGGGATGGTTTTATATACTTTTCCTGTTTATTTCTTTCGGTGTGATTTTGTAACTTATTCAGTCAACTTGTAGCTGGTAATTATTGTGTATAGATAGGTATATATATATATATATATTTTCTTATTATTATTTATATCGAACACATATTATATTTAATATCTTATTATTTATATAAATTTATTTAATAGGTATTTTAATGTATCTTATACTTCTTCATTTCATTACGTATTTATGTTGGATATTAATAATGAATATTTCTCTTGCTCATCTTCTGATGACGATTTTCTTAGTATTCATAGTGATAGCTCGTCTGATTCTGATTCTGAGCCGTTGCATCAAAAACTGGCTTCTGTTTTTCATCGTAGCTCGAAATTCCTATCCCTAGTGCACATCAACGCACAGAGCGTATCGGCTCATTACAACGATCTTCTCACATCTTTCAGTAGCAATTTAGTCGATGCAATTTTAATTTCTGAAACTTGGCTCAAGCCTTCTCTTCTTTCTACATCTTTCGGTCTGCCAGGTTTTCGGCTTTTTCGTAACGATCGGGTGGGCGCGGGTTCTGGCGGAGTAGGTATCTACCTTCGGGGGGACATTCCGGCCACACTTATTAGTAATTCTTCCCCTCATTATACTGGTTCCCTCGAATATCTTTTTCTAGAAATAACCCTGAATCAGAAAAAAGTACTACTTGGTATTTTATACAGCCCAGATGACAATGTATCATATTTTTCTATGTTTGAGTCCATACTGGAACCTTTTAGTACACTGTATGAACACATAATTGTTATGGGTGACCTGAATACCTGTCTCCTGAAAAATGATTCCAGGTCTAAAAAACTTTTATCTTTAACTTCGTCTCTTAATTTACACATTCTTCCCCTTTCGGAAACTCATCATGTTCCAAATCGTAGGCCCTCATTGCTTGACGTTATGATTGTCTCTAAACCGGATTCTGCCATTTCGCACGGGCAAACGGGGGTTCCTTTCTCTTATCACGATTTATTATTTCTTACTTATAAAGTACGTCCTCCTAAAATCAAAAGTAAAGTCATTTTCCAACGTAATTTTCGTAATATGGACCTGGACCGTTTGAGGGATGATGCCGAGAGCATTGATTGGTCACCGGTATTGACTGCTGATAGTATTGACGCCAAAGCTGCTGCCTTTAACAGTATACTTACTGCATTATTTGACAAACATGCTCCTGTTAGACCAGTTCGCGTAAAGCATGCTCCTGCTCCCTGGTTGACTCCCACTATTAGAAGGGTTATGGCAAAAAGGGACAAAACTAAGAGTAAACTGAAGAAAGATGCCTCTGACGGAAATATAGCTGCTTATAAAAAACTGCGTAACATCTGCAACAGAATGTGTAGGGATGCAAAACGTCGCTACATTCACTCTAAATTAGAAAATCTCTCTCAGGCTCTTACCTGGCCATTCTTAAAATCCATAGGTGTGGGAAAGGCCATGGAAACCTCAAATGGTGCCATGGATCTTAATGCACTGAATAAACACTTTTCTACCCCTCCAGTGGTACTTGATAGTTTAACTAAAACCTCCACGCTCTCTTATCTGTTCAACCTTGACCCACCTGACTGCATTCAATTTTCTTTTAGACCAGTCACCGAGGACAATATTAGGAAAGCTATCCTTTCTATCTCCACAAAGGCAGTCCTTTTTTTTTCGTCCGAAGCTCAGTTGTGAACAGACGTGTGCTCATTTTAATATAAAAAATAATATTTCAATCATCAATCAGTCCTATAATATTCATACTTACCATTTAAAATATACAGTAGAAATTCCAATGAAAGTGTGCATCAAGCGCTAGCGCATTCGTTTGAAGCCCGGCTACCTGAGTTGCGCGAGTACGACCCAAGAGCGAACGAGACAGCCTCATCGCTACAAGTTGGCGGCGGGAGCAGGACGCAAGCTGCGTAGCGAGGTGGGTACAAGCTACGAGTACATACTCGCTCCGTCCGGCCTTTTGTTCGAAATTCAGTGCATAATCATCTAATCAAAACAAAGTAAGCGTGACCTACGAGTACCTATGTTTTTATCTATTTATAGAATAAAAAAGGGTACAAAACTGCATGACATATTGTGAATGTAATCTCAACGACATCGAGTTCCTCTGACGCAACCTATTATGTCGCTAAACCATAATTCACCGCCCGGCACCTCACAAATGACGTTCAGCGGGTCGGAACCGAATCTCCAGGCCCTCAAGTCACCCGAATTTCAGCCGGCTATTGGTCGAACTAAGCGCAAACTTGTGCACTGTGAAAATAGCGATATCCTGCTATCTGAGATGCGAATAATGTTTGCTGCATTTGAGGAGAAGCAGGAAATCAAATATAAGACGATCTTAGATTCGGTTGACGAGCTGAAAGATCAGAGTTTGGGCATTCAAAGTGCCGTCCAGTACATATCAAACCAATATGATGACCTAAAAAAACACTTTGATAAATTACAATCCGACTGGACAACCAAGCTCTCCTATATTCAAACCCTTGAGGATAGAATCGAACATCTGGAAAGAACCAATAGGTCCGCTAACGTAGAATTACGTAATATCCCTTCAAAGACAACTGAAACTAAGGAAGAACTATGTAATACCACCCTGAATCTTGGCAATTTTTTGTCTCTGCCACTGCAGAAATCGGATATCAAGGATACCTACCGCTTTAACACGAAAGCAGGCACAGAAAAGCCTCTCGTCGTAGAATTCACGTCCACTTTGACAAAGGAAAGATTGCTAACTGCTGTAAAGACCTATAATAAGCAACACAACAATGCAAAGATATCGACATCAACATTACGACTGGAAGGGCCGGATAAACCAATTTTTATCTCCGAAAACTTTATTCTATTGCTAGAAACTTCGCGAAAGCCAACAATTTTATTTTCTGTTGGACTAATCACGGGAGAGTATATATCCGGAAAAAAGAGGGGCTCCCTGCATTTCGCATAGATACTGAAGCAGATCTTTACAAAACTGGGCATGTGGATTGACTAATTGTAATATTCTGTACGCGATGTTTCTTGGGTCTATATTCTAAGTGTGATTTCTGTGATTTTTTGGATAACTACTTCATGTTAGAAAACTTCTATACTTTAATTCATGCTGATTTTTATGCTAAAATGGCTTTTGTGAGCCTGAAGTCTTTCACAATTACCTACGAAACACATCAATTACACACTCACAACACTAACTACTACTATCTCAAAATACTAACACACCACACTTATAACATACTACCTTATGTCCACACTCACACACCCACACACAAATCTTTTCACATTACTACACTACATTATGAACTGCGATACACAATTAAATTCATAACTATTACATCCACTCACCGGATAGCTATGCAATATATAATATCTACTCAGTGCAGCTCTGATGTTGCGAACCTCACGCACTTAACGCTTATACTAAATAAACCTTATATTAAACTATACATCATATCAATGCTCCTTAATTCAACACAAAATACTAATGGTTAACAATGATGAAATTGTTAATGACCTTGAAAACTTTGCAATATCAAAGACATATACATCACTACCCCCAGAAAACTGCTCCGGGGTTATTCACAACACATCAATATCCGTTACCATTCTACATGTCAACATCCGTAGTGTAAATTGTAATATTAATGCGCTTGCTGCTCTCTTGGATAGAATCAACGTGAGACGCGATATAGTCTTGCTCACTGAATGTTGGCTCAGTAAGGTGACTACCGAATGTCCACACTTAACTAACTACACGGACCAAAAAAGTGGTTTTAAAAACCAAAATGATGGCGTTGTCGTATATCTCCACTCTGATCTCGACTATTCGGTAACGGAGGAACTGATTTGTGACGCAAGTTGCCTTCTTGTGAGGTGTAACGCGGATTTAGCAGTTGCTGCAATTTACCGCTCCCCATCAGTAACCAACACAAAGCCATTCCTATAGAGCCTTGACTCTTTCTTAACGAAATTAGCTGGGACGGAATCAATCGCCATCATCGGCGACATTAATATCGATATCACACCTGTAAATAAAGACGATAGTTCCGATGAGTATTTGAATTTAACTGCATCCCATGGTCTCCTACCAGCTCACACACATCCAACACGTAAACACAAATGCCTAGACCATATTATGCTCAAGAGTAAAAAAAAAACTATAACTATTGTGCTTGATGCCCCACTTACGGATCACGTCCCAGTTATTCTTCACACCGAGTTAAAAAATAGTAAGCCTAAGTCCAAGACAAGCATAGAAAAATTTAAATTAGTAAAAGCTGTAGATGATATTAAAGTTACTAACTTCTCCAATATAACGTGTACCTCAGACCCCAATGAGGGCGCAGAAACGCTTGTGAGCACTCTTGCATCAGTGGTAAAAATGAATACCGAAAAAGTAAAGATATCACACCGAAAGAGGATCATAAGTCCTTGGGTTACACCAGGTTTACTGAGGTGCATAAGAAACAAAGACTGTCTACACAAGAAACTCAATTCAGACCCGAATAACGTGAATTTAAAACTAACATACAACCGATATCGCAATTTTTGCAATAACTTATTAAAGAAAATTAAATGCAATTTCAACCAAATAGAACTGGAAAAATATAAACGGGACCCTAAAACTACGTGGAATATTATCAAAAATATAGCTAATATGAAAATGTCTTCCCAACCCCTCACGGAGCTGCTAAATATTACAACAGATCCTACTCTTTCCATAAATCATGTTAACAGTTATTTTGCAAACGTAGGCGTAGAACTGGCATCTAGAATTGTCCAGACAGATACCAAGATTATAAAAAAATACAGTAACGTAGTAAATAATTCTCTGGGCAATTCCATGGCCCTGTTACCACTGGACGATGCGGAAATCAATTCAATCATTATGAAACTTCGCAGCGATAGCGCTACTGGTACCGACAAAATCCCTGCCACTTTTGTAAAGGCTATTGCCTCCTTCATTACTGTTCCCCTCAAACATATTTTCAGTTCCTGTTTGTCTAATGGTGTGTTTCCTAGAGTCTTCAAAAGTGCACTAGTCCATCCTATTCATAAAGGAGGCGACAGAAACAGTGTTAGCAACTACAGGCCAATATCAGTGCTCACTACTTTATCCAAAGTTTTTGAAAAAGCCTTAAATTCACGACTGATGCAGTATCTCGAACATAATAATGTACTCTCTAAGAATCAATTTGGGTTTCAGAAAAATAAATCTACAGAAGACGCTGTTTTGGCTTTCACTAATAGTGTAGTGAAAGCCCTAGACGACAAAACCAAATGCTTAGCCATGTTCCTTGACCTCTCACGCGCGTTTGACACTGTTTCTGTTACTAGCCTGGTAGAAAAGATGGAGAGCATAGGAATAAGGGGTGTGGCTCTTTTGCTTTCAAGGATTTTTTGATCGAACGCAGTCAACGCGTGAAAATAAAGTTTATGATAAGTAACGATGTTCCTCTTGGTGATTTTGAAGTGCCGCAGGGCAGTGTTCTTGGTCCTACACTCTTTCTTATCTACGTCAATGAGCTCTGTCAGCTAAATATACCTAACTGCCAAATATTTTCTTACGCCGATGACACAGCCTTATTAATTCGGGGCAGGACTTGGCATGATGTCCAATTTAATGCTGAGAATGCCTTAAAAATAGTTATGTTATGGTTAAACAAAAACTTACTGACACTCAATCTCTGTAAGACCAAGTACGTTACTTTCGCCTCTGGCATCCAATTTCTGCCGAAGTCTGACTCCATCTCTATTCAAGATCATGTCTGCACTAGCCCAAGGAATTCCACATGTTCTTGTGAATCGATTGAACGCTCGGAAAACGTGATATATCTGGGTGTTCACATTGATTCTACCCTAAGCTGGCACCCATTCCTTAAGATACTCGTAGGAAGAGTTAGAAAGCTTATCTTTATTTTTAAACGACTAAGATCAACACTACAGCGCAAATCATTCATAACTGTTTACTACGCCCTAGTCCAGTCTCTCTTCTCCTACTGCATCACTGTTTGGGGTGGCGCTTTTAAGACGCTAATGCTCGGAGTTGAGAGAGCACAAAGAGCCATACTAAAGGTCATGCTCAAAAAGCCGCGAAGATATTCTACTGAACTCTTGTACTCTGACACCGGGGTTCTATCGGTCAGACAAATGTTTGTCTTCCAGGCAATCTTACGACATCATACATCCACAGAATATCTTCCTGATAAAACGAGAGATAAACGGAGAAAACACAATGTGTGCCCAGTTGTACCCCACAGAACTGCGTTGGCTGGTCGACATTTCTCGATCCTCGGACCTCGTTTATACAAATTAGCATGTAAACATAATGAAAATATATATTCTGCCCCTACTGTAAAGTGTAAACGTATTATTAAAGACTGGCTCCTTACGCAATCCTACGACGCCACCGAGAAACTATTTGAACAAATCACTTAACTCTCAAGTCAACGCTATAAATCTTCAATTACAAATTCAAATTCAAATTCAAATGTATTTATTGTTTGTCACAGGTATTAGTAGATGTTGTCATATACATAATTAAAGTTAGTGTCGCTGTAACATGCCTAGTTAGACGTACAATAATCACAGACTTAAAATTAAAATGAAAATATAAATATTTTGATGTCATTATTTAAACCATTAATAACCCACTAACCTAAAGAATAGAATTATGCAATACACAGGAATTCATAGTTGAATGTCAAAATTGTTTCAAATAATTTCCGTTAATATGAGAATAATAATATGTCAATTGTAATTATAGAAGTAAATTAATATAAAAAAATAAAAAAAATCAAATACTTGTCTAATGTAATATGTCAATTCACAGTGTTGGTATCATTCATAAATTCATTAACTGAGTAGTATGATTTGTTGACCAAGAACTCTCGGAGGCTTTTTTTAAAAACATTAACAGAATCAGACCTTTTAATAGTGTCCGGCAGTTTATTGTAAATCTTTGTACTCATGCCAAAGATACTATTACGAAATTTTGAAGTCCTACATTTATTAATACAGAGAGTTGTGTTGTGTCTTGCACTTTTAAGGGTTGCATAGTTTTTTATTTCTTTCCTGACTAGAATTGCGGTTTCGTAAATGAATAGTGAAGGCATGGTGAGAATCTTTAGTCTGATAAACGATGGTTTGCAAGATTCTGTTTTTTTAAGTCCGCATATACTTCTGATGCACTTCTTTTGGGCTCGAAAAGCATCTTCCTTGTTAGTGGAATTCCCCCAGAATAGAATACCGTAATTGAGAATAGAACCCACATTAGCATGGTATGCTGTTAATAATGTCTCTTCACTCGCCACTTTCCTAAGCATGTAAAGGGCATACGAAAAAGAATTTAGCCTATTACAGATATGGCTAACCTGGTTTTTCCAACTTAAATCGGAGTCAATATATATGCCTAAGAATTTTGTACAGTGAACTTCCTTTATAGATTCACCTTTATATTCCAATGAGATTGTGTTGTGATTTGAATTTTTATTCTTAAATACCATATAATTGGTTTTTTCTATATTGATTTTCAAGTTATTTTGTGTCAGCCAATCAATTATGCTTTGTATTGACCTGTTAATGTCGGTGGAATAATTGGAGTTTCTGCCATCGTCAGTAAAAATAGCAGTGCTATCATCTGCAAATAATATCATTTTCTGATTAATAGACGTTGGGAGATCATTTATATATATCAAAAATAGCAGTGGCCCAAGTATGCTGCCTTGGGGTACACCAAACTTAACCACTTTTGGATCTGAGGTATATATATATTACTAACCAACAACCTGGAAAGTGCACCTGGAAAGTAAATAAAATCGTATAACAGTCACAAAACTTAATTATATATAATTATTCAACTCTCTATTCGCACTCGCTTCATACACTCACAATTCACACTCACAACACATTCACAACACACATTCACAACACACATTCAAACACACATTCTCAACACACATTCATATCACACATTCACAACACACATTCACAACACACACACCACACATATTCATAACACACATACACAACACACACTCACAACACACCCACAACACCCTCATTACACACAAAGCACACCAACTAATACTATACACAAACGAATAATTTAAACATTTTAATTTACGTACCTGCTTGTTACCATTAATACTTGTCAAGTAAAATCCTAACGCAGGTCAAGCTAGTTCATTTCTGGATTACTTATGTTTTTACTCTTATTATTATTTCTATAATTAGTCTATTAAGACTGTTCCTTGTCTGTACCCTTATTAATTAACTCATATTATAATGGACGGGAGACCCTGCATCCTGTGATACAGTTTTTAACTAGTACAGGACGCAGGAGATCTTTTCCACTGCTAAACAACTTGCAAAAATTGTACCTATCTACTTATGTTAAACGGTGGAAAACAAATTGTAATTTTTGATAAGATTAATAAATAAATGAATAAATAAATAAATAAAGGCAGTGGGTAGTGATGACCTAAGTTTAGACATGATTCTTCCAGTGTTAGGTAGCATTACGCCTATTATCTCACACATTATTAATTTTTCTTTGATGGCTAATGTCTTTCCCACTGACTGGAGAAGGCCTTTATAATCCCTCTTCCTAAAACCACTAACCCAACTTCCCTCACTCAGTATCGCCCTATTTCTATCCTTCCTGTACTCTCGAAAGTTCTCGAAAGTGTTGTTCACAAACAACTCTATTCCTTTCTTACATCCAACAACCTTCTCTGTCCCTTCCAATCCGGTTTCCGTGTACTCGGATCCGAGGGACGCGGGGCAGGGCGTGCGGTGCCGGACACTCGGCTCCGAGTACCCGCCCGATTCATTTTGTTCGGGTTATTTCGTCACTGGTCCCAGTGACAAACACACGTTGTTTGCTAACGGCCTCTTGCAGTAGAAATCGAAGTAATCACGAGTGGCGTTGGTTTTTAAGTAAACTTTTTTTTTCACATTTTATCAAGCTACCAAGTGAGACAAGTTTTTACTAACAATGGACCGTGGTGCAGGTCCATTTAAACGTAAACATACGTCAATAAATATTAATTTACCGCCAAAAAACAGGTGCATACAAAGCATGGACAGTTGCTCGGACTTTTCAAGTGACGAAGAGGTATTCTCACAGTGTGATCGTGATCGATATTCCCCCCCGTCTTCAGATAGAAGCATGTCGTCAATGGATAGTGATTTAAGTATCTTTGAAATACGTAAACGTAAACCATCTCATCGTGAACAGTCATCATCCTCAAGTCCATTTGATTTTGTACAACCTTCAACTGTTACTGAGCAACCAACTTCTCCATCTTTAATTCAGGATTATGGGCCCCCACCAGACATTTCGGAAACTGAGTTACTTAGAAGTGACGTACCCAGCTTTAGTCTACTGCGATCGAATGCACCTACTCCTGATTTGCTAGATCTGTCACCACAACCTACTCAACAAGGAGCTACCGGCGGCGGCGTTTGGAGCACAGATGTTGTGTGTTGTGATAGTTCATTAAAAGTAATTAATTTTCTCAGTTCACAAGAGTTACTTGTACCACCGCCAGTTGATCCTTACGAGGCATTTCGCCTAATAATTGACGATGACTTATTAGATCTTATTGTTAAGGAAACAAATGCCAACGCCCTAAAAATCTCTCAAGCTCCAAATGTGACGAGATTCTCAAGAATTAAGCAGTGGAAAGAGATGAGTAGAGAGGAATTTTTAACGTTTTTAGGTTTACTTCTCCATACTGGTACAATAAAATTAAATAGACTAAACGATTACTGGAAGAAACATTGGTTGTTCAATATTCCATACTTTGCAGCTTTTATATCAAGGAATCGTTTTTTAAATATACTAAGGTGTTTGCATTTCTCCTCTGAACAAAATGATGAAGACCGTTTATCAAAAATTCGTCCAATAATGGAACATTTTAATAATAAAATGCTGTCATTGTATAGCCCGGGCAAGTAAATGTCTCTTGATGAGTCCATGGTTTTGTGGCGTGGACGGTTGATTTTCCGTCAATACATTAAAAATAAACGCCACAAATATGGCATTAAGCTGTATGTTCTCGCTGAACCAGATGGTACAGTTATAAAATATCAAATATATTCCGGAGCCAACGACGTAACCTCTGGTACTGGCCATGCAAGCAAGATAGTTTTCAAACTTCTCGAAGAGAGGTTGGATATTGGCCATAGTGTGTATATGGATAATTATTACAATTCCTATGGATTAGCTGTAAAATTATTAGATCGCAATACCTACTGTACTGGAACTCTAAGGAAGAATCGGAAAGATAATCCGGTAGAATTGGTGACAGTCACTTTAAAAAAAGGGGAAAACAAATCGCTCATTTTGGACGGTGTACATATTGGTAAATGGTGCGATAAAAGATATGTGTTGAATATTTCTACTGAACATAATGACGAAATGATGGAAGTTTCGAACAAAAGAAATAACGTCGTGTTGAAGCCGTCCGCTATTGTTCACTATAATAATTTCATGTCGGGCGTAGATTTACAAGATCAGATGTTGGCCTATTATCCTTGTCAGCGGAAAACATTGAGATGGTATAAAAAGCTTTTTATACATATGCTACAAATGAGTATGAGTAATTCACATATATTTTTTAATAAATATAGTTCTACTAAAAATATGAGTTTGTACGATTTTCGATTACATATTTTAGAAGAACTTCTACCAAACCCAAATCAGCCTCCTAAACTAGTGAAAGTAAAGCATGATCTAACGAAAATAGATAAAGTAAGGAAACGACAGAAAAAAGTAGGAAATAAAGTGGTTGTTGTTATTTTCTTATTTATTTGACAATTTGGGCTATAAAACAGTAATGAATTTGACTCAATGCAAATTATACACTACTAGCTCATTTACTCATTTATTATACTCAGTTTACACGTATGGCACTTAAATATATATATTTGACCACTGGTCTTCACACTAGGATACCCTGTGTTGTGAAGATCAGTCCTCTTTCGCTAGATACAGTATGAAACTGAACATTTGTACAGTAAAAAAATAAACCTTCTATTGATTTCGACTATAACACAATTTTATATTGATTTATATAACATGCCCAGGTTTGTTATATTTAAATTTAAATTGTGTGTGTGTGTGTGTGTGTGTGTGTTTGTCTGTGTGTTACGTTATTTTGAATGTGTGTAAAAAATGTTCGGTACTTCTGTAATCCATGCCTAAGAGCCAATCGTTCATTCTCTTTTTGTAGCGAAATCTAGTAATCCCAAGTAGGTGCAGTTTCTCATTTATCTTTGAGTACAAGTTGTAACCACTGAACTAGTCAGGTGGATACTCACCGGCTCGCTCAGGGGCTGATGCAGAACTCTTTCCCAGGGCGTCTTTTCCACAGAGCTAGAGAGGTGAGTGCACAGGGAAGCTAGGGCTCCAATGAAAACAGCTGGTTGTCAGATTGTACACACATATATTTGATTAAGTAACCAGAATACAGGGTAACACACAGAGAAATATTGTAACAGAGTAGGTAGACACAGGCGACAGAAGTATATGTATAGATAAGTAGGTAGACAGAATTGTACAGAATACAGAAGATATGTACAGACAAGTAGGTAGACAGACAGGCACAGAATACAGAAGAATGAGGCAGAGAGGACACACACAGTAGGCACGGGTGTTATAGCACTAGCTACACATTTATTGTAAAAATAAAATAATAAATGAGTGCAATAAAAAATAGAATATATGCTGTAGGACACCAGCGCCATCCACCGGTCGAGCGTGAGAACTAGGACACACCTAATCGAAGATTACAAGTTTCACCGCCAAACAATTATACCCAGTTCCCATGAGACACTCTAGGTGGCTCTGGAACAAAGAAATCAATTACAAGACCAACAGAGAAAAATATCACGTTACAAAGTATGGTCCCATCCATTCATACGCCCTTTGTCCAAAAACTAGTCTACATGTACGCCTCCTCCATGTCTTCTTCCTTCTAGAGCGACCACCAAGAGCAAGGGAAGTATGTGCTGTTTTATGAAATCGGAGTGAAACCGACAGAATGTATAGCTGACGCACAGTCAGCATCCGCGAGTCATGGTACAATTTAGTCGTTCGGTATCGGATTCTTCTGTTATACATCACTTTCAGAATTGCTCGCTGTGCTCGCTCCACTCCAATCATGTAACATTTCCTGGGCGACCCCCAAGAGACAATACAATACATTAAAATGGATTGACATAAGGAGTAGTATTTCGCTTTCAAAAGATTGATATCAGCTACCGATCGCAGTCTTCTGAAAACGTGAAGTAGTTTCCTTACACGTGTAATTAAATTCCGACATTGTGTGCTCCAAGTCAATCGCTTGTCTATGACAACACCTAGGTACTTTATTGTGCTAACCTCAGTTAGTGAGGCACAGCTGCATTGTTGGCCTTCAGAGCAATAGGTGTGGAGCTTGACTTTAAAGTTCCTCGGAGGCCTTGTTCTTTTGGTGACTCTGAAGTTTAACATTTTAGTTTTGTCAGTGTTCAAGGTCAGTAGGTTATGACTGAGCCAGTTTGACACAATACGCATACCTGCTTCGGCGTGTTTTCGTACGTCATTCCATGTCTTACCATAGAAGATGATTGCAGTGTCATCGGCATATGCAAATATTTTTGAGTTCTTAAGGTCGATTGAACACAAACCATTAATATAAATGAGAAAGAGCGTAGGACCAAGGACACTACCTTGGGGCACTCCATATCCCACAGTTGCTTCACGACTTTGGAAGTCACCCAGGCAGACCTTTTGTACTCGGTCAGTAAGATATGAACTAAACCAGTCCAGAGCAGTACCCCTGATGCCCATTTGCTCTAGCTTCCGCAACAGTATCGGTCTGGACACAGTATCGAAAGCCTTGGCAAGATCAAGAAAAACGCCTCCACACTTCGCTCTGCTATCCATTTTCTTGATTACAAAGTCAACCAAGCTCGTGACAGCATCCTCCGTTGACCTGCCATTGCGAAAACCGTATTGAGAGTCCGAGAGTAAGTTTTTGGTTTCGAGATAGTTCAGTAATCTTTTATTTATTAATTTCTCCAGTATTTTGGACACTGATGACAGCAATGATATGGGTCGGTAATTAGATGCCACCGAGAAGTCCCCTGCTTTGTATACGGGGCAGACGTTGGCAAATTTCAATTTGTCTGGCACTGCACCCGTTACCATACTCAAGTTGCACATGTGCGTAATGGGCGCCGTAAGATACTTTTTGCCTGATTTAATAATGCGGTTAGTTATGCCATCCCAACCAGGAGCTGAGTGACTTTTTAGGGACATTATTATGTTGGCAACTTCATCCACATCTGTGGGGCTTAGGAAAAATGAATCACGTGTGTCAGCGCTTATCTCATTCAGCATTGGAACCAGCTTAACTAAGTCACTTTCTGTAGTATTTAATCTCTGCATGGTCGTTTTAGCGAGTTGTTCTCCTACATCAGCGAAGTATCTGTTAACCTTATCGAGAGAGATGACTGGGTCCTGATGCTTAGTAAGAAGATCATAATTTCTAGTTGTCTTACGTCCCATGTTACATGGTTGAGACAACTGAAATCGTTAGAAAGGAGTGTGTAACATGCAGAAAAAATAAGAAGAGGGTGCAAACTATTTACGAGTGCAAGTCATGCGATAGATCACCAGGATTTTGCACAGAATGTTTTTGCGCTGCTCACTCTTAAATATTTTTAGTTGATTACTGTTGATATTATTACTAATTGAGACTTTAATTAATAACTTATCTACATTACTTAAGTGCACCTTTTCTTAATAAAGTGTTATAAAAATATACCATATTTTATTTTACCCTTAATCTTGACTAATATGTATTAAGTATTTATTTATTTATTTATGTACACACACGAACAAATATAGAGATACATAGTTGGAAATAATAGTACAAAGGCTCTGCTTATTTCTATTAGAAATCTCTTCCAGCAGACCTGCGAGAGGAGAGTGTGAGAAGTAGAGAACTTAGTGAAAAGTGTGTAGGGAAGACGACAGACAGATATAAATACATAAAGATTTATATATATATATATATATAAAGATACATAATATATATAAATATATGGATACATAAAAACAATATAAATATAATATAGATATGCAAGAGTATATACGGATTAGGGGAATGAGTCAGTCATAGGTGGAGGATAGATAGTGCTTACGAAGTTTGTATTTGAAACTATTAACTGTGTTGCAGTCTCTGATATCAGCAGGAAGCGAGTTCCACAGCCTCACAGCGTGAACGGAAAAGGAAAAAGAGTAGGAGTCGGATTTATGAGAAGGAAATTTGAGCATGGTACGTAGATGGGATCTACAGGGTACTTCGGGAGAACGAGCAAAGGAAAATCGTTCGCGCAGGTAGGAGGGAGCTGAAGGATTGTGGAGAATGTTGAAAAGTAGGCACAATACCCGAGTGTTCCTGCGAAGACGGATAGGAAGCCACTTGAGTTCTCTGCGATAAGACGAGACATGATCGTATTTTTTTAGGTTGTAGATGAAATGTATGCACAGATTTTGCAGTCGCTCAATCTTATCCAGGAGTTCTTCATTGGCATCCAAATAGCAGGCGTCAGCATAATCTATAATGGGCATTATGAGGGTTTGTGCCAAGTAAATTTTTGTTTTTAGGGGTAAAAAGCTTTGGAGACATTTCAGCGAGTGAAAGGGGAAACGTACCTTTTTACTGATTTCAGCAAAGTGAGTATGCCATGAGAGATAAGAGTCGATATGAACTCCTAGATTCTTTACCGAGTCTGATAAAGGTATTTGTATACCTTCTAACAGAATTGGGTCAACTGATGAGCCAGTGATCTCGTTACGCTTATACCTGCTGCCAATAATGACAGCTTGTGATTTGGCTGCGTTAATGAGGATACCGAAAGATTTAGCCCATTCGCTGAGGCACTGCAAGTCATTCATATCGGCAATAGCTGACTCCATGTCGGCTGCCACAAAGTGACGATATATTTGCAGGTCGTCTGCATAGAGATGGAAGCTGGAAGAGATGAACTGCGTGACAGAGTTTATAAAGATTGAGAAGAGAAGAGGAGAGAGGACACCACCCTGGGGTACGCCCGTCGTGAGGTCACACCAGTCTGACGTGGATTCAACTCCCCTGACACACTGTGAGCGTCCCCGGAGATAAGAGTCAAACCAAGCAATAGCAGTGTCTGAAACATTTATTGACTTTAGTATGCCTAGGAGAACGTCAAAATCAACTGAGTTAAAAGCACTACTAAAGTCTAGCAAGACCAAGAGTGTAAGTTTCCTATTTTCTATGGCCCAGCGGATGTCATCAGTAACTTTGAGGAGTGCTGTTGTTGTACTGTGGCCCGGGCGAAAACCTGATTGGTAGGAACTAAGAAGATTGTTGGCGAGTAAGAAATAGGATAGCTGTCGGTGAACAATATGCTCAAGAACCTTTGAGAGAAATGGCAAGATGGATATAGGGCGGTAATGAGATGCTATTGTGGGATTCGGCGTTTTAGGAAGAGGAATTATATGGGCTAGCTTCCAAGTGTTAGGAAATATACAAGAATACAGCGAGTAATTAAAAATATGTGTGAGTACAGGAAGTACAACGGGAAGAATAGGCGTAATCATCCTTGAGCAGATATTGTCGTTGCCAACAGCAGAAGAGGAAATAGAGAGAAGGGACTTTTGCACGTCAGCTTCTGTGACAGGGTCCAAGTCGAATGCAGGTATCTGTGGGATTGGCAGAGCCAAAAGAGACTGCAGTGTGGCATTTTTAATGTTTGGGTTTAGAGTGATAGGTGGATGTGAGAAATGTCTGTTTAATTCACCCAGATCAATTTTTGGCACCGCCGGGTCAGGGACCTTACCAATTCCCACAGATTTTAAAAATCTCCAGATTTTGGAAGAGTTACGGTTATCTAGATGTTTGTGGAAATGGCATCTCTACACATCTTCCTGCAGCGGTTTCGAAGTGTCTTGTAGCGGTTCAGGTTGTGATCGGACGGATTGCGCTTGCATCTGGCTTTGGCCTTATTCCTGCAAGCCATTAAGTTTTTAATGGCAGATGTGAGCCATGGTGCAGGCTCATGTTTTAATTTAACCCTATGGATGGGGGCATGGCGGTCGTACAGGTCGGTCAGCCTAGTGCCAAAGACGTTTACCATGGCATTCACGTCGGTGGACTCATAAATCGGGGACCAGTCTAAGCATGTTGCGTCATACCGCAGAGATTCCAAGTCGATGGCCTTGTAATTCCGCAGTAGGCGAAATTGTATCTTACGCTTAGGGGGGCGGATACGATAGGAGAGATAAAGTAGATCGTGATGGGAAAAGGGAGCATCACGTTGGCCGTGAGTGCTAACATAATCAGTAGAAGAGACGATAATAAGGTCCAACAGCGTGGGAATACGATTGGGGAGGTGATGAGTACTGGATAGAGGTAAAGAATGTAGGTTGAAAGAGGAAAGGAGTGATAAAAGTTGACGGGATCGGCAGTCATCTCTTAGTAGGCACGTATTGAAGTCGCCCATTATGATTACGTGATCATAGTTAGAGGAAGTGTTGTGTAAAAGAGTTTCAAAAGAGTTAAAGTAGTTGATATTTTCATTGGGGCAGTAAAAGACTCCGAGTAATATTTTTGTGTGCTGCACTGAAATTTCCAGGAAAAGATGTTCAGCCGCGCCGGAATAGGAAGATGGAGATGCGTTGATAAGTTTAAAAGGAATATTGGCACGAAGATAAACTGCAACGCCACCACATCCCTTTCCGGTTCTATCGTTACGGATCAAGACAAACCCAGGAAGTGAAAAGTGTGTGGAAGGGAGACTAGGCTTAAGAAAAGACTCGGATATGAGAATGGCGTCGAGGTGAGCACCACTAAATGAGGCTAGAAGGTCAGAATAATGACCCGGAACACTTTGGGCATTGATATGGACTAGATTGAGATTTTTAGGATAGTCAGAGAAAATAGAAGAAATTTCATCGTGCAGGGTGATTGGAACTGTGGCGTTGTCCATACTGATAAAACTGGCTGAATCAGATGAGCAGGAGTAGAAACTGTTGTCAGAATCCTCTATGTCTTGCATTAAATACAATAAGAAAATATGTATATATTATAATAAATATGTAAATACTATATTAAACAGTAATTCCTTCTTTTTACTTTTTTCTCTTGCGCAACTCAACAACTCGCTGGTTTAGTGGCAGAAACTTAGCAATTAAAATATGCTTGCGCTAAGCAAACAAAAGAGAACAAAAAAAAAAAGCATGAATTTGATATAAGAGGAAGTTCGTTCATAAGGACATAGCTTAAAAAAAAAAAAAAAAATTGAGCACAATATATAACGGAACGCAAGTCATACTCAATTTGTTGAAGTGGTAACAATGAACAAAACGTTTCGTATGTGAGAACAACTTTAAGAAAAGATAAAAAAAATACATGTATAATGGAACGTGAAGTGATACAAAACGTAAAAAAAAAAAGTGAATGTGACAGTAACTGACACTGACAACTAAAAGCCGTACAAGTTTCAATTGTCAAATGTTGTCAAAAGTCATACAAGTGTCAATGAAGAAGTTGAAGTTAAAATTTATCTAAAGTTTTTAATATTACATAACTTATATAAAACTAAACTACCGGCAACCAAATTAAATGACATTTCAACAAAATTATAATAATATCTGAAGTGAATAACATTACTGTGGGTATTTTTAGTTAGCACGAGAAAGACGGTAGCTTTGATTGTCGGTGCAAGATCAAACTACAAGACTGACCCTATTACGGCGCACGACGTCTCGCAGCTGTCCGCGCGGTCTTCACTGAACTTTTCAGATCCGAGTTCTTAGGTGCTGGAGCTGGTTCACCTTTAGAAGCCAGGGAGTCGTGGGTCACAGCAGCAGAGGGTGGGTATTGGGCCATCAAAGCGTCGAGCTCCGCTTTGCATACTACTTTCCGACGATTTTTATCTGGGGTTAGAATGATGATCTTACCATCCATTGACCAACAACTCCTGATGCCAAAGTGCTTCCGAGCTGTAGTGAAGACTTGATGCCTAGCCTTAGTCAGAAACTCTGATATAGTGATCCCGGACCCCTTAAGTGTCGTTTTGTTATCCCAGACTGCGTGCCGTTGTTCCAGTCTGTGAAATCTGACCACAATGGGGCGTGCCTTCCCCTGTGCCCCTCCCAGTCGGTGACAGATGTTAATATCAAGCTTTTGGACATCCGGAAGCTTCATGTCTGCAGCGATGATTTTGGCAATTGAGTCATGAAGCTTTTCATTGGGGACCTCAGGAATACCATGAAACAGTAGCACTTTTCTCCTCATTGCAGTTTCATGATTGTCTAGGCCCAATGTCAAAAGATCAATCTGGATCTTAATTTTAGATAAAGCATGCCAGGCAAAATGCTTAAACTCACCAAACTCACGGGACAATGTTGTAAGATCTGCGTGCACAGGTGTCTCCTCAGATGTTGCCTTCTGCAGCTTCTCCTCATAATCGCCCATACGGGAGCTGAACAGCTTCTCTAGCTCTTCTAGACTGCTAGCCAGCTTGAGGTCCATAATAGTGAGTTGTAACACCAAAAGAAGTGAAGTTATAGTGTGTAATATATTGGATTGTACTATGTGTGTTATTCTGATGTATAGGTATATTACTGCAAAGTTTCATTAAAATCCGTTCAGTAGTTTTTGCGTAAAAGAGTAACAAACTAACACACAAACTTTCGCGTTTATAATATTAGTAGGATAAAGAGGAAAAAATGTATTTGTGTGTGTATGTTCGTAATGATAATACTCAAAAACTACTGTGCCGATTTCAAAAACTATTTCACCATTGGAAAACTACATTCACACTGAGTAACATATCCCCATATTATCCCCACATTCCCACGGGAACTACGAGGGTGAAAGCGCATGCGGAAAGCTAGTACAACATAAATAAAAAGCTTTTTTATAATTAACTTATGTATCTCGTTTTGTAAAGCCCGTATGACTTTTCACGATTGGGCAAGGCATTTTATTGGTTCATTTCATATCAGAGTATTAGTCTTTTTCCAATAAAATCAGTATGAACAATAGTTAAAGTCTATGCTCGAATCCGAGTAGTCGGCACACAGTACCCCTGTGTGCCTACTACTCGGATCCGTGGCTATTATGTTTTTTTAATTAAAAATGATAATAAGATGTGAATTTATGTAAATAAAGTTATAATAGTGTATAAATAAGTTAATCAGTAAATAACATAGCTTGCCACTGAGATGAATTTTTAATGATACTTAAATGCAAATTATGGACTCGCATCAATACCCTCGGATCCGAGTCATTGGCAGCGAATGTGTTAATTGGTAGGCTTAAGGATGTCATTGATGACCACAAAATTTACTACAATGGAATTTGTATACCATATACAGATAAGGTAAAAAATCTGGGGGTTATTTTTGATAGCACTTTATCTTGGTCAGCACAGGTTAGCGAGGTGAGCAGGCGCATGCACTATTCTTTTCATTCTCTCAAACGGCTCCAGACCTTCTTACCCTTTCAAACTAAAATCATGCTTGCTCAAGCTCTTCTCCTTCCCATTCTTGATTATGCCGATGTGTGTTACTTGGATGTGACAGAGGAGCTTTTGAATAAACTTGAGCGCCTACAAAATCTTGCTATTCGGTTTATCTTTGGACTTCGCAAATATGATCACATCTCCGAATTTTGTGCTCAGTTAAAATGGCTCCCAATCCGCCTTCGTCGTGATGTGCACATCCTGTCTGTCCTCTACAAAATCCTTCACGATCCTGTAGCGAACTGCTACGTACTCACTTTGTTTTTGCAATCCTGCGCCTCATGTTGGATTGTTTACATTCCATTTGTACTTTATTAGCATCCACTGCACTCGATTTACTTACATAGTAAAACATTATTACACAATTACAATAATTATAGGTTTGGTTAATAAATTGTTTATACAGCTGTTTGCATCTGACATGTCAATCGGTCAGCGATTTGCCACAGATAACAAAATGACAGCCAACTTATGTATAAACTATTTAATGCATGATTACTTTTAAATATAAATTTTAGTTAGTAATTATATTACTTTAGGATATATAAAAAAGAATATTTTACCGATCCGTTTGGATTGAATAATTATGTTTGGTTTCAACTAAGCAATAGTTTAGAGTCTATGATTTGAGTAGCGTCTGGCGATGGTCTACTCGACATCACGTTACACGCAATAAGTAAGTTTCAATACACAATATATGAATGAAAACTTATTCCAAAACATAACGTAATATTTAGTCAATAAAGATATTTTTAATTCTGGTTAAGTATAGGAAAACAAAATGTAGGGTGGTCGCTTCTAAATACGCGTTTCTATTTGTTTGACAAAACAAATGTCCTTGGAATATTCTAGAATGTTGAATTTTGCGAAACGAATAAAATGATAGCGACAATTGGATAAGCAGGCGGAAATCACGTACTTGTGACGTACCACTGACCGCGTTTTGACATTCGAAGCCCTACAAAGACGAAAAGATGAGCTCCGAAGATCACTTCTTGTCGTTTGGTGTGTGGAAGGTGCCACTAGGGGCTTATAAATACTTCAATAGGACTCGCGATAAAAGGTATTTATGATTATATAAATAATTATCAAGAATCGTAGAAGTGGGAACGTTGTGCGAATTCCGCGTTCTAATGCCATTTGTGTTTCTATTTTGCTGCACAGCGGGTCCACCAGGACACCGTCCTGCCTGACAGCCTGACACCCGTGACGCTCACCGGTGTGGTGCTGACAGCGTCCCCACTGAACAAACGACCCCGGCTTCGCACCCCGGCTTTTGATCAACGAATTTCGCTGGTAAACCGATGTTACACATCGGCTCAATTCTTATCTACATTTCTATTTTTTATGTCGCCGACTACGAATGGCCCACAAATTGAACCTTTCTACGTAAACCTTACACGCCGCACCAGTCGTTAACGACAAACGTCGAAGCCATGATGCACGCAGGGGCGGGCATCATATGATATTAGTGGTCGCTGCTCTGGTGGTATTTAACGACAAACGTTGAAGCCTTGACGCGCGTAGGCGCGTATCTCAAGGCTATATTATGTTTAGCTGACCTCAGGATTACAATTTAATCATAGGGCCACCCTAGCAGGTTACCCTATCTGTGTAACAACTAGTTATAATAAGCACATTTAGTGATATTGGCGTAGTGCTGTTGCATATAAATAGTACTGTAATAGAATAAAGTTACCAAAACTATATTTACTGTGTTTTGCATGCAATGTTGTAACAATTTACAATTAAATATTGTTGTAAGTATAGAACAGTGTTTTCTTTTCTGAATCCAATGCAACAATGACCAAATAACCACACACGGCCCTTAACCTAAAAGGTCCAATGTATCTGCTGGCTTCGCTTATCCAGGTAATTTTATAAATTTTTCATAACACTCTTATTGTTAGCGTAACAAGTATGAACGTCATCGCCGTTACGCTACAATAAATGGCGCCCGAATTTTATTTAAGTCATTACATTTGTTGCATTGAGGGTTCGGGAAAGAATTTTCTGTAAACTTGTACTGACTACCTACATAATTTTAATATTCTTTTCTGAATGCAATCATTATTGTTAATGGATTGCGACTATAAAACAAAGTATTGTGCTTTATAAACATAAGCTTGGAGTGCTCACGTTTACAATAATAATTTAAATTTATTTTTTTGCAAATATCATCATTCTCCTCAAAACAAATCAAAATTTTTATTTTGATATTCTGCTTGTTTAAACAATTTTGCCTAATCTCTTACATTATTTGGAATTTATATTGGTGAAATTCAGGCCAAAATAAGTGGTCACAGTGATTTTATAAAGGAAATTAAGTTTATTTTTGCTCATTTCTTGGAAATTGTACCACATATAATTTTGAGATACATGAATGTATAGAACTTTTGTATAGAACTGCTATCATTAAGGTGATACTGTTGGTGATACTACTAGTGTTATATTAAGCATTTAGAGGTTAAGTGCTAGCTAAAATTTAATAATTTTTGAAATGTCTCAAATGCCTGATGCTGACATTGGTGACTTTGATTCACCCATGCATAGCCATAACGTTACGCAGGTTAGTTCTAGCTCGCCACATTCACGACCACTAAAGGTATAGATAACAATGGAATCTGTTAATACACGTCCCCGCATTAACTTTGATCCCACGTCGGTCACTGAGGCGTTGACTACCTCTACGCTGTCGACTACTACTAGTCATTATACTTCTTCACACAGCAATACTCATGAAACATATGTGGCACAAGAACCGATCGCACACGCATATAAAGCATTTCCCTTTAAGACTAGAGAACGTTTTAATAACTTTAACTACGGTAACAACGTAGCACAAGTAGTGGCACCACCTCCAAGCGCGAACGTTTATTATAAATCTTTAAATTTAGCTTCTCTTAATATTAAATACAACGGAGAGACTGATGTTGATGAGTTCCTACTTAGGGTTAATGAAACGCGGATTGCGCGACAAATAGACGATTCAATAATAGTTAGGGGTTTTTCAGAGCTGTTATCTGGCACTGCATTAAGGTTTCATAGAACAATACAACATAGAATAAGCTCATGGTTTGACATTTGTATTAAGTATCGAAAGTTTTTTCAGTCTAAGGACTACAATTATAACATAGAAAAGCAAATTCGTGTAATGAAGCAGCAGCCAGGTCAATCCGTCTCATTCTGTATTTTGGACGTACAAGATCTAAATAATAGGTTGACTTATCCTATTACAAACGACAACCTACTTGATATAGTAAAACACAATATGCTACCTTCATATGCCCAACTGTTGGCAATTAATGATATCACTACCTTTGAACAATTGGTCAATGTAACCAAGAATTATGAGGCATATTCCGGTGTTTTGAGTCAATCGCGACCAGCAGGTAAGCGCGAGGTTAATGCAGTAAGTGCCGGTAAGACATTGCCCGATAAACGCGGCTCACCACCCACCTGCCTAAAGTGCAAAAAGGTCGGCCACTATTACAAGGTATGTAGGTCGATACCAGGCATAGTATGCTTTAAGTGTGGGGCAAAAGAGGTGACGACAAAGAACTGCTTGAAATGTAAAGAAGGCGCGCAGCCTGCAACTCAGGAGCCAAAACAAAAAAACTAAGTAGGCCCCCGAGCAGGTCGCTACGTACACACACTGTCTCTACACCTGAAATATCGTCGTTTGTAGGGGATTCACGTTTGTTTGTAAGATTCTCATCAATGAATTCTCATCAATGAATAGAAGTTACGAAGCATTGCTCGATCCTGGGGCACATTTGTCAGTTTTAGGTGCAAATAAGCATCGTTTCTTTCAGAAACTTGGGGTGACTTTACACACCAAGGGAACCTCAGCTGTTCCAGCAGTATTTTTGGCCAATTTGTCTCAAATTAAAGTCATTGGCACAATGTCATTGCCAATAACTTGTAACGGGATAACTGCCGATTTTAATTTTTTAGTTTGCCCAAACATACATCACGAACTCTTATGTGGTATGGATTTTGCCGATGCATTTGGTTTGGTAGATATTTTTAAATTTGGAGATGTCATTAGGAGAGGCACGTCCACAGATTATAGTGCACGCAGTGAATTGTGTGAAGTTAGGGCGTTGATACCCAGAAACGATCTACCATTAGGACAAGCCAAACTTTTACAAGAAGTCGTAAATGAATTTGAAACAATTTCATCAGATAAGAAAGGTTTAGGGAAAACACACATTGTTACTCATAAAATCGTTACACAAGGCGAACCGATTAAACAAAGGTACTACCCTTTATCGCCTGCTAAGTTGGCAGCGCTAAATAAGGAGGTAGACGAGATGTTGAAACTAGACGTCATAGAACCGTCGAGGTCGCCGTGGTCTAACCCAGTAGTCATGATTCCAAAAAAAGATGGATCATGGAGATTTTGCCTCGACGCGCGCAAGCTGAATGGCGTCACAGTTAAGGACTCGTATCCCCTTCCTTACATCAATTCAATCTTGGACAATCTGCGCGGTGCTCACTATCTTAGCTCAATCGATTTGTCGTCGAGTTTTAGGCAGGTTACTTTGTCCAATCAAGATGGCGCTGACGGGCGAGGTACTTCTCGTGAGAAGACAGCTTTCGTAGTCCCGAATAGAGGTCTTTTCCACTTCAAAAAAATGCCGTTTGGTTTATCAAACGCTGGAGCTGTAATGCAGAGGCTGGTTGATTCGTTGTTTCTACATAGGTTCGACGGTAAAGTCTTCTGTTATTTAGATGATCTTTTGGTAGCCACGGAAACTTTCGCTGAACATATGGAGATACTTACTGCCGTTAGGAAGTCACTCAGTGACGCTAGTCTCACTATCAACTTAAAAAAGTGTGATTTCTGCAAGGGGGAACTCAAATATCTAGGGTACATCATCAACACCCAAGGTTTGCGCACAGATCCGGAGAAGCTGAGCAGCATTCAGAACTTCCCAAAGCCTAAAACCGCCAAACAGCTAAGGGGATTCATAGGTCTATGTTCGTACTATCGTAGATTTGTGAAAGACTTTTCCACCATTATAGCACCCATGACGGCGTTGGTAGGCAAAAGGAAGGGCAGCGATGGCATACAATGGTCTGAGGCAGCGAACGAATCATTTAATACCCTTAAACACGCACTGGTAACAGCTCCGGTTTTAGCGTCTCCTGAATTTACAAAACCTTTCGTTCTTCATTGTGATGCATCATCTGTTGGTATAGGTAGTGTCTTAACACAGGAAATGGATGGAATCGAGCGTCCAGTAGCTTTCTATTCTCGTTTACTCTCAAAACCCGAAAGGAATTACAGTACTACTGAGCGAGAGTTGCTAGCGGTGGTCGATTCGATCAATCATTTTCGTGCTTACATAGAAGGGACAAAGTTTACGGTCGTGACAGACCACACAAAGTGGCTCAAGTCATTGAGTAACCCCTCGGGCAGATTAGCCAGATGGGCTATGCAAATATCCTCTTTTAATTTTGATATTTGTCACAAGGCAGGTAAACTAAACGTAGTCCCAGACGCGCTATCACGAATTTCAGTTGATGCTATTACTTTCAAGGGAGACCTCTCTTTAACTTCTGATGAATGGTTCACAAAAATTTATAAAGGTTGTCAAACATCACCATCGCGATTTAAAAATTTTCAAATTCAAGACGGTAACTTATTTAGATTTTGTAAAACGAAATCTTCTAATTCAATAAATAATTGGAAATTGGTAATTCCTAAGGAACTGGTTGACGAATGTATCAAAACGAATCATGACTCATTTTGCAGTGTGCATCCAGGTGTCCAGAAAACCTATTTAAAACTTAGGGAGCATTATTACTGGCCAAATATGTTTGAAAACGTCAAGAGGTTCGTTGCAAGGTGTGATAAGTGCAAGGCTTATAAGCACTCCAATTCACCACCTCACGGACTCATGACTAATCAAAAGGAGGTGGATGTTCCCATGCACACTTTGTCAATAGACATTATAGGCCCATTTCCTAAAGCATATTCGGGCCACATATACATTCTGTCAGTCGTAGAAGTTTTCTCAAAATTTGTGTGGCTCCATCCACTTCGCACTGCAACTACTCAAACAGTTACTTCATTTTTAGAAAAAGAAATAATTTTAAAATGGGGTACCCCCGCTATTCTTATCTGCGACAACGCAACTATTTTTAAAAGCAAACCTTTTAAAGCCTTTTGTGACGGGTATTCTATCCCCAAAATTTTTTATACTGCACATTATGCACCTCAAGCAAATACGGTCGAGCGGTATAATAAAACCGCTGAGGTCTGTTTGTCAATATTAGTTGATCAAGATCAACGAAACTGGTCTAAATACCTACAGCAAATTCAGCTATCACTGAATAGCACGGTGAACATAGCCACAGGTTATACTCCGTACTTCTTAGCTACTGATCGCGAAATAGTCACCGACGGTCAATTCCATTCGATTTTGAGGGATTTACCAACTTCGGCGGACGATCTGACGATTGGCGACAGAAGTAAGGCGGCTTCATCGTTATCAGAGCTAGCAAAGATTTTTGAAAAGGTAGAAGAAGCGTTAACTCAGGCGTACCAAAAAAATGCGCAGCATTATAATCTTCGAAGACGACACTTCACGGCAAAGGATGGTGATGTGGTCTGGCGAAGAAACTTTGTGCAGTCCAACGCCGCAAAATATTTCTCAGCCAAGCTGGCGCCGAAGTTTGTGAAGTGCGTAGTAGTGAAGAAGTTGTCAAATGTAGTGTACGAGCTACGTGAGTTAACGTCTGGATCAGTTGGTAAATTTCATGTAAAAGACATACTGCGCGTGGATTAGCTTATGCGCGCAATTGTTTCTTTCTTTTTTTGCTTGGCTAGTGGTATTTACACCGATCCCGAGATTTTAATCGTAGGGCTAGTCAAGCGTTTAAAAGGCATATGGCTACAAGTGTTTTTTTACACTTCAATATGTATTGTTGTTAGTTTTTATTTTTTCTTTTAAGTGTTCATTGTCTATTGCTACGCAGTATAGCATTTTCAGGACAGTCCAGCAATTTAGGGTTATTGCGTTAGACTAAAGGATGAACGTCTTTTTCTGAATTGTAAGAATGATGAACGACAGTAGATGAGTGGGAATGGAATGATAGGACGACGTATAGGTGACAAAAATGAGAGGTGACGGAGTGATAAGAGTAAAAAAGGATGATGGACGAATATTGATGTGAGGTTAAATATGCATACTAAGTGATGGATGGAAGATAAAACTGGCCTTGGTAAGAGGGTCTATCTAGCAATACCATTGTTGATGGTCTGCCAGAAAATTAACTATCACTGATAACGTGGTTTAGCAGACGATTTTTTGACGTGACAACGTCTTATAAATTGGTTTGCCGGGCGACACTTCAAGAAACTGCGTTACGATTTGCGTTACGCTCCGCGTTATGCGCTTACAATGAGAGCGAGTGAGAGGCACGCGTCCCGCCTAAGAGCGAGAGAGACAGACATAAAAAGTGAAAGGCACGCGTCCCTTCCACTCGAGCACAGTTAGCCCGCCTAAGAGCGAGAGAGAGAGAGTGAGAGAGATAGGCATACACACCGGTTCATGTCTTGTAATTAATAATTTAAAATTTAATTTTGTTTATAATTCTTTGTATAAATAAATGTTTTAAATTGTTACTATTATTTCATCCTTCTTCCTACTATACGAATGAATATTCACATTAAAATTATTTTACCACTCAAAGTCGTTGTCACGTAAAACTTTCGCCTGTATACCGACTTTACAGGCAACCAAATTTTTCTTCTCGATTTTTTTATCACAGATGTCGACACAGGCAGGTGACCAAAACCTTTTTTTTTATGGTTTCCCTGCTGTTTCTTTCGGTAAACCTTCCGGTTTACCTCTTTTCCCGAGAAGGAGGGTATTGTAGCGAACTGCTACGTACTCACTTTGTTTTTGCAATCCTGCGCCTCATGTTGGATTGTTTATATTCCATTTGTACTTTATTAGCATCCACTGCACTCGATTTACTTACATAGTAAAACATTATTACACAATTACAATAATTATAGGTTTGGTTAATAAATTGTTTATACAGCTGTTTGCATCTGACATGTCAATCGGTCAGCGACTTGCCACAGATAACAAAATGACAACCAACTTATGTATAAACTATTTAATGCATGATTACTTTTAAATAAAAATTTTAGTTAGTAATTATATTACTTTAGGATATATAAAAAAGAATATTTTACCGATCAGTTTGGATTGAATAATTATGTTTGGTTTCAACTAAGCAATAGTTTAGAGTCTATGATTTGAGTAGCGTCTGGCGATGGTCTACTCGACATCACGTTACACGCAATAAGTAAGTTTCAATACACAATATATGAATGAAAACTTATTCCAAAACATAACGTAATATTTAGCCAATAAAGATATTCTTAATTCTGGTTAAGTATAGGAATACAAAATGTAGGGTGGTCGCTTCTAAATACGCGTTTCTATTTGTTTGACAAAACAAATGTCCTTGGAATATTCTAGAATGTTGAATTTTGCGAAACGAATAAAATGATAGCGACAATTGGATAAGCAGGCGGAAATCACGTAATTGTGACGTACCACTGACCGCGTTTTGACATTCGAAGCCCTACAAAGACGAAAAGATGAGCTCCGAAGATTACTTCTTGTCGTTTGGTGTGTGGAAGGTGCCACTAGGGGCTTATAAATACTTCAATAGGACTCGCGATAAAAGGTATTTATGATTATATAAATAATTATCAAGAATCGTAGAAGTGGGAACGTTGTGCGAATTCCGCGTTCTAATGCCATTTGTGTTTCTATTTTGCTGCACAGCGGGTCCACCAGGACACCGTCCTGCCTGACAGCCTGACACCCGTGACGCTCACCGGTGTGGTGCTGACAGCGTCCCCCCTGAACAAACGACCCCGGCTTCGCACCCCGGCTTTTGATCAACGGATTTCGCTGGTAAACCGATGTTACACATCGGCTCAATTCTTATCTACATTTCTATTTTTTATGTCGCCGACTACGAATGGCCCACAAATTGAACCTTTCTACGTAAACCTTACACGCCGCACCAGTCGTTAACGACAAACGTCGAAGCCATGATGCACGCAGGGGCGGGCATCATATGATATTAGTGGTCGCTGCTCTGGTGGTATTTAACGACAAACGTTGAAGCCTTGACGCACGTAGGCGCGTGTCTCAAGGCTATATTATGTTTAGCTGACCTCAGGATCACAATTTAATCATAGGGCCACCCTAGCAGGTTACCCTATCTGTGTAACAACTAGTTATAATAAGCACATTTAGTGATATTGGCGTAGTGCTGTTGCACATAAATAGTACTGTAATAGAATAAAGTTACCAAAACTATATTTACTGTGTTTTGCATGCAATGTTGTAACAATTTACAATTTAATATTGTTGTAAGTATAGAACAGTGTTTTCTTTTCTGAATCCAATGCAACAATGACCAAATAACCACACAATACGGCCCTTAACCTAAAAGGTCCAATGTATCTGCTGGCTTCGCTTATCCAGGTAATTTTATAAATTTTTCATAACACTCTTATTGTTAGCGTAACAAGTATGAACGTCATCGCCGTTACGCTACAATCCGTCCACTCCTGAGTATCTCCACTGCCGTTTCAATTCCCTATCTCCTGACCGGCCTAGGCGCGCATGTATCACCAAGGTACTTGAGTGTCCTAGTGCTAATACTAAATTCTTTTCCAACTCCTTTACTATTCGAGCTACACAACTTTGGAACAAGCTTCCAAAAACAGTCCAAAACTGTCCATCTATTTCACTGTCCTTCAAAAAACGAGTGAAAGAACACTTCCTATCGAAACTTCAGTCATAAATATGTATATAATATGTATATATGTATATATTACACCATGGTATTAGTATGTATGTGTATTTTGTACTGATATATTTATGTATATATATATATATATTTATTTATTTATTTATTTATTTAGAGATATAGATTCATATTATTACTGGTTACATTAATGTATAACTTATATTGCGTGTACTATTCTTGTCCCCGTATGTATTTATCTCGTTTTCAGTTTTACAGGTTGGCTGGAAGAGATCTATTACTCACAACTAAAATTTGCTATAAGCTTCCAAAAAGACCACACAGAACCACTACGGTATAATGTTGGGCTGTTTCAGGGATGCTGCCTGTCACCAATAGCATTTAACATAGTAATTAATATCTTAATCACCAAGTTAATACGTCACGAAAAGAAATGGGGTTATCGGTTTAAAGTAAATAACAAATACACTGAGTCCATCTTAGCTTTTGCTGACGACCTCGCAATACTGACGCGTAATCCAAAACAATGTCAGGAACTATTAAAGGAAATCGATGAGTTCTGTTCGTGGACAAATGGACTGAGAACGAAGCCCAGTAAGTGTCACTGTCTGTGTCTGGGTAGACGGGACACCAAATTTACCTCCTACGACCCGGGACTCTTCATAGGGGGTAATCCAGTTTCCATAGTCGCTGAATCGGTCCCATTTAAATTTCTTGGGAGAAAGATAGACCATCAAGGACGCACACCATCCTTAGATGAAGTTGTCAATATGTTTATAAACGACCTAAATAAGATAGATCAGCTACAACTGAATAATATCAAAAAAGCTTGGATATATGACAACTACCTAACATCACGTCTGACTTGGCCCTTTCTGGTATACGATTTCGGCAAAACCTTACTCGCGAAAATAGATGCAACTGTCATAAAATCACTTAAATCGTGGCTTGGACTAGCGCACTCTGCTGATCCCTCTGCTTTATTTAGGGATCAGAATAATTTTGGGATGAAATTAAAGAAACCATCGGAGCTCTATAAACACCTTAGAGTTACCAAAGCCCACATCTTAGGTAAATCCCAAGATGACACAGTCAGGGCACTCCCGAAAGATAATAACGCGTCCGAGCTTGAATCTAGACTTATATTCCATAAACGATTTATGATAGGAGCCCAGTCGAACAAAGTGGGGTTGGGAGTACGAGAGCTAAAAAGGGACCAGGATATACTTAGGTCCTTTCTGAAGCAAGACGAAAATGATAAATATCGAGTGCACGCGATGAATTTGGAAATCCAAAACGAATGGTTGACAATGGGAGAGTTCTGCATACCGATGGCTTTAAAGTGGCGCACCTTGATCTATGAGTGGTCGCCGGCCCTGTTAAAATTCTATCTTAACGCCTTTCAGATGACCCTTCCAGACCAGAGTAATCTGGTAAGGTGGGGGAAAGCCACAGAAAAACAATGTTATACGTGTGGTGAGGCAATAGGGACGGCTAGGCACATATGAGTAGGATGTAGGGTGCTTCTTGATAGAGGCCAATACTCACGCCGCCACGATAAAGTGCTTTTCATCATACGCGAAGCAATGAGTCTGGCAGTAGCTAGAGCCCAAAAAGGATTGACTACTAACAGACGTCATATCAACTTTGTGTCTGAAGGTTCATCCATAAAATCCAGGAACAAACCTTATTCAATCTTAGATACTGCCCCAGATTGGACTCTCCTAATCGACACGTATGAAAAGCACTATAAAATTCCGGAGGATGTTGGGGTTTCGTCATCTAGACCGGACATATTTCTATACTCAAAAACGACTAAATATGTGGTCCTTGTGGAACTTACTGTACCGTGGGAAACAAATATACCGAAGGACCACACACTTAAGAAAAATAAATACTATGATCTCACAAACGAATTAATCAAAAACGGTTACGTGGTTAATTTGTATGCAGTAGAAGTGGGAGCGAGAGGTATACCAGCTAAATCTCTCTATAACCTACTTAAAGATCTAGGCCTATCGAGAGCTACAATAAGCTCATTACTAGGACGAATGTCTAAAGCGGCACTAGTAGGTTCGTATCAAATTTGGTTAGGCAGGGAGAACGGGAACTTGGGTAGTGAAGGTGAGTGTTGATGTACATCAACCAAAGGGGCCCCTTCTAAACCTACACTTGGGTCGCAAGTCCCAGGCACTGTCCCGAGTTCCCAACTCAGCAACGCGATGGACCCGGCACCCGCACGGAGAATCCATGGATTGCTAAGAATATCGTCTCTCTCATAGAGATAAGCTCACCTTGGTGAACTACATTTAAGTTTTATTGATTATTTTAATTTTTGTGTGCACAATAAAGAAAATATATTAATTTACTAAAAAGTATTTTTGAGGCTTGGAAGGATTTGCAGGATGCTTTGGGTGTTTTCCGCGACTTATCTAAGGCATTCGATTGTGTTCAACATGAGACTCTTGTCAGAAAACTACACCACTATGGTATCAGAAACAGGGCTCTCGATCTTCTGACTTCTTACTTGAGTAATAGGGTTCAGAGGGTCGAAGGAAAAGGTAAACGATCTGCAGGAAGCCCAGTTGTAATGGACGTCCCGCAGGGGTCAATCCTTGGTCCATTTCATTCACTATTCACTTATACGCTATTTTCGAGAAATATATTAGATTAATTCGATAAATTTATTACGGCTATACTCACGTCAATCGTCAGGATGCGCCCAAATAGTTTCGGATCCGACCGGAGTCCTTATTCATGAGCAGAGCATCCAGGCGCGGCGACGTCAGGTGTTTTACTGCGTTCCCAACGCTGGCACTGCCGTCGCGCGCGCTCGGATAGCGGAGGGGTACTCGGCCGCGTACGGGACAGTTCGGCCTATTACTATATTGTCTATCTGGTATGACAGTCAAAGAAACTTTGTTAGGTGGTCGAATGCTTTGTCTGACCCATATACCCTTGAATGTGGTGTTAGGCAGGGGGGGTTTGACCTCACCTAGACTTTTTAATATGTATGTCAATAAACTACTTGTTGAACTCAGCAGCACACATGTTGGATGCCATGTAGATGGGGTATACCAACAACTTGAGTTATGCAGATGACATGGTGCTGCTGAGTCCATCAATATGCGGCATTAGAAAGTTGCTGTCAATGTGTGAATTGTATGCTGAGCAACACGGTCTAAGGTATAATCCTAAGAAAAGTGAGCTGTTAGTGTTTAGAGCGAAAAATAAATGTCAAATACATGTCCCTCCCATACTATTGAATGGGTCATGTCGAGAGCATGTGAAACAAGTTAAATACCTGGGTCACATTGTTACAGAAGATTTACAAGATGATTTGGACATGGATATGGAGCATAGGGCTTTGGCTTTGAGGGGTAATATGGTGGCTCGTAGGTTTGCTGGTTGTTCAGTTCCTGTTAAAATTAAACCATACAAAGCGAACTGCCAAACATTTTACACCAGCGGACTCTGGGCTAATCATACACAAAAGTCAGACAACACCCTATGTATCCAATATAATTCTGCTTTCAGGGCGCTGTTAAGGCTTCCACGTTATTGTAGTGCATCCGGTATGTTTGCTGACGCGCATGCGGACGACTACTACGCAATTATGCGTAAGGTGGCATCAATATTGCGCAGAGTGAAGGGAAGCACTAACAGCATCCTGAAGGTGTATGCTGAGAGGTTGGATGGTCCAATCATTGGTAGGTTCATCAAGTTGCACGTTTTTTTTTTGTTTTTTTTTTATTTCGGTCCACTAAACTGAACATTACAATTCAATAATTGACAAAATATCAAGCACAAAGATAACATCAGTGTAAGTCGTTCTAGAAGTGAACACTACATGCTATAGGTACATTAAATATTATTTTGTATTACAATCATTACGTACTCAAAATTATCATTAATCGCCAATATTAAGATTGCGCAACTGCAGCTTCAATGAATGTGCACTAGCACCAAAAATGTCTATATCGTGACAGATTTTGTTATATGCAGAACACATACGGAACAACGGTGAGTACTGAGTATAATTTGTACGACTGTTAACGAGCACGACTACTCGTGATAGTTTAAGAAGTATTTTGTATGTACCTAGATCATAGAAAACTTATTTGTGTTATAGTTGGTTTAAGTTGGGTTGCTGGGTGGGATCCCATTGTCTGTGGCCGAGGGATGGGTCTCTTTTGTATTAACAGATGTGTCCATTGGGTTGCCAGATGTGGCCGTCGCCGGCGCACCGTAATTAAAGCGGGGTCCGCGCGCGGTGCGAGGGGCGTTGTTCTGTTGCTAGCATGAGACCCACTCCTCGGCAGTCCTGTTTGTAGTCTCAACCGAGCAAGGTTACGCGATCGCCACGCATAAGCACTCCCGACAGCGCGCACGTAGTTATTGTGTAACCATTGCACTGTGTAATTGTGTCTAGCTTAGTTGTTGAGCTCAAATATATTTTGAAGAGTATATTACTTAGTCTGTTGTTTCGCTGCTTACTTCATAAGAACCCCGCACCTCTCGTTTACAAAAGTGGTCCTTCGAGCCGGATTGAAGTAAGTAGCCATATTTACAGTGAGAAATGATAGACAAGGAGTGCAACAAGAGTGAATGAAGACTGTAACGGGCTCAGATCATCAGTGAAAGATGCATAAGCAGCCAGCCAGGAGCTCCATGGTGGGTGGTCTAAGCGACCACGGTGAATTAGTACCACCATCGGAGATGACACCGGCTTGGGAGCGCACATATATTTTGAAGAGTATATTACTTAGTCTGTTGTTTCGCTGCTTACTTCATAAGAACCCCGCACCTCTCGTTTACAACGCTATGCTAAAAGTTTTCCTATTTTGGATGCGGCTCCCTGATCGTGGGACAGTTAAATTGATTTCACCAAGCAAAAGAGAACCATGTATTTTTCCATTGATTAATTTATGTAGATACAAAATGTCAGCGATGCCCCGTCTTTGTTCCAATGAAACAAGCTTGAAATGCTTGAGCCTAGAATCATAAGAAATTAAGTTACGGCAAAGATTATGTGCATATGCTAGATGGTACAGAAAATGCTTCTGCAGACCCTCAAGGCGCGAAATATGTATTGCGTAATATGGACTCCAGACCTGACAGCAGTATTCGAGAATAGCTCTTACATAGCAGTTATAGAGAAGGATGGGAATATCAGCGTCGCCAAAGAATTTGGTTTGCCGTATGACAAGACCGGCCAGGCGTGCTCCTCTACTTATAATACCATCGATATGCTCCCGGAAGTACAATTTTGAGTCAACCACAACACCCAAATCACGTATGCTTGAGACTTCCGTAATAATAGTGTCGGAAATATAGTAAGTGGCAGGCATGGGATCACATTTACGCGTGAATTTGATATGGAAGCATTTAGAAACGTTCATTTTCATTCCATTCAAAGAACACCAACGGTTAACTGCGTTAATGTCGCTTTGAAGGGATATTATATCATTAGTGTTGGAAATGGTTCGATATATTTTAAGATCATCTGCAAACATGTGGTATTTGGAGGCTATGACAGAACATAGGTCATTCACGTAAACTAAAAAGAAAAGAGGACCCAAATGTGAACCCTGAGGAACGCCAGAGGGCACTACTCTAGGCATTGATTTATAGCCTCTGACCTTTACAAGCTGCGATCTATTATTGAGGTACGATTCACACCATCTAAGCAATGACTCACAGATCCCTGCATGAGCTAGCTTTTGAACGAGTAGATTATGGTCAACCACGTCAAACGCCTTTGAGAAATCTGTGTAAATAGCATGTACCTCTGTTTTATGTTCCATTGCTTCATATAAGTTTGTGACGTAATCTAAGAGGTTTGAAGTGGTTGACCTCCCCGGCAAGAACCCATGCTGATTAATGTCAAAGAAGGGCTTTAGGTGATAATGAATTCTAACTTGAATCAGTTTCTCAAACACTTTCCCCATTGCTGACAAAATCGAGATAGGTCTGTAGTTTGAGACATCACTTTGATCTCCCTTTTTGTAGATTGGAGTAATGTGCGCTAGTTTCCATATAGTTGGGAAAATTCCACTTGCAAGAGATTTATTAAAGCTGCGATAAAGTGGTTCCGCAAGCTGTTCGGAGCAGTTTCGCAGGAAGAGGGGTGGGATACAGTCTGGACCTGGTCCTTTTCTGGTATTAATAGAAATGAGAGATTCAGCAATGTCCGCTTTAGATATATAGCAAAAACCAAGTGATTGCGAAAAGCTCGTAGATTCTTCAGTGCGAGCAGCCAGTGCCATCTGATTGTTTAGATATACTGAGTGAAAGTATTCAGAAAACAGGTCGCTAACATGTTGTCCACCTTGGGCAGCCTGGTCACGATAAAACATTTCATCTGGAATCTCCCCACTATTCAATCTTTGCATTCTGATATAAGTCCAAAAATAATTGGGATCCTTTCTGATAAGCGTTTTTGAATTTGATTTGAACGCATTGAGACGCTCCTTAAGCATTATTTTACACTGATCGCGTAAAATTTGATAAGTAATCAAATCCCTGGGGTTTGAGTATGTTTTATATTTTTTGTGTATTTTATTCTTCTCCTTCAGTCTTTGTATCAACGCGCGACTGAACCAGAACGGGTATTTGCTAACAGGGCCTCGACTAACAGGCGTGTTGTTTTTAATTATTTGATTAAGGAGAGTGTAAAACGAATCAACGGTTTCATCTATTATTTGATTGGATTTAAAAATTTCATCCCAATTGATCGCCACCAACTCTTCTTTTAAATTTTTGGTAATTAGCCTTGGAAAATTTCAGTGACACAGTCTTATTGATTTTAGGTGGTTTTTGGGCTATCAGTTTTAGGTCAATATTCAATGTTGGATGACGAACGTCTTCTTTTACTAAGGGAGTCATACATTTGGATACTTTAAACATTTTGCTGTCGTTTGTTAGGATTAAATCCAGTGTACGGCCCTCTTTGTTGCTGATTGGGTTTATGTTAAAGAGACCATTGAGAGATAGAGCATCGGTGAACAAGCTTTCGGTATTGTCTGGACAGGTTGGAATCATCAAATTCGTATCAGTATCCAGCCGCCATTTTATGTATGGGAGGTTGAAGTCACCCGATAATAATATTAGTGAATTTTTAGGAATTTTATATTGTATAACGTTTGTCAGATGTGTTGTTAGTTTCTCAAGACGTGCGTAAGTAACTGGCGGTGGGAAGTATATATTACAAATGCAAAGTGGAACGGTCGAGTTACCCTGTCTGAGTTTTACAACTATCCAAAGTTCTTCGTCCGAGGACTCCCATTGCAATTTTCGTACCGATTCTAGATTTTTTGATACGGCAATTAAACCACCGCCGCCTTCGATTTTTAAAGAGGAAGTAGAGCTACGGTCGCGTCTGAACACATTGTACCTACTGTCCACGATTTAATAGTCGTGAACCGATTAATTCAGCCATGATTCCGTTATACAGATTATATCAAAATTTTGCAAGAGTACGTTGTTCCGTATGGTTTCAGTCTTATTCCTAAGACCTCTAACGTTTTGGTACAGAATATTAAAAGTAGTGCATCTCTTATTTAAATTTAACAACGTATTCCCATTGATACAATACAGATAAATAAAACAATTTTATAAAAGGCAAAGATAGACAAATAAAATCAAAACAAAAAAAAAAACAAGATAAAAAAGCCAATGGTTTTTTACAAAGAACCGAGAAAATCACAATCTTTTACCAGTATAAAACCTAGAATATATATAGAAACCTTTGTCCTTTGCGAACTGACGAGTCTTCGCATGTAAATGCTTGTTGGTTGGAGACAGATGTTCAGACACATATACAGGTTCTTTACCGGCTTTGCCAAGGTGTGACGAGTTAAGCTTTTCACTTTTGTGGTTCTTATTATACACGTTGACAGCGGCCAAGATACTATCGCGTACTAAAGGGCTGGCCAGCTTCACCACTATAGAACGCGGGTGCTTTGTCCTGGTTAACCTTTGCAACACGGTGGTAGTTTAAGAGTTGTTGTTCTGGTAGATGGCAGCCAACGGTAGCAGTCAATTGTTGTACAATGGTCCTTAGGTTCTCAGCTTTATGCTCAGGGACACACTGAATCTCTATATTAGACTCCCGAGATTGTTGTTCAAACTGACTAAACCTGCTATTAAGGTCAGTTAAACTTCGTTTCAGATTTTTATTTTCAGTTTCCAAATCCTCGATAACCTTTATTTTTAAATTCAATTCCTTCCGAAGCCTGTGGCCTGTGGTAGGTACGTTCTATGAAATATATGTTAATGTTAATCCTGTTGTTACTAACATAGTTTTTTAAGCAATTGTACTAACACACTATGAGCCCCTGTAGCTTGATAATAAACAATTTTTATTATTATTTGTAATTACATCAACTATTGTAATGTATTCTTAACATTACATGGTTTTTTATTGTTGATAACAATTGGCCACTGATTAGTTTAGCCTCTATGGTTTGTTTTGTTCGGAGATTTCTCGTTTGACATGGTTTGACGTTTGAGATTTTGACATATGATAGGTGAGCTGTCAGGAGACTCTTGGCTTTTCCTACCGGTCGCCATGTTGGACTGACACGAATAAATTGTTCCGGGTCTTATTTAATTATTTCCTAAGGGAAATATGCTCGTGATGGGACAGCGGCGATATGGATGAACCATAAACCTCATTGATTTTGTTATTTGGTGAGTTTGGTTCGCATCAATACATTTTCGTTTTCGACCGCGTGTTTAACCTCGCGGAGGCTAATTGGATTTTGGTATTGTTATACATTCTTTTGTTTATCCTGAAAGGCGATGTTCTTCAGGTTGTTAAACTTAGGCGTTTCGGTAAGTAGAATCGCATATTTCTGTAAAAAAAGACACCCTTCCGGTCAGAGTATTTTTTTATTAAACTGAGCGTAATGTTTCCAGGGTGCGCCATAGAAACCCGATTTGTTTTCGATTTGTTCGAGTTTTTGAGTTGTTTACTACGTTTTTTTGCCTACTCAACGCTTCCTAGCGGGTTTTCTACGCCCGTGGGACTATGGACGCGGCCCCGGAGCCGCGCGCCATTACATAACCTAACCTTAAAATGTTAATTGAATCTTAATTTGTACTAATTGACCTGGATGCAAGTGAGTAGTGTTAGATTCCCTAGCTATTTTCTATATTTTGATACTTGGCCACGTGTATTAAGCACCACACGTGGGATAATTTAAGCCCAAGTGGATTGGCCACTCCCGGCCTTGTGATTAGAAGCCATAGTTTTGCCTAAGAGTTATCTGAATTGTATTTCCTGGAATTCCCCCAGGTGGCGCCCGAATTAACTAAAAATAAAACATCCATCTGGTAATAACTTACTTTTTATTTGGTTCAACCCATTACCGACATAAAATCCTATATTTTTTTGCATGACATTTTGTTTTCATCAGAGGAAACAATCGAAAATATTACACTATAAAAGATTAGATGCTTCAAAGAAACGCACCATAAAGGAGCAAAAAAGATTCAGTTGGAATAGTTTTTGTAACAGTTTCAATACAACTACTCCCATCAGTGAAATCTAGAATCTCATTAAAAGGTTTAAGGGTATCAGAACTGGTAATAAGGCATATAAAGATTAATTTGTGCAACCACTTTTAGACAAGTTGTCAGATAATATCAATATAGTTGACCAAGATTTTTTAGACAATTATTATAATACTAACAATGAAAATCCTCAATCGAGATTTTTATTGGATCCTTTCTCATGGTCTGAATTTTTAATAGTTATAAGATCTAGGAGAAATACTAGTCCTGGTTTAGATGACTTCCTATACTTATAGATAAAACATCTACCACAATCCATACACAAGTTATTTTTGAATATTCTTAATAGTGTCTGGCATAAAAAGTTAATGGTTCCGTATTATAATAACTACAGTTATTTTAACTATTTTCAAGACAACTACGGTCAAAATAACTATCGTTTAAAACACCTAAAGATCGTTTCACATATTTTTGTAATAACTACTGGTCGAAACAAATAATGGACGATTCACCTACGGTTTATTCAACTACAATTAACTGTGCTAAGGTTGATTGAACTATGTATGAAATACCTAATAGTCGATTCGCCTACGGTTTATTGAAACTACTACTTTGTGACAGAAATTTACGTTGTTGCAAAACCGACTTCAAGTAGTCTTGTCTGCCCTACCACTAGAGTGTAATTTAAACCCGCGAAGGCGCGGAGGGGCGAGGCGGCCCGCGAGCTGAGGAGCAGGTGGTTCTAACGAGCACTGCCGCGGCTGAGGCTGGCCGGCTGCGCCGGCCAGCAAGCCGAAGCTGCGGTAGTGATCGTCAGATCCATCTGCGACGATAAGGTCGCGTGGGACCGCCGGAGCCCCGCAGCGCCGGAGCCGTTACAGAAGCCATGCATGCTGTATGCAGCATGCAAGCAAGCATGGCTTCTGTCATGGTTGCTTGCATGCTTGCAAGCAACCAAGCCGAAGCAACCTTGCCGAAGCTGCGGCAGTGCTCGTTAGAACCACCTGCTCCTCAGCTCGCGGGCCGCCTCGGCCCTCCGCGCCTTCTCGGCCTTAAATTACACTCTAGGGGTAAGGCAGACAAGACTACGTGAAGTCGGTTTTGCAACAACGTATTAATAAACCGTAGGCGAATCGACCATTAGGTATTTCAAACATAGTCAACATGTCCAATATCTTAAATGAACATTATATTAATCGTCCATTAGTTCAAATAATTTTAGTTTATTCGAAATTATGTGTATGAACCAGTAGTCGAGTCGACCAATATGCGTTATGACCATATGTGAATCAACCGTAGTTATCTTGAATATAGTTGAAATAACTTTAGATATTATGATACGTAACCAAAGTTAATACCAAGTTCATGGAAAACTCAATGTGTCATACTTATACTTAAACCAGATAAATCACCTAAACAAGCTAGTTCCTACCGTCCAATCTCGTTATCATCATGTCTTGGAAAAATATTTGAAAACATGGTGAAGTCTCGCCTTGACTGGTATGCAGAATCTAATAGTGTCATTTCTCATGTTCAATATTGATTCCGTAGAGGATGAAGCTGTACGGACAGCTTCATTTCCCTTATAAATAACCTGAAAAATGCAAAAGACAATGAATTAAAAGTGTGTAAATGGATTTATAATTTTCTTAAAGACAGAATATTATATGTTAGGCACAATGTCTTGCATGGACCTAGAAATGTATCAAAGGGTACTATGCAAGGAGCAACATTGTCACCCTTGTTTTATAACTTGTATACTTGTGATATATGTTCAAATTCAAATTCAAAAAATCATTTATTCCATAAAAATATTACATTTGTTTGGAATCGTCATTATTTTTTCCCCTACCGTGCAGTGCGTGACATGGCAACTACTAAGAAACACTGTCACAAAACTCAGTAGGAATCCTTTTTTTCAAAAAACGTCGTCATGTATGTACAATCATTTTCTTGTGTTGACTTAGAGCTACTTAATTAAAAAACCAAGCATTTTTGTCATTCAAATAGTCTGAAATGTTATAATATGCTCTGCTACACAATTTGGCCTTAATTGTTGTTTTAAATTTATTTATGGACAATGTCCTAATTTCATTGGGAAGTTTATTGTAGAATCTAATACATTGCCCCGTAAAAGAGTTGCTTATTTTTTGGAAACGAGTAGTATGTAACACAAGATTACCTTTATTATTTATACCATGTATATCACTCTAAAAAGAGTAAAGAAGTCTACATTTTTATGCACATAAAGTAAATTTTCATAAATAAATTGCGAAATAACCGTAAGAATGTTTATTTCTTTGAACTTTTCTCTTAGAGACATTCTAGGACCAAGTTGGTATATTGCTCTTACAGCTCTCTTTTGCAATACAAAGATGGTATTAATGTCCGCAGAAATACCCCAGAGAAGAATTCCATATGACAACACTATGGAAATAACTAAAATAAACTATTCTAGCTGTCTCAATATCAGTAAGCCGTCTAATTTTTTTTACTGCATATGCTGCAGAACTTAATTTGCCTGATAATTTTTCAATCTGCGGTCCCCATTGCAGTTTTGAGTCAATAGTGAAACCCAAAAATACAGTAGTCCCCACAGGGGCCAACCCAGATCCATTAAGTTGTACATTGGTAGCTACCTGCCTTACATAAAGTGTCGACAATTTGATTACTTTAGTTTTTTTATCATTCAAAAGAAGATTATTAACATTAAACCAATGAACAACCTTTGAGAGTGCACTGTTAACTTTGTCATAATTGTGTAATTGTCTATTAATTTTAAACGTCAAGGAAGTATCATCTGCAAACAATACAATCTCATGCTTATCCCCTACATAGTAAGGTAAGTCATTTATGTAAATTAAAAACAGAAATGGACCACGGATTGACCCCTGCGGGACGCCCATTACAACTGGGCTTCCTGCAGATCGTTTAACTTTTACTTCGACCCTCTGAACCCTATTACTCAAGTAACAAGTCAGAAGATCGAGAGCCCTGTTTCTGATACCATAGTGGTGTAGTTTTCTGACAAGAGTCTCATGTTGAACACAATCGAATGCCTAAGATAAGTCGCAGAAAACACCCAAAGCATCCTGCGAATCCTCCCAAGCCTCAAAAATACTTTTTAGTAAATTAACCCCCGCATCTATGGTTGAAGAACCCCTCGTGAATCCAAACTGTTTGCTGTGAAGTAAATTATGAATATTAAAGTGACTAAGCAACTGGCCAAGCATAAGCTTTTCAAAGATCTTACTAAGAGTAGGTAGAACGGAAACAGGACGAAAGTTAGAGGGATCTCCAGTATCACCAGTTTTAAATAATGGAATTATCTTACTTTATTGTGGTTTATGATAATAAAATGACGAAATTACTTTGGAGCACGTGTATTAGATAGACAAGGAGATTGAAAAGTCTTGACAGCTTTTAAAGCGGGAACTATGACAGGGGTGCGTTCCAATCTATGTACCTACTCATAACATCTTTCTTTTTTTTTATAAAAATGTTTAGTTGTACATAATGACAATTACATATATTTTAAAATATGACACTTGTTTAACATTAACAAACAACATGAATACCTTACAAATAATAATCTTTATATTTTACGGGTAGGTTGGTTTGTCTACCACTCCTTCTCAAACTTTCAGTACCCATGTTATCTTTTTCTCCACTACACATCTCCATCTCACTTCTTTCTCACTTTCTATAACATTATGTTTATTTATATTTTCTGTGATATGTCTTTTCATTATATGCTGTCTATTTTTTCTGTAAATTGAGCCATCTTCAGCTTCAACAATAAAGGATCTAGGTTCCATACTTTTCTTTATTATTTTTCCCGGAAACCATTTTGAATCAGGACTCTTTTTGTTCATAATATTTGCGCCTTCTTGTATTTCTGGTAAATTTCTAGCTTTCTTATCATAATAAAATTTTTGCTTTTTAAAATTTTGCTGTTTCATTTCTTTGTATTCTTTACTATTCACAACTTTAGGTTTTAGATGCTGAATAACTGAAGGAATTTGTGTTCTCAATCTACGTGACATCAATAATTCAGAGGGAGATGGTAAGTTTCCTCTTGGTGTCGTTCTGTACTGTAATAACGCTAAGTGAACATCTGTTCCAGACTCAGAACACTTGTTAAGTATTCTTTTTATAATTTTTACACCAGATTCAACTAATTCATTTGAACGTGACATATACGGACTGGATGTTGTGTGCTGGATACCCCATTCACTAAGAAATTCTTTAAATTCCCTTGAACCATATGGTGGACCATTATCAGAAACAATTTCTAAAGGTATACCATGGCGACTTAATATTGGTTTCAACATTGTGTGTACGTTGGCAATTTCTATATAATTAGAATAATAGTCCTCGATCACTACAATTGTTTGATTTTTAAACTGTAAATAATCAATTCCGATTTTTCCCATGGAAAATTAGCAATTTTATGTGACATTAAAGGTTCTGGTGGATTGGCACTTCTATTGGACAAACAGGTTTCACAAGACTCAACCACATTCTGTATATCATGGGGTATGTATGGCCAATACACTACTCCTCGTGCAATTTTTTTTGACTTTTCTATACCTTGGTGACCACTATGAATTATTTTTAATAAATCTGGCCGTAACTTTTTAGGAACTATCAGACTGTTACCTTTCAACAGTAAGTCTCCAACACCATGAATTTCATGCCAACAGTTCCAATATGGTAGAGCAAGTTTATTTGCTTTTGACTTACATATAGGCCATCCTTCATTGTAATACTGCTTTAATAACTGTAATGACTCATCATTTTTAGTACCTTCTTTCAACCATTGAAGTTTTTCTTCAGATATAGGTAGATTTTTTACTAACAGGTTGACATGAATAATCAGATCTTCATCAAGTTCGTCTTCATTAGATTCAGACAACGCTGCACGTGAAAGTGAATCTGCGATGTACATTTTAGACCCAGGTTTGTATTCTACTCGTAAATCATACGCTTGTATTCTAAGCATTAGCCTTTGTAGACGTGCTGGAACTTCTGCTAACGGTTTCTTAAACAGTGTAATTAGTGGACGATGATCTGTCTCTACATTGACTGTTCGGCCATAAATATATTGATGAAAATGTATGCAGCCAAAGACTTTGGCATAAAGCTCTTTTTCTATTTGTGCCATACGTTTCTGACTTGATGTTAAAGTTTTAGATGCATAGAATAGAATAGAATAGAATAGAATAGAAATCAGTTTATTCAGTACATCATCATACACTGTAACAACATTCCTGCTTGTAAGATTTAAGTTTAAATGACTACAATTACAAACATTTAGCAAACAAAACTTAGATATCAAAAATATGTGCAGACGTATCCGTCTGCACATTCTGTAGTCATTACCGAAAAGGTCACCAGCTCAGCATGTGCTGGGTATGTAAATACCACAGCGCTGGTATTCTGCTGGCACCCGCTGGCATACGGACGGGGGTACCCGATCAAAGAAAAACAATAAGAAACACATTAGTTAGTAAAATATAAATACATGTAAATAGCAATATACATAAATATAGATAAGGTAATGATATAAATAAAAATAGATGTAAACACACACAATATCATTAGTCTACCTCCATTTCGCAAAGATGTCGTAAAATGTATTGGATTGCCATTGGTGGAGTACAGCCAACAACCACGGTTTGACCAACACTGGAATATCTTCATTATGTATATAACATGACCTACGGGAAGCGCAAGGTCCAAATCCACGACCAGGAATCCGCCCAAGGATTTCATCGCTCAACAATATGCCGGTAAGTTTTCAAATTTGTGTACAAGGTAAATTATAATGTTACTATTAAAATATTATTATATTATTATTAAGATATTATTATTAAAATATTATATATTTGATGAAATAATAATTACCAACAATATATAATTAAATAAAAGATTTGTCTTTATGTTATTAAATTCCCTTTGCCGGGTAAGGATAAATATTTTTAATTTATTTCTAAAAGAATTAATATTTTTTGGGTCCCTAATTGGTGGTGGAATGTTGTTCCAGCACTTGGACGCGGCATACCGGAAGCTTCCTCTAAAAGCAGCAGTTCGGTGTTGTGGTATCGAAAGTTGCTGGGCGCAACGTCTACCTTCGATCTGCCGATGACTATTTACCCACTTAAGTTTTAAGTGAAGGTAGGATGGACATTTGAACCTTATAACTCCAAACAGAAGACAGGATAAGTGGATTTTACGGCGAGATTTCATTTTCAGCATACTGTGGTTATTTAGGAAAGGAGTAATATGACTTCTGTGCGGTATATCAAAGCAAAACCGCGCACATGCATTTTGTACTCTTTGTATAAGCTTTGCCGTTCGTGATAGAAGTCTAGGGCCTATGATGGTGTCCGCATAGTTAAGCTTCGATAATACTAAACTTTCTACAAGCTGTATCCGTAGTTTTTCGTTCACAAAAGGTCTCATTTTATATAATATCTTCAAGCGGTAAAAGCAGTTTTTAACGCAATTAGTTATGTGTGATTCAAAGCGGAGGTTCTGGTCCATTATCAGACCCAGATTTCGCGCCTCATAAACCCGTTCAATAGGTTGTCCCATTACAATCACGTTTCTATGACCATGTGTTATTTTTTCTAGTTGAGCTTTTGTTCCAAGCAGCATATATTTAGATTTACTTGGGTTCAATAAAAGTGAGTTTTGGTTTGACCAATTTACAATTCTACCCAGATCTTCATTAATTAGTCCTACAGCAGTATCATAATTTTCGGGCTTAAAAGAAATATACAATTGAATGTCATCAGCATAAATGTCATATTTACAATTATTTATAGCATCAATGATATCCGCACTGTACAAAATAAATAGAGTCGGGCCCAGTATTGACCCTTGGGAACTCCCTTCATAACTGATGCCATATCCGAAAATAAGCTCGATCCATTTGCATTGCGTATTTCGACGAGTTGGCGGCGGTTGCTAAGGTAACTATCAAACCACTTGACTGCAGGTGAATCAAATCCACAGTAGGTCATCTTCGAGAGCAAAAGAGCCAAATTTATACCATCGAAAGCTCTGGAAAAATCCAAAAGGACCAGCATGGTGCAACATCCCTCATCCTGTGCTGACAATATATTGTCTGTAACATCCAGCAACGCTGTTGCCGTACTGCGGCCCCTCCTAAAGCCTGATTGCAACTCAGGGAGGATGTTATTTTGCTCTAAGTACCTAATTAATTGGATATTTACAGCTTTTTCCAGTATTCTCGATAAAAAAGGCTATTTTGCCTTTTCTAATGGGCCTCAAGTCCCGAATATGAGATGGGTTACTTATTTTAGGGATAGGGCGCACAGCGGCAATTTTCCAGATGTCAGGGAAAGTCGAAGTTAAGATTGAGTTGTTTATAATGGTGGTCAGTATGTCAATGGTTTGAGGCAAAGTGAGCAGAAACATCTCCAACGTAATGCGGTCGTAACCCTCGGCATTCGATTTGATTTGTGACACTATCCTAGCTATGTTGAATTGGTCAACAGTCTTGATTGAAAAAACACCATTATCAAATCTGTGAAATTCGAAATAAGTAAGATTTGATAATGGTATCCTTGCTTCACCCGGAACATTCAAGAAGTGACAATTAATGGCATTGGGGTCACTGATATGAGAGGGCAGTTCTGATTCCCGCTTAAAAGGAAGTTAAGTGGATTTCAGATTCTTCCACAGCACCTTTGGCTTATTTATTTGGCTGTTAATGTGCTGATTAAAATAGGCAATTTTTTCAAAATACAACGACTTATTCACCAAACTTTTCAGGTCCAAGTAATAGGTTCTCTTACCTTCGGAGTTTGAGTGTCTACAGCGTACATGGGCCCGATTGCGCAGATGCATCATATACTTGATGTTATCTGTTATCCAAGGATATGATTTTTCTTTAATTATTCGTGTCCTACTAGGGGCATGTCTATCAAATATAGTGCTAATATTATAGTTTAGTCTAGTCACCATATCATTAACATCTTGATTTTCAGGTGACAACTTCCAATCCATGGATTCCATATCTGAATTAAAGATCTCCATATTTAAATTCCTTAAGTTTCTCGTAGTTATACGCATAGGCAATGTTTTTTCCTTTTTGAAGAAGACAAAAAGGCATGAGCCCCAAGCTCTTTGATGTAATCCACCTCAATATTCTTCACACTGGCATCCGTACAAACCACATCTATGAGAGTCTTACTATTGGCCTTGAAATGAGTAGCAGATGGTACTAATTGGCTTAGGTTAAGACTATAGAGGAAATTGTTAAATTTTATAGTTTTACAGTCGGTATTGTCAAGACAGTTAATATTAAAATCCCCAAGCAATAACGTATAGGTGCACGATGTTAAAGAATTTATGGAATCAGTCATGCAGTCCAAAAAAGTATCATCATTCATCCAAGGTGGTCTGTATGCTGTGCCAATGGCAATTTTCGTGCCATTAACATTTATTGTGAGCCACATTTGGTCAATTGACTCATGAAGAGGGTCAACCGGGGGTGAGTGTGTACGCACATTAACGCCGCGCTTAACATAAAAACCTACACCACCGCCGCGGCCGCGGCGCACGCTCAGCGGGCGCGGTACGCGCCGCAGTCGGTAGCCGGCCACAATGGGCGCGCGGCCGTCCTCATCGATCCTAAGCCAGGTCTCATTTATCGCCATTATGTCGACGTCATGGCGCTCCATCGCAGCAACAAACTCATCGTGCTTCGTACCCAGTGAGCCAGCATTATGAAAACCAACCTTAAGGTTTTTACAATTCATTGCGAACGTCACACCTATTTATGAACCCATTATGAGTGCAGTACATTACAAATACACGCGAGGGATTCAGACTATGATATTTAGAGTATAATATTCCTAATGGCTCACTGACACAACTCGTTTGCATAAGAGTAATTTTACGGAATAAATAAACTTTGATGATACTTGTGCCTGCGCGTAGGTATCGTGTGTATTTAGTGCAATATATATAGATATGGGAGAATATAGACCTAGGTAAATTCCAAAGTACCTTAATATCACTGATACATAAATTATATACGAAATTATAAATGGTTAGTAGTACACATAATAAAAATATATTTATGTAGTGACAAGTAATAACAGTAATAACATATTTATGAAATGAGATACGGAGCACCACCACACATGCAACGACACAGAAATTACCAGACAAAATAGTGTGACCCTTTGGTATATGGCATCTTAACTTATACAGAGTAATTATTACTACACATATATTACTACCCGTAACCACAAAGATACAATCATTTAACTTATTGTTTATAAAATAGTGAATCAAATTGTCACACTTGAAAAAAATCGCGTCAAATCTTGCTCAGACCGGATGCGGGTTAGGGGACATTCGGCCCACTATGAAACTGGCCCGAGGACCAGTTGCCCCTCTCAAAATTTGATAATGGTTAACTGGGCCCACATCTGTTTTGGTTTCAACTAAGCGAAGGGTGGCTTATATATTATATTATTATACAGTAGATAGTGTACATGTTTAAGCATTTATATCTATATCATTTTTTTATTACATAGATATAGAGAGTATTAAAATAAAATGTCTAGGCACTTTTCTATTTCATACATTTTTAGAATTAATGTAATTATTATTTACACTTTTACTAATAAAGGTTTACATTTTTACTAGTTAGTTGAAAATCAATTCTATAGTTTTCAAATACATGGAAATCATAAATAATGCATATTGCAACAACAGGAAGTTCACGCATTTAATTATGTACTTTATTATTACGTTACGCGTAAATTCACATTTATACAAGAACTCTAATGCATATCTAATTTCTTTAGATCTTCTAAAGCCTTATAAAAAAATAGAATTTTTGTCGATATTCGTGGTTGTAGGGTAGGGTAGTCTGGAAGACAGGGAAACTGGTCTTGATCCGAAAGGCGAGGCGGCCGGCAAATTCTCCATCAGGATACCGGCCGATCGTGTTGCTTGACGAGGTGTGCAAGCTCTTCGAGCGTATTATTGCACAACGCCTCGGCAAGCACCTCACACGCATGGGGCCTGATCTGGCGGATAGCCAGTTTGGCTTCCGGCAAGGGCGCTCCACCGTGAACGCGATCATGCGCATCAAAGACCTGACGGAGGAAGCAATCTCACAGGGTGAGGTGGTGGTGACGGTGTCTCTTGACATCGCCAACGCCTTCAACACCCTGCCCTGGAGCTGCGTTAGGGAGGCGCTTATCTACCATGGAGTACCTCCCTACCTCCGTCGAATTGTCGGGGCCTATCTCTCCGAGAGGGCCATTACTTACCCGAGCTGGCTAGGGCCGGGTCGGCGAGATGTGTCGTGCGGTGTTCCACAGGGATCGGTATTAGGACCGCTCCTGTGGAACATCGGTTACGATTGGGTGCTGCGCGCTCCGTTGCTCAGAGGGGTCGGCGTAACGTGTTACGCCGACGACACCCTCGTTACGGCGCGGGGAGCAACGCACCGAGACGCAGCACTAAAGGCCACGGCAGGGGTTGCTCAAGTCGTGGGTCGGATACGGCGGCTGGGTCTCGAGGTCGCCCTTCACACATCCGAGGCTCTGTGCTTCCACGGACCTCGGGTGGGGCCACCTGCGGGATCCAGGCTACAGGTAGAGGGCGTCAGCATCGGCATCGAGCCCTCGATGAAGTATGTGGGACTCGTACTCGATGGCCGGTGGAACTTCGGACATCACTTCCGAAGTTTGGTCCCCCGTATGGGCAGAAACCCTGACGGCCACCAATGTGGCTAGATTGCTGAGCCCGCAGAGGGCGATGGCCATCAGGGTGATAAGGGGATACCGCACGATCTCAGGTGAAACGGCATGTCTCCTAGCCGGGACCCCTCCATGGGACCTGGAAGCGAGAGCCCTTGCGTCTCTATTTAAATGGCGCAAGGAGGCGCTGGAGCGGGGCCAAAGGCCTGCGTCTCGAGAAATCGAGGCCCAGCGGTCCCAGCTCCACCAGGAAACCGTGGAGACATGGAAGGTGCGACTTGAGCAACCAAAGGGGGGATTCGCCACAATCGCGGCCGTCAGACCGGTCATGGACGAGTGGCTGGAGAGGAGACATGGTGCTCTCTCCTACCGGTTTGTCACAGATACTTACCGGGCATGGTAGCTTCGGTAGATATCTGTGGCGAAGACACCGGGAAACCACGGCCGAGTGTCAGCACTGCGAGGACCGCAGCGACGACACATCGCTTCACACGCTGGTGGAGTGCACAGCGTGGGCGTAACAGCACCAGGTCCTCGTAGTGGGTCTGGACGTGGACACTCTCTCGCTCGAGACCATGGTGCGAGCCATGGTCTCCAGCGGGAGTAAGTGGGATTGCGCCGTCTCTTTCTGTGAACAGGTCATGCTCGCGAAAGAGGCGGCGGGGCGGGAGCGGGAGAGAACTCTCCCACCCGAGTTCCGCAGTCGGCGGCTTGGGCGCCGCCGACGTGTCTTCGCCGAAGACCATCGGCCTCCATGACCGGGGTCCTGAGGACGGTGAGTGGGCTGCTCACCGTCCTTAAAAAAAAAAAAATCTCAGAGAGGAGGTGATTTATTGTTACGTAATGGGTATCGGTAAACTATAAAGCGTTCTAACGCCAATGGTCATATTGTGTGGCGCTGTGCCAATAGAAAATCATCATGTACAGCTGTGTTAGTTACAAACATGATGGTAGTTATAAAGGAACAAACTCATAAATGTCAATCAGATGTCGTTGGAAACAAAGTCAAAATAAAAGTAAACGATATCATTGAAAGAGCAGAGAAAGAATTAACACCTATGCCTATGTTGTACTCAGAAGTGACCGACCAGCTTAATTATGATGGATCTAATTTTATGACAAATTTCCCAAAGTATGAAAATATAAAAAAAAACTTTATACAAGCACAGGAATCGAGCATTAGGTGTTCAAAAAATAAGATGTTCTAAAGTCAAAGATGTCTCGATTCCAACAATATTTAAAAAAAATATTTTAGCGGATTATTCACATAACAATGCCAGAATACTTTTGTTTGCAAGCACAGACGCTAGAAGTGTTTTAAAGAAGTTAAACATGTATTCTGTGATGGGACTTTCAGATGTGCAACACCACCTTTTTACAATTCAAACAATTATATACAATCCACGCGGACGTAGGAAGTTCGGAAGAAAGTAACAGCATCGTGCCTGTAGTGTACGGCTTGCTCCCGGATAAAAAAAGGAATACCTATGATGTTATGTTTAGGCTCATTAGGAGCAGAATTCCGGAGTTTGACCCAGACACATTTACGACCGATTTTGAAGCTATTACAGCAGTTTTTCCAACAGCAAAAACGCAGGGGTGTCTATTTCATTTTGCCAGAGCTTTATGGAGAAATGCCCAAAAAACTTGCACACTTGGCACCTCAGGCCTCAAAAAGTCACCTCAGCTGAGGGCTCACGTGAAACGGTGTATAGCACTTTCTCACCTACCGCAAGACTATGTGAATAATGGATGGCTGTATAACTTGGGGGAGATTGACAGGGACCCAAAAATTGATTTCTTTAATGATTACTTTCAAAGAACATGGTTGCGTAACAAATCATATTTTTCAAAGAAATGGTGTTATATTTATATATTTATATCTATGTAATAAAAAATGATACAGATATAAATGCTTAAACATGTACACTATCTACTGTATAATAATATAATATATAAGCCACCCTTCGCTTGGTTGAAACCAAAACAGATGTGGGCCCAGTTAACCATTATCAAATTTTGAGAGGGGCAACTGGTCCTCGGGCCAGTTTCATAGTGGGCCGAATGTCCCCTAACCCCCGGATGCGCTGTAAGGGTGACCCGCCCTCCTTCCTAACATAGATACGGCCGTCCTTTGTCCAGATGTACCTATATTTCTGCTGGGTCCCAACCTCACGAGCGTTATGAAATAACTTATTATTATACGGCGTAAGCCGCTCATTTACGTAGAACCTGTTTGGCGGGCAATGAAGTCTGAGATCCGAGGTAGTCATCCCGCGACGTACGCGCGCCGCTCTAAGTAGTTGATCGCGAATTGTTCGCCGAGCCAGTCGCACTGTGAGCGTACGAGGCTTCAAGTGCGACTCGCCCGCCGCCGCCGCGTTATCCGAAGACACGAAGTTACGACGTACCGCGCCGATACTCTCCGCATTAACTATATCACACTCCGCCAGTGTCACACCCAGCTTCAAGAATACTGTCTTGACGATATGTAGTGGGCTTTCGTCCTTGGTCTCCGTTCCACATCGTTCAGTAACAGCTCCTGATCGCGATCATTAAGCTGCAGTTTTAGCTCAGCAATTGTGCTTTCGAGACTATCATAAGACGATGAATCCCTCTCGTCAAACTGCTTCTCAAGACCTGCAACCCTGGTCTCGACCGCGTCCAATCGCTGCCGGCATGTGCTGACCTCCGTTCTCAAAGTGGTCATCTCCGTCCGAAACTCACGTAGCTCCACCCTCACCGCGCTCAGTTCCTCGCGGAGGCAACGGATCTCATGCCACGTTAAGATCCTCAGGACGGGATTTTGCGGGATTGTCGCAAGGCGTCAAGACCGGGGACCGCATGGTCCCCCCCTTCCCGAGGAGGGCCAGACCGAGAGGGATGGCCCTGGGTCAGCCGGGGTGCGAGGGATATGTCGCATGACAACCTCACCTTCGGCCTAGCACTACGACCCAGAGACGGCGTGCGGTTTAGTCGGTTCGAGTCCGACATAACCTCCCCCTCCGGCTCCGGAGGGGTGGGTATCCGTGGGGATTTCCCGCACGTAAAAGGTGGTAGCCGCGGGCTTTGCGGCGGCACTCGCAGAAGACGAAAGAGAATTGTTTGTTTCTGCGTGCCCTTTGACCGGTGTATTGGAGTTGTCGGATCGTGGTATCTTGGCTTTACAGCCGGGGCACATCCAGTTCGGAGGGCATTTCGCCGACGTGATGCCGACACACGCTAGGTGATATCTGCTGGGACATTTACTTCCACTGAATGCAATCCGCCGAAGTCCCCATAAACTTCCCACAGCCGCCACACTTGTTCATGTTGAAGTATACAAGTACACTGGGAACACCGTCAGCCTAGTCACCAAGCTGGTACCACCAAGGAATCGCAGATGCGGAAGCTCGTTGTACGTAAGCTTTGTGATCACCACACAGACCGCAAAAAGTTCATATGAAGTACAAATAATTGCTCCCATAGCATATAGGATGGTTATCTTGAAGTGAAACTGCTCCTACTGCCGACTGACTTGCATCGACTGACAAGACTACAGACTTTTTGACATTATAGTGTGACAGGACTGGCGCTTGACTAATTATATTTTTCAGACGATTGAATGCTGCCTCATGACATTCATTCCATTGCCAATCACTTGTTTTCTTTAGTAACTGACGTAAAGGCTCAGTTTCTGTTGCCATATTTTTAATGAATCCACTTAGGTAATTCAATAGACCAAGAAATCTTTGTAGATCTTTTAGACAGTTAGGAGACGGCATATCCTTGACGACACGGACCTTCTCAGGGTCTGCAGACATTCCATTCTTTGAAAATATATGCCCTAAATACTTGACTTGTGAAAGACCAAAAGTACACTTACTTTTATTAAACTTCAAATTGACTTCATGTGCCTTCTCAAATACTCGCTGTAAATTCTCATTATGTTTTTGTCCATTTTCTCCGAAGACTAAAATATCATCAGCATACACTATGACTCCAGGGAGCACACCAAAAGTTTCTGTCATCACTCGATGAAAAATTTCTGGAGCGAAGTTGATACCATATGGCAGTCGTTTGAATCGGTGCCTCCCGAACGGTGTATTGAAAGTGCACAGCATAGAACTTTCATGATCTAATGGTATGGCCCAAAAGCCACTACTTGCTTCCAATGTCGAGAAACAAGTTGCTCCATGTAGCTTAGAACGAACCATATCAATAGTTGGAATCGGAAAATGTGATCTACGGATTGCTTTATTCAAGTTTCTTGGGTCAAGGCAGACTCTAAGTTGACCATTTTTCTTTTCAATAAGTAAAAGAGAACTCGCCCACGGTGTAGGCTCTGTTACCTTTGTGATGACATCCATTTTTTCCATTGAGTCCAGTTCCTTTTTTAGTCTCTTATGAAGTGAGAATGGTATTTTGCGCGGTGGATCAATTTTTGGAGAAACTTCCTCATTGACAGTGATGTGACACTCCATTGGTAGACAACCCAGACCAGCAAAAACAGAGACATTATTAGACAACAATTTACTTAAAATAAGGTTATTGACCTGTGACTTTGGCTCATTAAACTTCACCGTATTGACTTGTGACTCTGACAGACTTGAGTTCACACTGACATTCATATTGTCACTTGGACTATTATTGACATACTGACAGGACTCAGACATGGACATAGACTTAGTCTCAGAGACAGATATTGACGGAGACTTACATAGACTATGACAATTTTTATCATCATTGTCCTTTAACTGCGACTGACTAACTACCCTTTCAATATTAATATACTCGTTTGACAAGACCTAAGTCTGAACAGGTATGTTTTCCAATTACAGTAGGAGATGTGACATCAGCTATAATAAAGTTGATTACTTTTGACATTTGATTATTTTGGACATAATAGGTACACTTAATATCTTGTTGCCCTAATATTTTAATATTATCACCACTGTAGGATGTTATTTTTGCATGACATTGTGACATTTTATTTTCAATATTTAAAGATTGAAATATTTTAGCTGACATTACATTGGCATCACTGCCTGTGTCCAAAATACACTCAACATTTTCATTATTAATTTCTAAATTAATATTCCAATCAGAACTTGAAATGATGTTAGACTTTACATGACCTATGAACAAAGAATCAGAATTATTATTTTCATTATTTACCTCAACAAAGTTAACTTTTTCACTTTAGTTTTACACATTAACTGATAGTGTCCTATAATATTACATCTCTTGCACCTAGCTTTTTCAGCTGGACATTTATACCTGTGTACTTGACCACAGCGACCACAGACATTTGGACTTTTTGATTTAGACCTTGACCTGTTCTTTGACTTTTCATTATTGACTGGACGCTGACTCCTTATTTTAGTGTAGTAGACATTGTCATTTCCTTTGAGCTCTGACGCCTGTGATTTTACTAATGTTTTTGACAACTGTATTGCTTTCTGTAGCGTTAAATTTTCTTCTAATAGGAGTTTTTCTCTGACAAAGTGATATTTCTCATGCATACCTTTTACCAATCTATCTTCAAGCTTCCCAAACTCGCAAGATTTACTTTTGTTTATTAAGTCAGTGAAAAAATCATCAATTGTTTCGTTCTTCAACTGTCTTCTTGTAAAAAATTTGTAACTTTCATACGTAATGTTAGCCTTAGGTACAAAATAATTCTCAAATTTTTGAACCAACACCTCATACTTAACTGTGTCGACATTTACATCAAAGGTATTGAATACATCTATGCATTTTTCGCCCATGAAGTGGAGTAATATGGCAACTTTGCGGTCGTCTGATTCTTCACTTAGGCCACTGGCCTTCATGAATATTTTAAAAGATTGATGCCATCGTTTCCAGTTGTTGGACAAATTACCTTCCAATGACATTGCTTGCAAATTTCCAGACAGATTTAAGCGGTTGCGACTAGACGTAGAAGCTTCACCAGCTGTATCAGACTTTTTATCTTGATTAGACATTTTGACACTTGATATGTATTTGTTGGACTATATTTTGTTGCAGCACTGAGTCTAACTACTTCTGACACCATGTATTGTGGTTTAGGATAATAAAATGACGAAATTACTTTGGAGCACGTGTATTAGATAGACAAGGAGATTGACAAGTCTTGACAGCTTTTAAAGCGGGAACTATGACAGGGGTGCGTTCCAATCTATGTACCTACTCATGACACTTACTATGTTTCATCAAGTCAGGAAACACACCAGATGCGACACAGCAATTGAATACAGCTGCCAGGTATGGAGCTATTACAGTAATATGTGAAATAGTTTTAACAGATAAACCCCATAAATCTTTTGTATTCTTCATATTAATTGATTTAAAGGCATTTGAAACATCTCTAGGGCCAACAGCTGAAAATTCAAAATCTGTGTCGCACTCATTCACGCCGTGCTTAAGAACTTTTACATGGAATCATTTGAGGAAGATGCTCTGGATAGAGCTCCCAAGAAGCCTAAGGTCTGGTTCCGCTACGTGGACGATACCTTCGTGGTTTGGACTCATGGGGACTCGGAGCTGACTAAGTTCCTGGATCACCTAAACAGCATCCATCCGAACATCCAATTCACCATGGAAGTTGAGAGGAACGGGGAGCTACCATTCCTAGATGTCCTAGTATCCAAAAAAGAAGATGGCAGTCTTGGTCACCGAGTCTATCGAAAGCCGACACACACAGACCGTTACCTACACAAGGACTCCAACCACCATCCCAGACAAAAAATGTCAGTTATCACGACACTGGTCCACCGAGCTAAGACCATCTGTGAACCTCAACACCTACAAAACGAGTTACGCCACTTGGACTCGGCCTTCCAAGCTAATGGATTCTCTGCACATGAGATACGGAGAGCTCTTCACCCAAAGAAAGGTTCGCAGACAAACCAGGATGAGGAAAATCCTGCTCCGATAGGGAAGGCTTTCTTGCCATACATTCGTGGCATTACAGATCGTATCGGAAGACTGCTAGAAGCTTATAACATTAAGCCGATCTTCAAGCCCACGAAGCAGCTACGGAATTTTCACCGTTCGGTCAAGGACCCACGTGATCCACTATCGTCAGCTGGAGTTTACAGAATCCCCTGCTCATGTGGCTCGGTATACGGGGGCACCACCCAAAGAAGCATCAAGACCCGCCTGTCGGAACATGAACGGAATTGCCGCCTCTGCCACTTCGACAAGTCAGCGGTTGCAGAACACACCCAAGAGGATGGGAATCATACCATCGAATTTCAGAACACGAAAGTTCTAGCTACCACAACACATTTTTTCCCACGTATACTTCGAGAAGCCATCGAAATATTCAAGCATCCCAACAATTTCAACCGAAAAAACGAGGGATTTCAGCTCCAAAAAGATTGGTACCCAGCACTGAGAGCCACTCGGTATCACAGTGCAAACAACCAATCAGGATCGAGTACGTCCGCGCCACAGCGCTCGACCAATCAGAATCGAGTGAGTCGATTCCCCGCTCCGACCGTGCCTATAAATACAGCCGTGAGTCAAGGCTTGGCATCAATCGCAAGTCAGCCGCCGGCGAGGCAAGGTCTCCGAAGTTGTCGTCGCCCGGCCCTGCGCCACTGAAGATATCAACCGCAGTGATCGACGAAACGTCTGGAACGCAAGTTTCACATCGACCACGGCCAAACAGCCCGGAAGCAGTATATTCTACAGATAATTGGAATGTTGGAAATTTTTTTTTCAAATTCAGTTGCAACCTCAAAGTCTTCTTTAATATCAATATCATTTATTTTTAGGTGAAAATCCTGACTACGTACTTTTGTTCTACCGGTCTCACTATTTATAACATTCCAAGTTGTCTTAATAACATTATTTGAACATTTTATTTTATTTTTTAAATACATTGATTTTGCTCCGAGGCAGGCTTGCCTAAATATTCTTGAATATTTTTTTACAAACTCTTGTAAATTGGGACTGTGATTGTAAGATTTCTCTTCATAGGGTTCCTATGATTTATTACGGCTTTGAAAATTCCAGGAGTTGTCCAATCACTAAAAGTTAGCTTTTCACTTATAGAACAGTGTCTAGGAGTAAAAACTGAACTAAACTCGCCATTAATCAGGTTGAATAATGAGTTGTACATGTGATCCGCATTTCCGTGACAGGGCAATAATTGGATTCTTTTTGTAATATTACATTAAAATTTTTCTGTATGGCTTTCACTGAATGGTATAATACTTATTTCTTTTCTTACAATACTTTGGGTACTCGGAAAGGAAACCAACTGCCCTGTGTGAGCAGATTTAACCTTATTGATTATTGATTTATGTATAGGTTTTACATTACTAAATATGTTATCAATGCACCTTGCACTAGTGCTCGTTATTCTTCTTGGTTCCATAAAAATATTAATTAAATTAAATGATTTAAATAAATTCAGAAAGTTATAACTATCAGAATTGTTCTCCAATATATTTATGTTAAAATCTCCACAAACAACAACTGTTTTATGATTATTACATACTTTATTTAAGGCAGCCTCAGTTATGTCTAAAAAAGCATTAATAGATGCGCATACAGGTTTGTAAAGATTCAGTACAATGAATCGCTCCAATTCAACACAAGATATCTCTAGAACTCGCTCAACAGTAAGGCTCACAACATCACATCTTTCTTTAAATTTTAACAATTTATTCACTAATATTAAGGAGTTTTTCCTGATGAACGAGCTTGCAACCTGATGATTATTGAAGCTGAAAATGAATTGATGGTTAGTTAGCCAGTGCTCATTTAAACATATTATATCAATATTGCTACAAATTCATAAACAACTCCAATTCTAGCTCTTTTCCTATCACACCTTGAATATTTTGATGCACCAGGTTGATACAACGATGCATCCCATTGCCGGGCGTCAGAGCGTAGGGTTCGGGGTGATTTTTATAGAGGTTTTCTTCCTCGCAACTCCGAAGAGTCACCGTGCCCGTCTGTTGCCAGACGGGGTTACGGCTCGGCCGATCGATGGTCCCTATGGTACCGTGTACTTCGCCACTGGTCGCTCAGTGGCAAGGTACTCGTCGCCCTGAGAGTTCTCCGCTTAGTACGCTCTGCTTAGCAGAGCGCATGTGGAGAACTCGCAACCGGCCATAAAGGCCCCCCCTCCTTGGTGGACTATTAGCCATGGGCGACGACGTGCGCCTCGGGCGAAGCCCACGTCGTCGTCTACGTTACCAGGGTGCACCACGTGGAGGTTGTCCTACCTAACACCCCTGCCTCTCACCACCATATTGTAAAAAGTGCTATTGAGCATGAATATAACAAATAATAATAAAACATTAAGTATATTTATAGGAAATAGGGATAATTTGAACAAATCCTCTCTTATAAAGTATGTAAATAGTTCAAACACATTAAACATAGAAAAAATTGTAATGTTCACATTCCCTTATAGCAATGGTTTGTCACAGGAAGAAAATATTTTTAGATATAAGCTAAATATGACATTGCACACATTATGTATCAATAACAAGGAGAAATTCCATTTTATAGACACCAACAATTATATTAGTAAATCTTTTTATTTGACACAGGATAATTATTATGTATCCAAGTATTGGGCGAGACAATGAGCTGTTTCGCTATCCTATTTTTTTTATATATCAGCCAAGAACTTGGCTAAACAAATGACTGCTCCTATTGAGCAACATTAAGTTGACAATTGTAATGTCAGTAATTTTAATACTGACAGCTGCAGCTCAAATTTAACTGCTCAGAGTAATTTAAATTAAAAAGTAAGACAACAGAGGATTTCTCTCTCATACAACTCAGTGCCTAGGGCGTCACAACAAACAAAAAATGAAAAATGACTATGGAAACGAACAAGGATACCTAAATCTACCCATGAGGGTACACGGACTCCGTCCAGGAATCCCTTGCTGTGACTGGTGGTCGAATGGACACCCATTCGACCACCAGTCACAGCTCATATCCATCCGGCCAGCTTACAGCGCAGACGTGTTTTTTGTTAATTATAATGAAAATTATTCTGTAATAATATAACAAATATCGAGAGAAAATAGCCGTGTAAGGCAAAATAAGTGTGTCGTGTGATCACAAGTGCTCTTCGTTTTGCGTGTTTATCATTTTTGTCGTGATGCAAAAATGAACTAAACAGATAAACGAGTTTGTTTATTTATTTATAAATAATTATGGCTAGCTCAGACTCTAGCCCGTTCGGCCGAAGCCTTCTGGCTTCGGCCGAACGGGCTAGAATTTTCTAATTCTCAGGAGTCCTCCACCGACGCCCTCCCCGCGCCCCCAACCTCAACCAATACCACCATATGACGATGAGTGGGACTTGTCAACGCAAGTGTTGCCGATGTCTGAAATCCAGGGATGGATGACAAAAATTGAGGCAATTCTAAGTGAGGTTTGCACTATTGTTGAAGGGAAGATGAACTCGGACCAAAAACTTCGAGTGAATAATTTGTGCCGACAGATCTCAAATGGGACATCTCAGATGGCGGTTTTATACCAATCTCTGAAACAAAAAGCCCTCGTAGCCCATGAACGCATTCAGCACCTGTTGAGGCCTCCTTAGAACAGGTTAAGCAGGTCGTTGAGAAGATACAACCTGCCGAATCAACCTCGTATGCATGCATGGTGAAGAAAGGAGCAAATAACCTAGTCCGTCCCGCAAATTTAAGTGCCGTTGCAATTTACCCGAACGACAGAAATAAGACCAGCGATGAGACCAAGGCACTAGTCCAAAAAATTATATCACCAGAGGAAATGAAATTACATGTTCGTGGCCTCAGGAAAGTTAGAAATGGAGGCGTGAAAATAAGTACAGAAGACAGAGGAGATATTGAAAAATTGAAGAACTCGGACAAATTTGTTTCATCAGGCCTTACAGTTGAAGAACCTTCCAAGCGCAGACCGAGAATCGTTGTTATTGGTGTCCCAGTAACACTTACCGAACAAGAGGTGCTGGAGTGTATTTATGAGCAAAACCTCGCAGATAAGGTTAGTCCTTTGCTACAGTAAAGTTGAGCCATAAGTCAGGTAAGAAAAACCTTCCTACCTGTAACTACATTTTCGAGGTACCTCCTGCCATCAGAAAGATACTCATAAACCAAGGGCGCATTTACATCAATTGGACGTCGTGCCCTGTGAGAGATTTCACAATTGGATGCTTTAAATGCCAGATGTTTAGTCACGCAGCAAAGTTTTGTCGGGAAGCTGCTCCCACTTGTTATCACTGTGGAGAGGTGGGTCATTCTCACAAGGAGTGCACCAAGAAAGCTTCTTCCCCAGTATGTGCGACATGTAAAAAGTTTAAGAAGAAAAGTGACCACCAAACGGGTGACGACAGTTGCCCGGCCCGTAAGTACGCGGAGGCGAATTATATAAACTCAATAGACTATGAGGGTGCCTGAGAGCGCCACCAATTATGTTTTGTTTTAGCACCTTAGACGTATTAGTAAATTTAGTTTTATTTGTATTTGTGTTTCAAGTTGAATAATACCACCAAATCAACTGGTGCAGGACCTAGATAGTTTTTCTGTGTCTGAAGTAAATATCTGTGACGTAGAAAATTGTAAGCAATTTCTACCCACAGGAGGAAAGTTACTAACACTACTAACTCAAAATATTCGTATTATAAACCATAACATAAATGGCCTAGAAGTATTGTTGTATGATCTAAACCTAAGTTGTGATATCATAGTTCTAACAGAGTGTTGGCTAGAGAGCCAGGGAAATAACTTACCTTCTCTTGACGGGTATTCGTCATACGCTTCCGGTAATTTTCTTAACCAAAACGATGGACTGGTCATGTATGTGAAGAAGTACTTGATTACAGTAGTCGAGGAACCATTGTTTCATGGCTGTAGCTGTCTCATAATTAAAATAAAGGGTGATACGGTAATCATTGCAATCTATCGCCCTTCCTCACAAAGTATAGACATATTTCTGGAATCCCTTGACACAAACTTAAAGGGGTTAACGGCTTTTAAAAATGTCGTAATCATTGGGGACATAAACATTAATATCGTCCCCGAGGAAGCCAAGACTGAAGCACATAAGTATCTCAATATTTGCTCATTTCACGGTTTGCTGTCCACCCACTACTGCCCAACATTTAAGACTGGTTCTTGCATGGATCATCTGATCATAAAATCTAAAGTAGTGTCTAAGACATTAATAACTAACTCTTGGCTTACTGATCATCGTCCGATGTATAAGACATAGAGATAGACTATACCTTAGGGCGAAACATGCACCTAACAACGAAACACTTGCACTAATATATAAAAGGTATAGGAATTTTTGCAATAATCTACTTAAAAAACTAAAGGTACAACATGATAGGAATGAATTGCAAAAGGCAGGTACCAGTTCTAAACAAATTTGGAAATTCATAAAAAAGCATACGTTCACACCAGATTAACAAAATATGTAGAAGACAATAATTTACTTTCGGACTGGCAATTTGGTTTTAGGCCAAATAAGTCAACTAGCCAAGCTGTACATACACTAACCAACTATGTCACTAACAACCTAGACAGAGGTATGCACACCCTGGGGATTTTTCTGGATCTTGCCACAGCATTTGACTCTATTTCCTGTTCTTTACTATTAAAAAAACTCGAGGCTTTCGGAGTAAGAGGGACGCAACTGCTTCTACTGTCGGATTATATGAAGGACCATCAGCAATGTTTGAAGATTGGACAAAATGTAAGCTCTGAAATGAAAAATAGTGGATATGGTATTGTAGTATTCTGTAAATAAATGTGTATCGTCACCGCTGGCAACACTGGGGTTTGTGTGGCGCGAGTGGATGGCGGCGGTGCATGAACAGAAAATACCTTGTAGTTATACTACTAAAAATAGTGTTCGATGTACGGGCGAGAAGAATAAAACGATCGCGAACTTTAAACAATTATTATAATGTCTGAAGTAGGTACACAGTTACAATAAGCACAGAAGAGTAGAAAGCACAGATACGCGAAGGAATAGATATAGTTTATAGTTACAGTTGTAAGCAGAATAGATAGATGCGAAGAAAGCAAAGAAATGATTGAAATTGAAAGGCTGACTTGAATTAATATTTACGCGCGGTGCAATTATTTAAAAGCGTTAAGCAAAGCAACACAGTGTCTGCGTCGGGCGGCGGCGAACAATGCACTGTCTGGTGGGAGTAGACTTAATACGAAGCGGCGCGCGCGCGGCCCGAGCGGATACGAAGACCGCCGAGGGCCAGCGCAGCTGTTCCGCCACAGTACTCCCCCTCGAGACCTTTACTAAGGTCGATAAAAGTCGGTGAAACGTACTCTTCTCCCACTCCGCGTACGTTTCTCTTCTGTAGCTGGTGCTGGTGGCGGTGATGGTAACATCCTCATCTCAGCTGGCGTGACGTCCTCAGTTGTAAATGCGGGCTTTATTCGATCCAGTGAGATGTTTGTGACTTTACCTCGCATTAGAATTTTATAGTACTTCGGAGTCCGCTCGAGTACTTTGTATGGCCCGGCATATGGCGGCTCCAACGTTCTACGAACGTGGTCCTGCCTTACAAAAACATGCGATGAGTGTTGTAGGCTTTTTGGGATGTAAAAAGTTCCCTTTCTGTGCCAAGATGCAGGTGTTGGTGCGAGGTTGGCCATGTGTCTTGCGAGGCGTGTGGCAAAACTCGTGACGTCCTGCAGCGCGTGGTCTTCCGTAGGTGACAGGAACTGGCTCGGCAAGCGTAGTGGTTCGCCATACACCAACTCGGCAGAGGAAGCTTGCACGTCTTCTTTCCATGCACTGCGGATGCCCAGAAGCACCAACGGTAAGACTTCTGTCCATTGGGTGGTGTTGTGACACATAATCGAACCTTTAATTTGCCGATGAGTGCGTTCGATCATGCCGTTCGAAGAAGGGTGGAAGGCTGTGGTGCGAAGATGCTGCGCGCCGACCAGTGATGAAATGGCCTTGAACAGGCCGGGCTCGAACTGGCGTCCCCGATCTGTGGTGATCTGCGTAGGGCAGCCGAACCTCAATATCCAGCCGGATACCAAGGCGGCCGCGCAGGTTTCAGCGGTGATGTCCTTCATTGGAACTGCCTCACACCATCGTGTAAACCTGTCAACGATGGTGAGACAGTACCTGAAATCAGCAGATGGGGTTAATGGGCCGACGATGTCGAGATGGATATGGGCAAATCTCGACGAGGTAATAGGGAAAGAGGAAAATGGGACAGATGTTGGTATGGTACACTGCCAATTTAAAAAAGATTTTAAAGGAAAAACACAAGTTCCTAAAAAAATATCACAAATACGGTAACACTAGTGATTATAATATCTTTAGTTTACTACGGAGGAGGGTTAAACGTGTTGAGGAGGAGTGCTATCGTGCGTTCATCACTAAAATGGAAGAGTCTATAATTTTGAATCCAAAGTCCTTCTGGAAATTTATAAAATTAAATAAAAAAGGTTCTAATACCCTCCCTTCCACTCTTCACTATAATGGCATCTCGGCAGATTCTAATGAAGGAATTTGTAACATTTTTGCTTCATTCTTCCAATCAACATTCCTCCCATCGTCCACTCAAATGCACAATAGTTCTCGCCATGAATATGAATGTCAGCTCAACGCTCAGACGATAGGTGACATTGAGGTACTCCCCGATACCGTCTTTAAATTACTTAAATCAGTGAATCTTACCAAGGGTGCTGGGCCAGATGATATATCACCTATATTTATTGTCAACTGTGCTGAGCAGTTGACTGAGCCGCTTGCCCTTCTGTACCGGCGGTCAATCAGAGAAAGCACTGTGCCCAATATTTGGAAGTCCGCGTTTGTGACCCCAATCGATAAGAGTGGGAATAAAGGAGACGTGAAAAATTACAGACCTATCTCTAAATTGTGTATCTTTGCTAAATTGTTAGAGCGCATTGTGCACACACAAGTATATGACACACTCAAGAGTATTTTCATTCCTGAACAACATGGTTTTATCAGAAACAGGTCAACCACAACAAATCTATTATCCTTTATAGATCTCGTTACATCACAGATGATGGGAGGCGGTCAGGTGGATACGGTATTCACTGACTACAGTAAAGCCTTTGATCGTATCGATCACCAAATACTTTTTCAGAAGTTATTACGTGCTGGCATCCACGGAAATTTGTTTAGGTGGTTTTGCTCATACATCGAGAACAGGTCGCAAGCAGTCGCAGTGAATGGATCTATGTCAACATGGCTTACCGTACCCTCTGGAGTCCCACAAGGTTCATTACTGGGCCCTCTTTTATTTAACATCTTTATAAATGACATCAACACGTGCTTTCTTCACTCGCAGTTCTTAATGTATGCTGATGATGTGAAAATCTTTAAGCAAATTATAGTTGATACTGACTGTTCTGATTTGCAGCAGGATCTATTAAGATTTGAACAATACTGTACACTTAATAATTTGGGAATTAACACTGCTAAATGTTACACAATAACTTTCTCTCGCAAACCCAGAGTAAATGAATTTAACTACGCCCTGAAAAGAGTTACACTCGCAAGAGTGACCGAAATCCGTGATTTAGGTGTAATACACGATTCTAAATTAACATACGAAAGGCACATCGATAACATTGCCACAAGAGCAAATAAAATGTTAGGTTTCGTGATGAGGGCTTGCTCTCAATTCTCAAGTGTAAAGCCAGCGAAGATACTTTATTGCTCATACGTGCGCAGTATCCTCGACTATTGCTCTCAGGTCTGGAACCCACAGTACGATGCCTACATAGAAAGATTGGAATTAGTGCAGCATAAATTTATCAGGTATTTGCAATTTAAGTGCAACGTATACGACGACAGTTATGAGAAGAGGTGTAAAAGGCAACACTTATTGCCACTTCACGAACGGAGGAAAAGCGCAGATATTGCATGCTTAGTTAAAATAGCACAGAATAAAATAGATTCTCCTTGCCTTCTTGACAAGCTACAACTGAGAGTTCCTACTAGATCGGTTAGGATGCAATATCCACTTCATGTTCCCCGCGGTACCACTAACTACCGAAACAGTTCATTTGTAGTGAGAGCGGCTGACTATGGTTACCTATCTTAATCCCGAATTTTAACATTCCGAATATCATAATCCAGAAAACGTTTGGCCAATTTTTCATAATCCCGGTTTTTCAAATTCCGAAGTTTTATTTTCCATATAATCGCAACTCCGAATTTCATTTGCCCATTTATTCATTTGTACGACGTTTTATAATCCAGACGAACGAGTTCCAGACACACGAAATCTAAATGCACAAAATCCAGATGACCGTAATCCATATGCACGAAAGCCTAATTTTTAAAACACAAATTTTTGAAATGCAATTAATTGATATCCAGTTAATTGATATCCAGACAAACAATATCCAGATTTCTAAACCTAAAACTAAACCTCATATGGCGTCTACTAACTACAATTGGAGAACTACTGAACAAAACACACGTTGCCTTAAAAAATATATGTATGCATGTAAGCAAACAAGCATGCATGCAGGCAAGCTGGCAATCAAACCGGCAAGCATGCAGGCATGCAGGCATGCATGCATGCAGGCAAGCAGGCAAGCATGCAGGCAAGCAGGCAAGCATTAGTGTTGCTCTTCTCCGGCGCTGCGGGAAGTGCAGTCCTTCCGCCCTTGCGTAACAAAGTTCGCTCGCTTCCGCAGCCCTCCGCGGGTGTGCGTTGTTTAATAGACAATTGTTTAATATAATTTCGTATAACAGAAAATGTTTCGCATAATTTCGTTTCATAGAATAATCAATATAATCATTATATTTAATTAATATAATTTTAAATCATTGAATTATTTCATATAAAGTTAAACATTAGAATAATCATTTCATAGAATATCAAATCAACTATTCTTGGTCATTATATTGTTTATTTAATAGAAACTTATTACAAAGAATAACATATTATCATATATATGGTTTTTATGAACTAAACAATTGATGCGTCTACAAGGTCGACGGAGCCCCGCTAGGCGGGGCTCCTACTTCTGGGTGGTTTATAAAAAAATAACCACGAAGGCCTAATGCGGGAGCTTCGCTACGCTCCGCTCCCGCATTAGCCTTCTAACCTAACCTATCCGAGTCGGGGTAATCTGAGTCGGGGTGTTAAAATTGTAAATGTTACAGTTAAAAATGTGATTTGGAACATTATAAAGGTGGTTTAATATTCTTTAAAAATAATTCTACAGCTTGATAAGTTTGTTAAACAAAAAAATTTGATTAAATTTGTGTTTCTGTGAAAAATGTTTCATTGTAGGAAATTGTTTTTGAAACAATAATATTCGAAATAAAAATATAAGAACCAAATATTATATGAAGCATTTTCTATGAAACGAAATTCTATGAAATTTCTTTCTACGAAATAAGGGGCTACCCTCCCTCCGCGCCTCCGGTTCTTAAATAACACTCTAGTGTAGGGCAGACAAGTACCACGGCGAGTCGGGTCGGGTGTGGTACGCAGTGTTCACGAGCTCGCTTTCCTGATTCATTGATTATACCTGCATACAAAACTGTTCATGCATGACATGGAAAACAATAATTTAAACAAAATTATATTTTATTTATAAGTCTTCAGGCTTTCATTATATTAAGTGAAATTATTTATGTCTGAAGTGAACGTTAGATTTTTTATTATTAAGTATATCAACCGTTACACACCCTAAATGAATCGTATAAATTTACTGATTTTTACTATACCTGTATATAGTTTAGCTGGAACACGATTTGTATGGGAACCAAATAAAAAGATTATGAAAATTTGGTAATAGTTTATTTGGAAAATGGTACGATGGGAAACAAAAAAAAATATTCTGAGAATCTGGTATAACTGTATTTGGATTATGACAATATGGAAAACAAAAAAATACTATTTGAAAATTTGGTTTTAGTGCACCTGGAAATTGATTCATCTGGGAAATGAAAAACGGAATTATAGAAAGTTGTCATTCATTACATCTGTCTTTTAAAAGTTCTACCAACCGTTTTCGGGGTTTTAAGATTCGGGTAACAGAAATTCGATATTTCAATAGGTTACCGCTGACTATGTTAACAAAATAGGAAACCACCCTGAACTTGATCTTTTTAACACCAGTCCATTCTCCTACAGTCGCTTTATCTCTACGAGGTGGTTTGAGTCGGTTCTCTGACTGTATTAAAAATGAAATTAATCCAAAGTACAACTGTACAGGCAAGCACTAAATATGTATATGCGAAAACTTCTAAATGGTTGCTGGAGGCCATCGAGCGACGCCTCGGCGTCCTCGAGGACCGGGCATACCGCCCGCCGCTAGCGGCACCCGTCGTCGCGCCATGCACGGCGACGGCTGCAACCAGTGGGGCTACTGGTCCCAAGCCGAGGACCTCCGCCCCCAAGAAGACGGCACGTGGGGGAAGTGGCAAATCCGCCTCCCCAAGCACAACTTATGCTCCCGCTGCATCCCACAATCCCCCCAGAGAGGGGGTCTGGGAGGTGGTGGGAGCAAAAAAGAAGGCGAAGAAAGCCGCCAAAAAGGAGGTGAAGGCCGCCAAGAAGGCGGCAAAAGCAGCCGCAAAAGCGGCAAAGGCTTCCGCGGCGAAGGCGCCAAAGAGGCTCCGCGCTCCCCGTTCCACTGCCGTCGTCATCACGGTGACGACAGAGGGCAAGGCGAGGGGCGTGGGGTACGCCGAGGTCCTGAGGCAGGCGAAAGCCTCAGTGGACCTTAAGGCCCTCGAAATAGAGGGAGGTCTCCGGTACAAGGTGACGCGCACCGGAGCACGCCTCCTCGAGGTCTCTGGCGCCACCAGCGGCCCCAAAGCAGATGCTCTAGCGGCAAAGCTGCGGGGGTCACTGGACACTGGTGACGTCCGCGTCACCAGACCCAACAAATGCGCGGGTCTGCGCATTTCGGGTTTGGATGACGCGGCCACGACGGAGGAGATAATCTCCGCCGTCGTGGAGGCGAGCGGCTGCCCTCGTGATCAGGTGAGGTCAAGTGAAATTCGCTTTGGCCCCGCCGGTCACGGGTCGGCAGTCGTGAGCTGCCCCGTCGCAGCGGCCCAAAAAGTGGCGGATGGACGGAGCCTCCTTGTCGGGGGCTTCCTGAGGGCGCAGGCGCATCTCCTGCAGCCCCGCGAAGCCAGGTGCTTTAGGTGCCTGGTCGTGGGCCATGTAGGAGTGCAGTGTACAGCGGAAGTCACCGTGGGAGACCGGTGCTTCCGCTGTAGTCAACCCGGTCACATGGCCTTTGCCTGTGACGCTCCGCCACGCTGTTTTAAATGCGTGGCGGAGGGCAAGGAGGCCAACCACCGGGCGGGCAGTAAGGCCTGCGCTGCCTCAAGGCCAAAGCCCCGTCCGTCCACACGGGGGGGTGAGGGTGAGGGTGCACGTTCGCGGCAGGGTGCGGAAATGGACGTCCATTAATGGACACCCATATCCGCATCCTGCAGGCGAACCTGAACCACTGCGCTGGTGCTCAGGACCTTCTGTACCAGAGCATCAGGCAGTGGTCCATCAACGTGGTGGTTGTCGCCGAGCCGTACTGGGTTCACCCGGGAAGCCCGGTGGATCTGGACGGCCTGGCGACTGTCTTTGGGGGGACCGGCGCGGACGACTCGCGCCTAGCGCTTATTGCGAGGGGCCCGGGTTGCGTCGCGGCGGAATATGACGGTGTGGCTGTCGTGGCCGTTTACGTCTCGCCGAGCCTCGACCAGCATCAGTTTGAGCTATGGCTCCCTGAGCTGGACGTCGTTCTCGCTGCATGCCGGCCTCGCCCCGTCCTGGTCCTGGGAGACTTCAATGCCTGGTCACAGGCTTGGGGCTCACGGGAGACCAGAGACAGGGGGAGGATACTTCAGCACTGGGTCACTACACGTGGCCTAGTCATCCTGAACCGGGGGAATGTCGCAACCTGGACGCGGCGGGGGCTCAGCTCGGTCATAGACGTCTCGTTTGCGACCCCTGAGCTCGCCCGCCGAGTCCAGGGATGGCGCGTTGTGGAGGAGGAGGAGACGTCGTCAGATCACCGATATATTCGGTTCGACGTTTCCCCCCCACCTAATCTGCCGCCAACTATCGCGAATCCCCCGGAACCGCGTTGGGCACTCCATCGCCTGGATCCGGAGGCTCTCTTAGAGGCGGCCATTGTGCAGGCCTGGATCCCGATAGCGGACAGACCTGCCGATGTTGATGCCGAGGTGGAGTGGTTCGGGAGGGCCATGTCGCATATCTGCGATGCGGCGATGCCCAGGGCTAGGCCCAGACCGGCGAGGAGACAGGTGTACTGGTGGACGCCGGAAATCGCGCAGTTGCGCGTGGAGTGCGTTACCGCGCGCCGTCGGTACACCAGGTTCCGCCGGAGGCGTCGCCGCCCAGACGATGTGGCAGCCCGAGAGACGGAGCTCTATGATGGGTACAGAGAGGCCAAGAGGGCCCTTCAGGCGGCCATCAAGCGGTCCAAAAAGCTAGGCCGCGAGGAGCTGATGGAGGCCCTGGAGCGGAACCCGTGGGGGCGCCCGTACCTTATGGTACGTGGTAAATTACGCCCTAAGGCGCCCCCACTGACCCAGAGCCTCCAGCCGGAGCGGCTGAAGGGGGTCCTGGACTCCTTGTTCCCATCACGAGCGGAGGAACACATTCCGCCGCGCATGGCTCCGTCTCAGGTGCCCAACGCGGAAGGCAGCGAGAACGACGTGCCCGTAGTCACGGAGGGTGAGTTAGGGGCGGCTGTACTGCGGCTTAAATCCCGCAGAAACACCGCCCCTGGACCCGACGGCATTCCAGGCCGAGCGTGGGTCCTGGCTCTCGAGGAGCTTGGACCTCGACTTACAGGGCTCTTTAGCGCATGCCTCGAAAAAGGCCAGTTTCCCAAGGTCTGGAAGACAGGGAAACTAGTCTTGATCCGAAAGGCGGGGCGGCCGGCAAATTCTCCATCAGGATACCGGCCGATCGTGTTGCTTGACGAGGTGTGCAAGCTCTTCGAGCGTATTATTGCACAACGCCTCGGCAAGCACCTCACACGCGTGGGGCCTGATCTGGCGGATAGCCAGTTTGGCTTCCGGCAAGGGCGCTCCACCGTGGACGCGATCATGCGTATTAGAGACCTGACGGAGGAAGCAATCTCACAGGGTGAGGTGGTGGTGGCGGTGTCTCTTGACATCGCTAACGCCTTCAACACCTTGCCCTGGAGCTGCGTTAGGGAGGCGCTTATCTACCATGGAGTGCCTCCCTACCTCCGTCGAATTGTCGGGGCCTATCTCTCCGAGAGGGCCATTACTTACCCGAGCTGGCTAGGGCCAGGTCGGCGAGATGTGTCGTGCGGTGTTCCACAGGGATCGGTATTAGGACCGCTCCTGTGGAACATCGGTTACGATTGGGTGCTGCGCGCTCCGTTGCTCAGAGGGGTCCGCGTAACGTGCTACGCCGACGACACCCTCGTTACGGCGCGGGGAGCAACGCACCGAGACGCAGCACTAAAGGCCACGGCAGGGGCTGCTCAAGTCGTGGGTCGGATACGGCGGCTGGGTCTCGAGGTCGCCCTTCACAAATCCGAGGCTCTGTGCTTCCACGGACCTCGGATGGGGCCACCTGCGGGATCCAGGCTAGAGGTAGGGGGCGTCAGCATCGGCATCGAGCCCTCGATGAAGTATCTGGGACTCGTACTCGATGGCCGGTGGAACTTCGGACATCACTTCCGAAGTTTGGTCCCAAAACTGAGGGGAGCATCAGCCGCACTCGCGCGACTGATGCCCAACATCAAGGGACCCAACGCTCCCTACAGGAGACTGTACCTGGGGATCGTGCGAAGTATGGCCCTATACGGGGCCCCCGTATGGGCGGAAACCCTGACGGCCACCAATCTGGCTAGATTGCTGAGCCCGCAGAGGGCGATGGCCGTCAGGGTGATAAGGGGATACCGCACGATCTCAGGTGAAGCGGCATGTCTCCTAGCCGGGACCCCTCCATGGGACCTGGAAGCGAGAGCCCTTGCGTCTCTATTTAAATGGCGCAAGGAGGCGCTGGAGAGGGGCCAAAGGCCTGCGTCTCGAGAAATCGAGGCCCAGCGGTCCCAGCTTCACCAGGAAACCGTGGAGACATGGAAGGTGCGACTTGAGCAACCAAAGGGGGGATTCGCCACAATCGCGGCCGTCAGACCGGTCATGGACGAGTGGCTGGAGAGGAGACATGGTGCTCTCTCCTACCGGTTGTCACAGATACTTACCGGGCATGGTAGCTTCGGTAGATATCTGTGGCGAAGACACCGGGAAACCACGGCCGAGTGTCAGCACTGCGAGGACCGCAGCGACGACACATCGCTCCACACGCTGGTGGAGTGCACAGCGTGGGTGGAACAGCGCCAGGTCCTTGTGGTGGGTCTGGACGTGGACACTCTCTCGCTCGAGACCATGGTGCGAGCCATGGTCTCCAGCGGGAGTAAGTGGGACTGCGCCGTCTCTTTCTGCGAACAGGTCATGCTCGCGAAAGAGGCGGCGGGGCGGGAGCGGGAGAGAACTCTCCCACCCGAATTCCGCAGTCGGCGGCGCTGGCGCCGCCGACGTGTCTTCGCCGAAGACCATCGGCCTCCATGACCGGGGTCCTGAGGACGGTGAGTGGGCTGCTCACCGTCCTTACAGAAGCAGGCCCATGACGGCAGCGTGACGTGAGAGATCACGCACGCCCCCCCCCCCAGAAACGGGGTTACACCCGATCCCCCCCCCCCCCCCATAGACGCGGGATAACACCCGAACCACCCAGGTGAGGCCGCAGCCTTAGGTCTGTTGGTAGTCCTGGGACATCCTTCCGAGGGCTTACCCGGGGCTACCAACCGCAGGCCATAAGGCGGTACGTGAGGGTTTTTAGTCGGTAGGAGTCCGGCATAGCATCCATGAAGGATTTTCCCTCACGTTAAAAAAAAAAAAAAAAAAAAAAAAAAGCGCTTAATCGGTTCCGTTTTCAACTTGCCCAGGTAACCAACCAACAAAAATCCACAGACAGAGTTTTTATGGCATATGGTAGCACAAACCCTCTCAATGTGTTGGGGTCTTTCGATGCGAATATTACTATTGGCTCTGAAGGACATAATGCTACTTTTTATGTTTTTTTTTTTTTTTTTTTTTTATAAATAGGACACGTCAATTTGACTTTACCTCGCCTGATGGTAAGCTGAAGGTAAAGTCTCAAGAAAGAGGGTCACCATTATGTACACGTGCCATGTTAACAATGGTGGCACTCAGCTTGACGGCCTCATCAGATGCTTTTTCACGCCCCGCTTAAAGGACCCGGGACTGTAGGAAGAGGGAAACACGTGAGCTGGCAAGGAATTCCAGGTCTTAATGGTGCGACAAAGGAAAGAGTCACCGAACCGCTTGGTTCTTGAAGGAATGTTCTGCACCGTATAGGGGTGACATCTAAGTCCTGCACGTGTCGTCCTGTATAGGAAGGGGGAGGGTGGGACTAATTGGAATAGCTCTTCAGAACATTCACCATGGTAGAGACGGTAAAAAACTGCCAAAGAAGCAACATCTCTACGCATCTGCAGAGACTCGAGGGTACTCGTGACCTCAGGATTTCCGATAATGCGGATCGCACGTCGCTGCAACCTGACGAGAGCATCTAATAAGTACTTTGCGGATCCATCCCAGAGATGTGAGCAGTACTCCACGCAGGAACGAATTTGTGTCTTGTAAAGAAGACACCGTTGCTCCGGCGTGAAAAACCGTCTCACTCTGTTCAGGACTCCGAGTTTACGCGAGGCTGCTTTGATGATACTCTCGATGTAGTTTTTGTTGTTCAGTTTGCAGCGAACATCCATACCTAGGATATTGAGGTTATCCTGCAGTGGCAGTGGCGTGCTCTGAAGAGTGGGAAGGGGAAGGAAAGAAGATACCTTTGCTGTAAACGCACATGCCTGCGTCTTCTTGGCATTGAACTCGACCAGGTTCTCAGAGCCCCATTGGGAAATGTGATTCAGGATCCGGTCAAGCTCAGTGACAAGAAGCTGCCTTTTTTCCGCGATATGCGTCTGCTTATCCGCAGGACGTCCATGATAACTCTCGTGTAGGGTGCTATCATCCGCATAGCAATGAATGCTGCCGGTCGACAGCATGTCATTGATATGCAGAAGAAAGAGAGTTGGCGATAGGACAGATCCCTGCGGTACGCCGGCATTTACCTGCAAGAACTCCGAGGCTCGTCCATCACAAAGGACGCGAATACGGCGCTCCTGCAAGAAGCCGGCAACCCAGTCGCACAGTCTAGGAGGCAGACCAAAGGCTGGTAACTTGGAAAGAAGCGACTTGTGCCAAACTCTATCGAAAGCTTTGGCGATGTCAAGGCTAATTGCCAATGACTCGCCGTGCTTGTCCATAGCCTCAACCCAAATATGGTTAACATACGCCAGAAGATCACCCGCTGACCGTTTCGGCCTGAAGCCATATTGCCGGTCATTAATTAGGGAGTGATCTTCAAGGTGACGCATGAGCTGTTTGTTGATAATGTGCTCGAACACCTTGCACAGCACTGAGGTGACGGCTATGGGTCGATAGTTGTTTGGGTCTGAGCGTCTTCTTGGGGATCGGCTGTACATTCGCCTCTTTCCAAGCCGAAGGCACTGTACCAGAGCTGTAGGACAGCCGGTACAGCCGCGCAAGCATTGGAGACAACTCGGCTGCACATTTTTGCAGAACCACCGCTGGAATACCGTCCGGACCACTGGCTTTCCGGACATCGAGTGACTGCAACACCGCTCGGATATCGCGTTGCCTGATACGAATATCAGGCATTGCATGGTCTCTGACGGGCAGTGTCGGCGGCTCCATACCACAATCATCGACTCGGGAGTTGGCCGCAAAGAGATTAACCAGCAAATTTGCTTTCTCTTGCGGCTCATGGGCCAGGGATCCATCGGGATTGCGCAGCGGGGGCAGCGAAGGCTGGCAGAAGTTGGCTTGCACGGCTTTGGCCAGTCGCCAGTAGCCACGGCTACCCGTGGGATGCTCTACTAGCTCCTGACCAAGCCGCGCTATGCGCTGGGCATCCGCTCTGACATAAGCCCTCTTGCAGGCCTTTGTGGCTCTGTTGTACGCCGCCTTGAAGTGGCCCACGTTGGGATCGCACGTAGCGCGCGCCCTGATCCAAGCGCGGTACGCAGACTGTTTATGATTAACAGCCTCCGCACACTCGCGCCCGAACCAGGGGCGTGCCCTGCGGACACCGGCGACATCAGTGTAGGGGATATAATATTCCATGCCCAGACTGATCTCACCGGCGACAGCAGTTGCGGCCTCAGATGGGTTCTTACCTCCAAAGCAGCGTTCAACCCACGGGATGGACGCAAAATAATCACGCAGTCCATCCCAGTCCGCTGACGAGTAGTGCCAGAGACGCCGCTTCCCCTGCACGGGACGTGGGGGCGCTAAAATGGGCACCTCGGAACGGACCAGACAATGGTCGGATTCACCTAAAGCGGCGCTCACCGAAACACTGTACTGGTCCGGGCGACTCGTCAGCAGAAGGTCTAGCAGAGAGGGCTCATGGTCCGACTTTTTGGTATCCTAGTGACCTCGTGTACCAATTGGGTCAGGCCATGCGCCAGAGCAAATGCATGGGCGGCTCTTCCCGCGTGGGTTGTTTTGGCGGAGCCCAACCAGATCTCGTGGTGGGCGTTAAAATCCCCCAAAAACACCAGTTCAGCGTTCGGAAACCGCTCCTGCGCATCATCTGCCGCCTGACTAAGGTATTCAAAGAGTCGAGTTGTCTCGGCATCTCCTGTATGGGAGCGGTAGAGGCACACATAGATCTGACTCGTAGAGCCATGGTCTATGTGTACCCAAAGGGTGGAAAAGGATGGGTCCTCTAGGCAGCGCAAACGGCGACAACAAACATCCGCCCTAACAAACACGCACACCCCGGCTTTTGCGCGGAAATTCTCCTCAAGGACATAGCCGGGGTAGAGTAAGTAGGTCGTGTCATCAGGGCGGCGTATTTGTGTCTCCGTAAGAAACAGCATTGCTGGTTTCGCCGTCTCCAGGTGTTGGTGGACGGCGTTGAGGTTTGTATGGAGCCCACAGATGTTCGTGGACTCCACCTCAAATAGCGAGCTCGAGGGAGAGTTTCTTGCCGCTGTGTAGACCAATCTACTGTTATTATGCGCTGCCATGAGGATGAAGAGGAGGGAAGGCGTGAAAAAGAGGCGATTGTTGTCGCAGCACAGCGTGACAAAGCGTGGGATATTGGTTTTATCTATGAATGTGAGGTATGGCGAGAGCCGACGCGCCGAACGGAAGGGCCCCCGTACCCCCCCGAGTATGGTCGCCGGGCTCCCTCGTCCGGTCACCAACCGGCACGACGAGCCATATCGGGATTATGCGCGACCTGGTGGGGCAGCCTCCCAGGGTGGTTAGTCCCGGTTGGGCCCCTGTACTATGCCGCGGGCGGCCAGCGGCACCACCGTTTCTTCAGGTCTCCCTGTTCGGCGCGTCGCCCCGCGCCACCCCCCACTAGACTACGCCAAGACCCACCGGTCCCACTCGTGCTGCGACCTCAATCCCCCCTGCCCGGCTATGCACTTGCTGACCCCTGAACGCAATCCAACCGAGATTGGATTACTATGGAGGATTTTTCGCAAAAGTGCACGGTGGTACTAACCCGGTCGAAATTTGTGACAAATTTGTGCCATCAAATTTCTACCACCCTGAAATCAAAGATGGTAGATGGTAGATGGTCAAAGAAATTTATTAGGCAAGGAGACTGCTATAATGCTAAAGGTCCTGAAGATAGGGGTAAGTGTCAACTCAATCTCAGAAGGTCCTTTTCCTAAATTTAAAAATATTCAATTAAAAATTGCCATTAATAAGACAGTCACTCCAGTTATTCAACCTAATAGGCGAATACCTATTCCGTTAGAGAATAAAATAAATTCTAAAATTGAGGAACTTCTCATCAAAGATATTATAGAGCCTGTGAATGAGCCAACTTCTTGGGTTTCTCCTATTGTACCTATACTGAAAGGTAATGGGGAAATAAGAATTTGTGTCGACATGCGTTGTGCCAACAAAGCCATTATCAGGGAAAATCATCCGCTACCTACAATGGCACAACTCATACCTAAATTCAGAAAAGCTACTTTGTTCTCAAAATTAGACATTCGTGAGGCATTTCACCAGGTAGAAATAAGTGAAGACTCTAGGGACATCACTACTTTTATAACTGGCAAAGGGCTCTTCAGGTACAAACGTCTTATGTTTGGCATATCATGTGCCCCTGAATATTTTCAAAAAATCCTCGAAAGGATTCTTTTACCCTGCGAAGGGGTGGTAAATTTCATTGATGACATTGTAGTATTTGGAACTGAACATGAACATAATATTAGATTACAAAAGACATTAGAAGTTCTTAAACAAAATAACGTTTTATTAAATGAGGAAAAATGCATATATAAGACTAACAAGGTAGAATTTATAGGTCATGAATTAATATCTGAAGGGATCAAACCTTTAGACAAATATATTAAAGGTATTGAGGTTTTCAGGAGAACCAAAGACGATTGAAGAAGTCCAGAGCTTCTTAGGATTGATCAACTTCACTGGCAAATGGATTCCAAATTTAGCTACACTTACTGAACCCCTTCGTGAACTTTTAAGATTGAAATTTCACAAAAAGACTGATATCACTACTTATTGGAAACAAGAACAAAGTAGATCATTTATAGAGTTAAAGGAAAGTTTAGGCAGTATTCAATCCTTAGGTTATTTTGATCCATGTGACAAAACACAAGTAATAGCTGATGCAAGCCCTGTCGGTCTGGGAGCAGTGCTGATTCAGTGTGACAGTAAAGGCCCCAGAGTAATTGCTTATGGCAATAAAACCCTGTCTGACGTTGAAAAGCGTTATTGTCAAACTGAAAAAGAAGCACTAGCCATAGTTTGGGCATTTGAACATTTTCGTATGTACTTGTATGGTTTAAAGGAGTTTGACTTGATAACTGACCACAGACCTCTTGAGGTCATATTTGGCACACGGTCAAAGCCATGCCCGCGCATTGAACGATGGGTTTTACGGTTACAATCTTATAATTACAAAATAAAGTACCAATCTGGTAAACTTAACATCGCTGACCCCTTTTCGCGATTATGCCCACAAGTAAAGTCTAGTTCTTTTGATGAGGAGTTTCACATAAATCAAATCGTTCAGTATGCCCGTCCAGTGGCTGTGTCATTTCAAGCTATAAAAGATGCATTTCAAGTTGATAGTGAGCTTCAAATGGTAAAAAGGGGTATAATGCAAAATGATTGGGATAATAAAATCAATCACTATAAAATATTTGAGTCAGAGTTATGGCTACATAATGAAATGTTATAACGTGGAAATAAGTTGGTCATACCATCTAAATTACGCCAACAGATTCTTGAGGCAGCCCATGAAGGCCACCCTGGGATAGTAGCAATGAAGGGTAGGCTTCGCACCAAAGTATGGTGGCCCAGGATTGACAAAGATGCTGAAACCATGGTAAAGAACTGTAAAGGGTGTACCTTGGTTTCAGGACCTAATCCACCTGTGCCAATGAAAAGACGGATGCTGCCTTCCCAGGCTTGGGTAGATGTAGCTGCTGACTTTTTAGGTCCACTTCCTAGTGGAGATTACCTCTTTGTAGTTGTTGACTACTATAGTCGCTACAAAGAAATTAAGATTATGAAGCACATCACTTCACAAGACACAATTGATGTTCTCACAGAAATGTTTTCAAGGTTAGGCATTCCTGTTAGTATTACTGTAGATAATGGTAGACAATTTACTAGTGACGCATTCAAAGGTTTTTGTCACGAGTTAAATATTCATATATTCAACACTATACCATACTGGCCTCAACAAAACGGGGAGGTGGAACGTCAAAATCGGGATATTGTCAAACGCCTTAAAATTAGCCAAAACTTAAAAACAAATTGGAAAAAAGATTTACTGTACTATCTGATGATGTATAACAGCACTCCTCACAGCACTACGGGGAAATCACCTTCGGAACTTTTTTTCAACAGAAAATTTAGAGACAAAATCCCATACCTATTAGATATTGAGCACTTACAGACCGACTTTGAAGTACGTGACAGGGATACAACAATGAAAGAAAGAGGAAAAATAGATGGAGACAGAAAAAGGAATGCGCAAGAGGCTTATTTGGATGTAGGGGAAAAAGTTTATGTGAAAAATATGACAAAAGAGAACAAATTAACATCAAATTTTAACTCCACACCACATACAGTTACAAGTGCAAATGGGAGTGATATAGATATAAGAAATGATATCACTGGACAGGAATATAAGAGAAACATAGTTCACTTAAAAAGAGTAGAAGGAGAATGGAGAGTACAGAACAAAGAAGAAGAGGTCAAGTCTCAAAATAAAATGACAAATACTGATATGGGATGGGATTTACATTTAATTAGTTATAGTTATTAGTATCCAAACATAAGCGATAAGTGATTGTATCCCCAATGTGTAATTATCTTGACTACGAATTTTATTGATCCGAAATGTGTGCTGTCGGAAATTAGTTATAGTTATTAATACCCAAATATTAGGTAGTGATAAGTGATTGGTTTCCTAATGTGTAATTATCTTGACTACGAATTTTGTTGATCAGAATATGTGTGCTGTCTCAAATCGACAAACTTATTAAAATATTATTCGTCACTGTCCTAATCTACTGAGGACATATTGTACCCTCATATGATTGTAATTCTCATAGTAAAATATGTCAAAAGAAGTAGTATAGTTTAATTCTGTTAAAAAGGAAGAGATGTAGTATTCTGTAAATAAATGTGTATCGTCACCGCTGGCAACACTGGGGTTTGTGTGGCGCGAGTGGATGGCGGCGGTGCATGAACAGAAAATACCTAGTTATTTGTTTTAATATATTACCCAGTAATAATATACAAGAAATATTATATAAGACATACACTACAGGTATCCCACAAGGGAGTGTATTAGGAACCACTTTATTTTTAATTTATATAAATGATCTTTGCAGTTCGACTCTTCAAAATAGATTTATCATATCATATGCCGATGATACGGCTCTTTTATTCGCGGCCAAATCAAGAGAGGAGGTATTTAAACACGCTCAAAATGGTTTCAATTTTGTGACTAAATGGCTTCAGAAAAATCTTCTATCACTAAACACTGATAAAACAAAATACATGTTATTTACAATGCGAAATACTAACAAACCTATGACTAACATAAATATAAATGCACATTGTTGTATAACCGCTGACACTGCATGTGCTTGCCCTACATTAACTAAAACTGACAATATAAAATATCTTGGTGTAACGATTGACACAAATTTGAATTTCCGCAAACATATTGAATTGCTATGTGCTAGAATACGGAAATTAATGTAAATCTTCAAAAATTTACGTGCAATAGCGGGCTCTAAGTTTATTAAACTGGTATACTGGGCCTTATGTCAGTCCATTCTTACTTATTGTATAACTTCCTGGGGTGGTGCAGGACGCACAATCCTATTACCCCTTGAGCGGGCCCAAAGAGCAATCTTAAAAGTAGCCACTTTTCGACCATATACGTTCCCCACAGATCAGCTCTACAAGTCATGTAAAGTGCTAACAGTGCGCCAATTGTTTATTCTAAACCTCACACTATACCAACATACCAAACTTTCTCCACAAACAATAACCTTAGATAAAAGAAGAAAGGGAATAGTTTGTGAAAAACCACAAATTAACATGAGTTTGTAAATAGATTTTATATGTTTTGAAATGACTAAACATACATAGCCTAAGTTATTGGAACTGCAAGGCTTTAATTACAGAACACCTAGAAAAACTAGATTATGCGGACACAGAAAAACTGCTAGAAATACTAAAGTAGGTAGCGTTAAGCTGTAAATATGCAATAGATTCTTTGGTTTATGTTGACTAATTGATTGCAACAAGTAATTATCATTGAACGGACATAGCCTGAAACACAGGTTTACAAAAACCTAGGTCAGGTAGGTCCCGAATTGTTAATGTAATTAGGTATTATATTTTTATATTTTATAATATTATATTATATTGTAGGCTCCTAAGCCTTCAGAAGGGTATATAAACGAGCGCGAACTACCCACTCGTCCATTTGCCTGCCAGTCGTCCTGCCGTACGGATCTCCTGTGGTGTCGTTGCAATCCATGTCGTGAGACTTTATTAATTTATCACTTATTATTGTAATTGAAGTGTTAATTGTGTTGATTGTGTTCATTGCGTATAATTGAAATAAATAAAGGTGAAGGCACGTTTGTGTGCCTACCTACTTTTTTTTATGTCTCTTCTCGACGAACCCCTAACATCAGAAGTGGGATTCAAGCCCAGGTCGCCATTTTATCGGGCCAAAAGACGCAAGGAACACAATCAAAACTACCCTACTTGTCAGTGAGTTGACTTTGTTTTCTTTTATTGTGTTTTGCATCTTGTGTAAATATGCCTAAACCGCATCATTCGCGAAGCAAATCGCGCAGTGGATCGCACCGACGTCACCGCGAGCGTCACGGGTCGCGAAACCGATCGCGACATCGTGAATACCGTAGATCGCGATCACGTACCAGAGTACCCTCCCTATCTTCGCGATCTCAAACGCGATCTCGATCCGCGTCGCGGGCATGTGATCGTGCCACGTTCAGCACACGTGGCACGCGCCATAGACACTCGAGCCCCGAACAAGAAAAGGTCCGTCAGGAAATTATCTCGTTACTAACCAGTGACCCCGTCCTAACCATCTTCGACCCAGAATTGCCAACCGAGGTACATACCGATGCGAGCAGCGTAGGCTACGGTGCTGTGTTGTTGCAAACTCATAAAGACAACAACAAGAAGGTCGTGGCTTATTTTAGTAAAGTCACTCAAGGTGCAGAAAGTAGGTACCACTCCTATGAACTAGAGACCTTAGCCGTGGTAAAAGCCTTACAAAATTTTAGGCACTATTTAATAGGTGTTCACTTCAAGGTCGTGACAGACTGTAACGCGTTAAAGTCCACCGAGCGCAAGAAGGACCTACTCCCGAGGGTGGCGCGTTGGTGGGTCTACCTTCAAGACTTTACTTTCGATATCGAGTATCGCAAAGGAAGTATGATGTCACACGCTGACTACCTAAGTAGAAATCCACCCTTGAACGTCCTAAACGTCATAAGACCACGTAACTGGGCTCAAATAGCACAGGCGGCGGATACAGAGACCCAGAATCTCCTCCAACAACTTCAGGAAGGTAACCTGGACTCTAACCGCTATATCCAAAGAAACGACCTTCTCTATTATAAATACACGACAATAGGCGAAGATCCCAAGTTTTTATGCTACATTCCTAGAGGTCATAGGCTCAGTCTACTTCGCGTTTTTCATGACGAACACGATCATATCGGATATGATAAGACCCTAGACCTCATCCTGAAACATTTTTGGTTTCCAGGACTCAGACAGTTCGTTAAGAAATATATTGACCACTGTTTGATATGTATTTCCAAGAAACGAGTTCCTAGAGCTCCCTTGCAAAACATAACTTCATGGCAAAAACCTGAAGTCCCATTCCACGTAATACATTTAGACGCGCTTGGTCCCCTGCCTGAGTCGAATGGCTATAAGTTTGTTCTTATAATGGTAGATGCCTTCACAAAATATACATTGCTCTATGCTATTTATAGACAGGATGTAAACGAACTAGTTGGAGCTGTGAAAAACGCAGTGTCCCTCTTCGGCGCTCCAAATTTGATTGTCACTGATAAGGGTCATATGTTTGAGTCGACTAGATTTGTAGAATTTGTTAAAGAGATTGGCTCGGACATTCACTACATTACGCCGGAAATGCATCATGCGAACGGACAGGTCGAACGGTACGCACGAACTGTACTCAACATGATCCGCATCGTCGCCAACCACAAAGAAGCCACCTGGTCGGAGACACTGTGGAGGTTACAGCTGACCCTCAACGTCACGAAGCAGAAGACGACTCAAGCCTCCCCTTTGAATCTCATGATCGGGAACGATGCCACAACCCCAGTGATTCGGTCGCTCGTCCGAGACGTGGCGCTACAAGGGTCGCAACCAAACCGTGAGGCACAGAGGGAGTTGCGAAGGAGTCGTGCCACTGAATTATTAAGAAAGAACCAGGGTCAGCAGGATGCATATGTAAACAGAAACAGGCAACCACCTAGAACGTTTGCTGTTAACGATCTGGCGTTCGTCATTAAGTTTTCGCAGGCCACGGGTAAGCTGGACCCCGGCATGCGAGGCCCATACAAAGTAGTACGTGTGCTGCCGAACGGCCGCTACGAGCTCAAGTTGCTGAGCGGCTCCTACGGGAAAATCACGCAGGCTGCGGCCCAGTATATGGTGCCATGGAAAGGGGAATGGTGTCCCGATACCTGCGCTGCATTCTTTGAGCGTGAGTATAGTTTTTAACACCAGTCCAATTTCACAACTAATTTGAATGGTGAAACGAACTGCGTGTGTTCTATGTCAGACAGACTGCGGGATGTCTGAGTGTACCTAGGAATGCTTAAAGGCATCCTAAGTATGTATGGCAGACTGCGGGATGCCAGAGTGATATAAGGACGGACTGCGGGACGTTCCTTGATAGCAAACTGCGGGGTGCTATGTTTGTAAGGACGGACTGCGGGACGTTCCTTGATAGCAAACTGCGGGGTGCTATGTTTGTAAGGACGGACTGCGGGACGTTCCTTGATAGCAAACTGCGGGGTGCTATGTTTGTAAGGACGGACTGCGGGACGTTCCTTGATAGCAAACTGCGGGGTGCTATGTGTGTAGAGGACGGACTGCGGGACGTTCCTATTGGCAAACAGACTGCGGGATGCTTGCCCTACACAGTTATTAGACGAAGAATGAGTACTTGTAAGTACTACTCGTGGTGACGAATGTGATGATGCAAGATAAACTGAACTTGTGAACTCTAGCTAATGTATGTTAGACCGTATGCTTGTGGGCAGTAAAATGTCGATGAATGCAAGAAATAGGCACACCATAGTCCACGTCGTCACTTAATATTGTGCCCTTTCTCAAAATTTTAGAAGCTGATCTGATGGACGACTCCGTGGCCCCTACCAGCGAACCGGTACCGGGACCAGCAGATGCAAATTCGGAATCCGTCCAGCAGCACCTGCATTCAGACCAGAACGACCTTGACCCCCAGGTCATAACAGGCCTTCAAGCTCTACCGGACATATCAAATGCCGTCGCGGACGACGCAGGGTCAGGAGAGGCCGTGTAGGCTCCTAAGCCTTCAGAAGGGTATATAAACGAGCGCGAACTACCCACTCGTCCATTTGCCTGCCAGTCGTCCTGCCGTACGGATCTCCTGTGGTGTCGTTGCAATCCATGTCGTGAGACTTTATTAATTTATCACTTATTATTGTAATTGAAGTGTTAATTGTGTTGATTGTGTTCATTGCGTATAATTGAAATAAATAAAGGTGAAGGCACGTTTGTGTGCCTACCTACTTTTTTTTATGTCTCTTCTCGACGAACCCCTAACAATATTATTAACAACTTCCCTGTCCAATGAATCATATATGACTCACGTGAATGTTTTGGAATAAGTTCATTTTTTTTTTTCGGGTAGGTGCGAAAAAGATAAAAGAAGTCACTCCGATTTTTAAATTTAAAATAAATATAATTGCGTACTATTTTTCAACTTTTTATAATATACTGAAGTGCAGTCTATAGTAATTAAAAAGTACTTACGTTTGTACAACTTTTAATGTGACCTGACTTCTACAACACACCACCTGCCGGCACGATACACATAAGCACAAAGTTTACTTTAATTGAGTCACTATTCATCATGTCACAACTCGCAGCCATTGAAAACGCACAGAGTAACCTTGAGGAGATCTTTACAAAGAGAATGGCTGAACTCGAGGTGCAGCTTCAAACGGGAGGACCAGCTAAAGACACTGTGGCAAAGGTGGCAGAAGAGTTCGGGACATTCAGGGAGCTCATGTTTTCCATGCTCGGTCTGCTTAGAAGGCAAATCAACGAATGTTCAAGAGCATTAGATGCAATGGAAACAAAACACCGGCTGAAATCACTGATCTTCATGGGCATTGCCGAGGCTGAGAGTGAGAATTGTACTGCCACAATTCTAGACGTGGTCTACAAGAAGTTGGCGCTAAGTGACGTCTCAGCCAATAGCATAATAAGATGTCATAGGATAGGTGCCGAAAAGGATCATCCCCGTCCCATTTTGGTGAGGTTTTCTACCTTAGATATCAGGTCGAGCATATGGCGGTTCAAAACTAAGCTGAAGGGGTCGTCAGTGTCGGTGAAAGAATTCCTGATCAAAGCTCGGCAGTCTGTTTTCGGTAAAGCCAGGCAGCATTTCGGCATGCGAGCATGTTGGACACAGGACGGGGTTATTGTTGTTAATATTGCTGGTAGCCGTCACAAAATAACAACAATGGAGGAGCTAAACCCTTTGACTGCCAAGCATCCAAAGGTGTTCAATGAGCGAGGCGCAGATCTTCCCAGGAGTGTTGCAGTCAGTGCTGATAATGTGAAGACAAGAGGGCGGAGGAACTAACAATAGCGGTACTTTTCTATTTGCACATTTAAAGTATTACTTTTCAATACTGTTATGTTATGTGTTGGTTTATCTTCTTTTCATTTCAACTATTTTGTTACCCACTTTATTTACATTATTCTTTTACCCTCAACAAAAACACTTTTGATTCAAACCTGATGCCTGATGTAAACAGATTCACTGACTGACATGACATTGACATTTGACACAAGTATAGCGTTCGAAAACATGCAATCATAATGTCGCATACGAAACGTTGCGTTAGGCTTAGGTATAACTTTTACGTTATTAATGTTTCATGTTATATCTATGCTTATTTCGTAGTATTTTCTTCTATATATTTATTTTCTGAGCTGTTGTTTCATGTTATATTTATGTTTATTTCATAGTCTTTCCTGGGTTTTTCTGAGCTATTGTAATTAATATTTATTTAGTTGGTGACTTGTTGTGTAAATGTGTGCAGTTGCTGGCGGGTGGTGCAGAGACAAAAGAGCTGCCGTACGTAAAACGCATTATTTAATTTATCAAATCTTAAATAATATTTGGATATTTAAACATATATAATTGTATACTCATTTATTTATACATATACTTATCGTATTTGTATTATATTCTTATTTATATATTGCTTCTTGTTTTTAACTAAATGAGTTCTGATGATGATGTATATATTTCTGCCAATGATTCTTCTGCTTTCGGCGATGAAAGTTTTTCGTCGGTTCCTGGCACACTGGGTGACTTTGTGCGGCAAACGTTTGACACTCAATCTCACCATCTATTGAATGTTTGCCATATCAATGCCCAAAGCTTACCGTGCCACTATACTCACTTTTTGGAAGCTTTCACTGATGCTAATGTTCATGCCATCCTGGTTTCAGAGAGCTGGTTCAAACCTCATCATCATTCCACCACTTACCCTCTCCCCGGCTTCATTTTGGTTCGTAATGATCGAGCCGATGAGGACAAGAGGAGAGGGGGTGGTGTCGCTATTTATCTCCGCAGTGATTTTCCCTATAGAACTCTTTCCTCTACCCCTTCAGACTTATCTACCACTGCAGAATATCTATTCTTGGATGTTGCTGTCAGGGGAGTAAAGATCTTGCTGGGAGTTGTTTACTGTCCTCCTGCAATTAATTATTTCTCCTGTATTGAGCCGATACTAGAATCTGTGGGGTCGGAGTATCAGCACCACATAGTCATGGGTGATGTCAACACTGATGAGGCCGTCAAGCTGAGTGCCACCATTGTTAACATGGCACGTGTATATAATGGTGGCCCTCTTTCTTGAGACTTTACCTTCAGCTTACCATCAGGCGAGGTAAAGTCAAATTGACGTGTCCTATTTATAAAAAAAAAAAAAAAAAAAAAAAGATACCAAGATAAACTCGATTCAAAGATACCTAGATGCCAAGATAAACTCAATACTAGGATATCTAGATACCATTATTATAGTAACTCATAGCTTATAACTCATTATTTTTAATAATATTAAGTGTCAATTTTATATTCCTCAGCAAAGATAAAACCTAGATACCAAGATAAACTTGATTCAAAGATACCTAGATAACAAGAAAACTCGATTCAAAGATACCTAGATTCCAAGATAAACTTGATTGAAAGATACCTAGATACCAAGAAAAATCGATTCAAAGATATCTAGATACATAAATATACTCGATTCAAAGATACCTAGATACCAAGATAAACTCGATTCAAAGATATCTAGATACATAAATATACTCGATTCAAAGATACCTAGATACCAAAATATACTCGATTCAAAGATACCTATGTAGATACCAAGATAAACTCGATAAAAAGAAACCTATATACCAAGATATAAACTCAATACCTAGATATCAATCACAGAAAAAATAAACTTTACATTTAATAAAGTAGATTTATATCTAATCATGTATTTTTGTAAAGTTTGTAATATGTCTGTACCAAATTGTTCTGCGCACAAGAAAACTAATATACACAAATCGAATTGCCTATTGCAGACAAGTTTTGATAACGTTCGTATAATAGCCACAGCTTTTCGAAATCGAATAATCAGTTATAGAGTAAATCCATACGAGGATAACGTTATGCCTGAAATATTTTTGACACAAATATCGGGAAAGGTTTGTCATCTTATTAAAGAATTATTGAAAAGACATGAATCCGTTAAAGTTAATTTTGAATTGTTTATTTGGTACATGTTGCCAAAAAATGATGAAAAGTCTTTAAAATCATTTAACACGAAATACATTATAGTATTGCAAAACACGAATATCGCAGACCTATATAAATTATTTTGTGATAAACTTATTTGCAAATGTACTGAATTTCAACTTTCAGAGTCAGGTTGGACAATTGAGTCGCTCGGCCATTTAGAAATTAATATCGTAAAATATAATCCTTTACGAGGCGGTTCTTATTTGCGTATCGCCAATACCAAATCATGTTTAAATATAAAAAATTATGATCAGCATTGTTTTCTTTGGTGTATCATAGCTGATATATTTCCGTCAAGGATAAATCCAAACAGAACTTGCTCATATCCGCATTATTCTGACATACTAGATATTTCAGACATGAGTTTTCCTCCAAGTTTCAAGGATATTAAGCGTTTTGAAATAAAAAATCCTGATATCAGTATTAATATATGTATATGGTTTAGATACTAATGATATGGTTACAGGCCCCTTGTTTAAAACTAAATCACGTCGTTTATACCACATTAATTTGCTTTATATTAGTAAAAACGGAAAAAGTCATTTTTGTTTAATTAAAAGTTTTGAAAAACTTGTGCATAAACAATTAACCAAACATAGAAAAAGAATATTTTTATGTGATGAATGTTTCATTTATTTTGACACTGAAGAGAAGTTACACTATCATGAATGCTCTGGAATACAAACTATTTTACCTGAGCCAGGAAGTAAACTAAGTTTTTCAAATTATGAGAGAACACAAAGAGTTCCTATAGTGATATATGGAGATTTTGAAAGTTTGTTACGTGAATATTCTGACAAAAATAAATCTGCATATGTAGAAAATATACAAGTTCATAAAGCTACATGTTTTGCTTATTATATTTGTTGTAATGCAAATCCGAAATTAAATGATTTTGTGTCTTACAGAGGGCTTGATTATTCTAAGAAATTTGTAAAATCTCTAACTAATGACGTGAAACGCTTATACAAAATATTGTTACAGAGCAAACATATGTTGCCGTTAACTGAAAATGAGCAATTAAGTTTCATCAGCAGCATACGATGTCATATTTGTAAAAATAAGTTTTCATGTAATGATACTATTGTAAAGGACCATGATCATTTTACGGGTCAATATAGAGGAGCTGCTCATAATAAATGCAATTTAAATGCTAAAAAATGTACGTTTATACCAATAGTGTTTCACAACTTATCCGGCTATGATTGTCACTTATTCATAAAAGAACTTTCAAATATAAGCGGTCGAATTCATCTTATACCGAGAAACAAAGAGAAATATATTTATTTCACTAAATTTATAACAGTCAATGCATCAAATGCTGTACAATTGAAGTTTATTGATTCATTTAATTTTTTGAGCTCTAGTTTGGACAAACTAGTTACAACTATGAACCCGGAAAATTTGAAAAAGTTAAAATATTTTTTTAATGATAATAAATTATTTGATATTGTTCGAAGAAAAGGAATATATTGCTATGATTATATAAACTCTTGGCAAAGATATGATGAGACCGAATTACCATCACAAAAACAATTCTTTAACAAACTTACTTCCGAATCTATATCTGATAAAGACTATGAACATGCTTTAACCGTTTGGAAAACTTTTGATATAAAAAATTTGGGTGAATATACAGATTTGTACCTAAAATGCGATGTGTTACTTCTATGTGATGTTTTTGAAAATTTTAGAAATATGAGTTTGATTCACTATGGATTAGATCCTTGCTATTACGTGCCATCACCTTCCTTAAGTTGGGACGCTATGTTGTTATATACGAAAATCAGTTTAGATCTTATCTCTGACGTAGAAATGTATCAAATGATAGAAAAAGGAATAAGAGGCGGACTTGCTCAGTGTTCCCTCAGATATGCGAAGGCAAATAATAAATATCTTCCAGATTACAATAACAAAAAGCCTTGTAATTTTCTTATTTATCTTGATTGTGTTAATTTATATGGATATGCTATGATGCAAAAACTTCCAGTAGGTGGTTTTAGATTTCTGACTGAGGACGAAATATTAAATTTTGATATCTTAAGTGTGTCAACTGACTCTGATACAGGATTAATACTAGAAGTAGATCTTTATTACCCTGATTACTTACATGGTGATCATTCAGATTTACCATTTGCACCTGAAAAATTTGTTCCGTTCTGTAGCCGAAATTATAAACTTATTGCTAATGTTTTTGATAAATATAAATATGTTATTCACTATATTCATTTGCAGGAATGCTTGCAAAATGGTCTTCAGTTATTAAAAATACATAGAATCCTAACATTTGAACAAAGTAATTTCTTACAATCTTATATTTCCCTAAATACTACACTGAGACAAAATGCAACATCTAATTTTGAAAGGGACTTTTTTAAGAAACAAAATAATTCTATATGTATTTGGCAAAACCATAGAGAATAAAAGAAAACGAGTGGATGTTAAACTTGTAAATATTTGGAGAGATAATTCAAATGAAACTAAAAAAATGTACGGGGCTGAAAAATATATCAGCGCGCCTAATTTCAAGGACTTTTCTATTTTATCAGAGTCCTTAGTATCAATACAAATGAATCAAACGAAAATAATTTTACATAGTCCTATCTATATAGGCTTTAGTATTTTAGAAATAGCGAAATGCCATTTGTATCGATTTCACTATTCAATCATGAAAAAACATTATGAAAATAAGTTAAAGCTTTGCTACACGGACACTGATAGTCTTTTATATTTAATTCGTACTGAAGATTTTTACGAAGACATGAAATTAAAATTAAAATATTTCGATACTAGTAACTTTGACAAAAATAACGAATATTGTATGCCAATTGTGAACGCCAAGATACCCGGCTACTTCAAAGATGAAATGGGCGGGGAAATTATATCTGAATTTGTAGGCTTAGGAGCTAAATCTTACTGCATAAGTACAAAAAAATCAACATTGAAAAAAGCTAAAGGTGTTAAAAAATGTATTACTAAAAAACTAAATATACAAAAATACAAAAATGTTTTATTTAATAGCGAAATACTCAGAGATGATATGTGTGTAATTAAGTCTAAAAATCATCGAATTTTTACGCAAAAGATAAATAAAATAATTTTACCAAAAAATGATGATAAACGTCAAATAATGGATGATAAAATATTAACTTTACCTTGGGGTCACTATGATACTATATTTTAAGAAAAACAAATAATTGAATTATATAACTTTATTGAGCTTTTTATAATTTTAAAGTATGTACATACCTATAATTAAAGCAAACTATTTTGTACTTTTACTGTAAATTGTATTATAATTTAATTTTATATAAAGTGTTATATCTTATCTTTTAGCACTTATAAATTTTATTAAAATAATAATGATTATGTATTTGAACTTATTGTATTTGGTTTATTTTTAACAGCTGGAATAAAATAATATATGTATCAAAATAATAATTGTTTCATTTTCAATTCTATACCCTTAACCTAATTTATAATGTTTAACAATAACGTTTACAATAACTGTAAGTAACTTAAGGTAGTAAAGTAAAATTAGAAAAAGCATATTATTACAAGAATAAGCAATATTTTACAGACAGTTTGATTTACCTAACTTCTTAACTATCTTACCGATTAAATGTTCTGTTTCGTTCATTACATCATCATAATCACTTGTTACTAAGTACTGCACGTTCACACTTGCATTGTCAGAGTCAAGGGTGGTTTCTACAGTATTACAAACATCCAAATCATGGATGCTAATTTTTATTACGCGGCGTACATGTTGTAGCTCTTTGCACACGACAAAAGATTTATTTTTAAAAGATTTTTTAGTTGTCCTTTTTAATTTTAAATCCTTTGCTTTTTGCCGTTGAGCCTCTGCGCATGACTTGGCAGCTACTTCAGCGTACCAAGTATCTCTATCTTGTGCATAATAAAATGGATTAGTTATAGGATTGTCATCTCCGATCAAATTCTGTAAAAAAAGAAAAGAACAGTTTATTGTAGAAAACATTACTTACTTTCATATATTGGGGGGCACCCAAAGATATATATATTTTACTCACTTCGCGTAACGTTGTTCCGTCTTGAACATTATTAGATAGTGAAAATGTGCTGTGATCGAAGACATCCAAGACAGGGCTATAAGATGGCGAGCACGACATATTTCTGGAAACAAAATTAAATATATTATGGATACCCGAATATTATTAATAACCTATTTATTATTTATCGTAAAACTTACCTCATATAAGTATTTCAAACTGTCTGTAAAATAATGCTCAGTAATAATATTGAAAAGTGAAACGACTTGCTTCTATAACAGACGAAAGTGAATTTGAGGTTCGTTATTTTCAATACACAAACATATTAAAAATTGTAAGATGAGAATAGTATCTCAAATTAAATTCAGCGATACAAGTTTAAACATGTTGGATGGCAATTCTGCCATATAAATGTTAGCTAATCCTATATTATTATAATAACTATATAAGGGAGGAACTATTATAAAATAAGTAATAGACAAAATGAAGTTGATCAAACAACCCATATCTCTTAAGGTTAATAATATAGATTTCTATGAAACTCCTCACCAAATAAAACACAGTGCTTTACTGCCTAATTCAATACGTTGTATAATATGCGGTCCTTCAAATTGTGGCAAAACCAATGCCATGATTAGTTTGCTGTTACATGAAAATGGTTTAAAATTTAAAAATATTTATCTTTACTGTAAAACTTCTTATCAAGCAAAATATCGTTTCTTAGGTGAAGTACTGAGACGCGTAAAACAGATTAACTTCTATAAGTATGATGATGATAAGCAGGTGATATCTCCAACTGAAGCTTTAACAAAATCTGTGTTTATTTTTGATGATGTTGCATGTGAAAATCAAACAAATATACGAAACTTTTTTTGTATGGGTAGGCATAAACAAATCAACTGTTTCTATTTATCTCAAACCTATTCTAAAATTCCAAAACAATTATTACGCGATAATGTTAATTTTCTTATGATATTTAAACAAGATGAAGTCAATTTAAAACATATTAATGAAGAACATGTAAATACTGATCTAGAATGGAAACAATTTAAAAACATTTGTAAGATTATTTGGAATAAACCTTTTAGTTTTTTACTTATCAACAAAGAATCTTCATTGAATAATGGACGGTATAGACAGTATTTTGATACTTTTTTAACTTTTGACTAACATTTATAAATATAAGTAAATAATATGCGAAACTAACTTAGTATATAACCTTCTCTAGACGAAGACTGTTGTTCTTTAGGCAAATCAACATGGAGAAAAATATTAAAATAGAATTAATGAAGTCTGTAGACTCTATAAAAAATAAGATAAAACTAATGAAGGCTGAGGAACAATCGATGAATTTATCACTCCATAAAATACTTAAACCTGTCTCGGATCCTCTTAAAGTTTTAGTTGATTCAAATATGTCCATGCAGAAGTTAAAAAATGTTGAAAATGGGTCATTTGCTAATTCTGAAGATGTTATATCGCTCGATGTTGATACAAGCTCATCTCCAAAGCCAGAAGAACATGTAGATGATTTAAAAACGCCCTTAGAGGGTGAGGATGTCTGCGGTATGTTTGATTATATTAATGTACCCTTCGGGATTAGAAGTGACAATAAAAATTTGTTGATGAGTAATAAAACAGTAATATTTCCAAAAATTAATAACATGAATAATGATAGCTTAAATTTGATTAAAATCGGTGACAAATCATACAATTTAACATCGGGTTTAAAAGAACTTTTATTCCAAAAGAAACCCGATTTAAAATTAATATCAAATGAAGATAAGCTCATCTATAAAGACATGTTACATTATACAAATGCACATAAAATAAATTATTGTCAGAAGGGCAAATAAAAGGGGATAAGGGCATTAAATAACGTGAAATAATCCAACCATTAATTGATGAAACGTCTGAAAATGAGACTGCCCCTAAACTGGGAGGACATTTACCAATACTAAAGCAATATAAAAACAATACTGATTTAGTATATTGGGATGATCCCAATGAATTAGTTGAGAGATTAAAATTATTATTAGCTTCAAGAGATGCTGGCAATACGAATCATGATAATGAAATATTATCTATTATTGAAGAATTAAAAGAAGCAAATATAATTAAGGAATAAATACTTATAACAGCATAAATTTAATTCAGTACGATATGTTTATTCATAATAAGCATTTACTAAATTAATCACGAAGTCAGGCAAGTAATTAGCAAAACATGAGCAAAACAGACATAGTTAACGAAATTCATAAATATGCTAGGAAAACTTTTCCACGACGAAATGTTATCATGAAAGACATAGACGATCTGTGGCAAGCAGATTTAATTGATATGCAATCTATATCTAGCGATAATAAAGGTTTTAGATTTATTCTAGCTGTTATTGATACATTTTCAAAATATGCTTGGACCTTTCCATTGAAAAGTAAAAACAAAGATATTGTTTGTAACAGTTTTAAGATGTTGTTGTACAGAGGGCGCGTACCTAAAAACTTGCAAACTGATAATGGAACAGAGTTCTATAACGATAAATTCAAAAACCTTATGCAGTCTTACAATATTAATCATTATTCATCATTCTCATCAAAAAAGGCTTCGATAGTAGAAAGATTCATTAGAACATTTAAATCTAAATTATACAAAGAATTCAGTTTGAGAGGTAATTATAACTGGATAAATAACACCATCAATGATGTGATTTTTAAATATAATCACAGTTACCATCGAACGATTGATGAAATCCCTGCAAATGTGAATAATATGAATAAAAAACGTATATATGAAAGATATGTCAGTTTGAAAAAAAAACGTTATTATTATGAAAAATAAATTTAAAGTGGGTGATTATGTTCGTATTAGTAAGTATAAAGGAACATTTGAAAAAGGATACACTCCAAACTGGTCAACCGAAATATTTAGAATTCGAAAAAGGCAGAATACTTCTCCTATTACCTACTTAATTGAAGATGCAATTAGAGGCCAGCCAATATTGGGAGCATTTTATGAGCAAGAGCTTCAAAAGACAAAATATCCGAATATATATATAGTTGAAAGGGTTATTAAAAAGCATAAAAATATTTTTTTTGTAAAATGGCTAGGCCTATCTTCTGCTGAAAATAGCTGGATTGATAAGTCTAATGTGTTGTAAAACTATTATTCTACGCTGATCTTAAAACCTTGGTTTATTAAAGTATATTTATTAAATGTTCAGCGTTTGATGATTCAGTCTTATTATGTGTATTGGAGAGAATAGTCTTCTCAATTGGTTTATAAATAATTTGCCAATTGAACTGCATTTACCGGGCTACAATTATTGCGGTCCTGGAACAAAATTGATAAAACGAATTGAGCGTGGTGATAAAGAACACGATATTGCCTATCACAATTCATCTGAATTGAAGGATCGACATAAAGCTGATTTGATTTTGTATAAAATGGCAAAAAAGCGTGCATATGCTTCTGATTCAAGCGTAGGAGAAAAAATCGCAGCACATCTAGTTAGCAATGTCATGTCAAAGGAAATTAAAACTGGCTCTGGTCATAAAGCTGCAAAACAAAAATCTGGAACAAAAAAATCGAATAGATTAATAAATATCATTACTAATACGAAAAATCGTATGAAGAAAATAAAACCAAAATGTAAGAAAGTTGCAATAGAAGTAGCTATGGCTGCTGCAAGAGAATTAAGTGGTGGTTAACACCAAAAAGCGGTAGAGTTTTACCATTGATTCCTATTTTTGCGGGATTATCGGCAGCAGGAGCATTAGCAGGCGGTGCAAGTGCTATTGTTAAAACTATAAATGAAATTAAAATGGCTAAAAAGCTGTATGATGAATCAAAGAGACACAATAAAAAAATGGAAGCTCTTAGCATCGGAAAGGGACTACATCTTAAGCCGCATAAAAATGGGCTCGGTATTTTTGTCTCAAAAGAAAAAAACTAGAGAATCGGCTACCTAAACGAGCTTTAACTAACCTCGACATTTTGAAGTATGGAAATAATATTCCCTTTTTTAGAGGAGTCTTCATGAGAGATGAGCTCCCTAAACGTCCTTTTCTAAAAGAATGTGGAGTTATTAATTTAGATACTTCAAAAAATCCTGGTACTCATTGGGTAGCCTATGCAAAGTGTAATGATAATATCGAATACTTTGACAGTTATGGAGATCTTAAGCCTCCAAAAGAATTTATAAAGTACTTGGGTTCCAACGCCCGCTATAACTATGAAAACATACAAGGGAATCATCCTTTTAATTGCGGGCATCTTTGTCTAAATTTTTGAAAAAAATTTGGTATAGTCGAGGAATAAAATAAAAAAGTATTTCCTGAAGTGTTCAGTATGAAAGTATGTCTACAACAGTGACGATCTCTGGCAGTAAATCTGAATTAGAGTCCTATTTTCAGCCACCTCTGACTTTTTCTGGAAGATATGAATGTGGTTTGTTATACTTCTCAGTATTGAACTGTAAGGAAAATTTACCATTTAATACTGAAACTCCAACTGTAGTAAGAATTGAATGCGATTTAATATACGGTTCTTACTCTAACGGATTGCAAACTCATATTATTAACGAATTTGTAACAAACAGAGCTATCAGCAATCAGTATATTGAAAGACCACGCAACGTTATTTACTTTCCAATAAACAAGAATATTTTTTTAAATTGCGGATCAGTTTGGTCACTCTATTAACATTAAAGAAGGTGACATTCAAGTACGTTTTCACTTAAGAGAAATAAAATGATTTCATTTAATAAAAACGCTCCTGTGAAAATAAAACGACTTATTCCATTTGCAACCACTAAAGTACACAGACGTAAGAAAAAGGTATTCAAGTTGAGTAAAACCAATAAAGATTTTCTTAAAGCAATTGGTTTTAAAATATGAATATACTACAGATTAATGACTTACCCCACTTTGATACTTCCATCGAAAGTTATGAAGTCCATTCCTATAATCCCTATAATAACAGCTTTAGAGAAAATGATGAAATCAGAATTTCTATACATCAGCAAGACATATACGTGCTACCATCAGCCAGCTCAATTTACATCGAAGGTTCTGCTAAGCTCTTTGGGAAAGATGGAAAACAGATTGCAAAAAATGTATCATTTACTAATAATCCTATTATGTTCCTTTTCCAAGATATCAGATACGAAATAAACGGAATCGAAATAGATCGAATAAAAAATTCCGGAAAAACATCGACTATTAAGTCTTACGTTTCTTTAAATGAAGCCGAAAGTAAAGTTGCAGCCGTGTGGGGCTGGAATCTAGATGGGTTTAAAAATGGCGGAAATTTCAGTGCAGTTATACCACTAAATAAGATTTTGGAGTTCGCAGAAGATTACAATAAAATTATAATAAATTGTAAACATGAACTTATTTTAAATAGAAGTAATTCGAACAAAAACAGTGTTATACTTAATGATGATGTTGCAAAGTTTCAAATAGAAATAGAAAGGGTGCAATGGAGAATACCTCATGTAAAAGTATCTGATCGAGAACGACTGATACTTTTAAAACATTTAGAAAGAGATAAGGCTGTTCAAATGGCATTTAGGAATTGTAATTTGTATGAGTATCCTTTACTACCTAAAACTACAAAGCATTCATGGTCAGTTAAAACTGCCTCACAAATGGAAAAGCCTAGATATGTAATTTTCTGCTTACAAACTAATAGAAAAAATAATAAATTGAAAGATAGCTCACTTTTTGATCATTGTGATGTAACTAACGTGACCCTATTCTTGAATTCACAATATTATCCATATGAACCTTTATACTTAAAATTTTCTGAGGACAAATACAGTATATTATATGAAATGTATGCAAAATTTCGCCAGTCGTATTACAACTGTCCAATAGACCCGTTGCTCAATCTACAGGACTTCAAAGATAAGGCTCCTCTATTTGTTTTGGACTGTTCAAGGCAAAACGACAGTTTAAAAACTGGCCCAGTAGATGTCCGGCTAGAGATCGAGTGTTCGCAAGCAATACCAGATAATACTGCTGCATATTGTTTAATTACAAACGATCGGCTTATGGAATACAAACCTCTGAGCAACATAGTACGCAGGTTATAATGAATGCCATTGTTGACGTTCAAGGTTTCAAAACAGAAGCTAATGAGTTTATATTAAAATAAATTGCTATATGGTGTAACAAAAAAATACAAGTGTTTTTAATTATAGCACCATTTCCATTTTATGATTTGACAAAACCAGAAAGACGACAAGTCAGTTGGATTGAGCGTAATAGAAAAATATGCTGGGGTGAAGGATTTATACCTTATTCAAATTATCAATATTTAATTTTAGATATTTTACGAGATAAATGTGTTTACACTAAAGGTTTAGAAAAAGTGTCATGGTTGAAACGTATTTTAAATAATGTTAATGTAATTAATTTAGAAGATAAGTTCTGTCCTAGTTTGCTGAATTTATATGATAATTATAAATATTCTGAAGATTTGTTCACCTGTGTTTATCATGATTCAGAATGTGCTTTGAAAAATGTATTATGTTTAAAAAAATGAGTATAATACGGAATGTCGACGCACAAAATATCGATAAATGCTCATACGATGCTACAAAATTGCGATGCACTTTACGGCGAAAGACTGTCTCTGCGAAGCCACTACACTTCGATGCACTTTACCGCGAAAGATTTTCACTGCGATACTTCTTGACTTCGATGCACATTACCGCAAAAAACTACGGAGCGACTCATCGAAACATCGTTACTGAGAAACTATATCATAATTAATTAATATGTTTTGAATGGGTCTATAACATTATAAAACAAAACGTGAACTAAATAATGTATATTATATAATATTACATAATGGTTTGTGTCGACGCACACATCGACAGTAGAAACGCACACAACGATAGCTACGCATCGACGGCGGCAACGTAACCGATCGGCCCCCACTCGCTCTCATACATCGTACCACATACATTGTCACCTACCTACTAATTTAATGTGTCATTGTAACTTTAAAAAATATACTTATTAAGTTATTACGAGTCATTCATCATTTCAACAAAGAACCACGACTCCCTTCCACTTCCTGGCGGCCCGAACATTGATCCTTCTCCCGGACCTACGAAGTTACCAGCAGGGACGATATTGAAGTCGGACTAAGGAGTGTGCACGTTCATCATCAATCATTCTGGACAACATTGTGAACAGGCAAGTGGCGATCTGGTTAGACTATATAGATACAGTCGATTTCCTTCATCCATCCAACTCTAATAACATCTATCACGCCTCGTCATTTGTGTCAGCGCAGTGTAGTCAAGTAATTTTTACTTTCATTATTCACTCAAACAATCCTTTAGCTACCTATTGCTAAGGAACAGGCTGCCTATTGCCAAAACAATACCGACAACGGTACATCAAACCTATTAATTGCCAATAAAACTTTTGGTAGGTTCAATCATAGATAACATTATATTTATGTTAAGAAAACCGATTGCATGCTTTTCTATAACATTTTTCTAAAATATAAATCGATCAATTCCTATAAATATTTGATAGATTTACATATTTCATACTATATAATAATATAAATCTATCACCTACCTACAAATGAGGAGGTCTGGAACAAAAACCGATAAA